>CM039673.1:333365195-333914491 GCA_022496015.1 Hordeum marinum
TCGATCAAGCCTTTCTTAGGTGTCGGCATTCTGGAAACGGGGGTACCCATACTCTCCTGCCTACGGCCCAGGCCATGGCCCACTTCATCGACCATGCGCAGCCTGGCTTGCCCTCACTCAAGACAAGGCCCTCACGAGGGCCCTCACCTCGCGAAGAGGAACAGCGTGAGGACCAGCAAGGGGCGGGCCTCATCATGCCCCCTCCGGAGCGACGAAGATCTCTATGCAAGGCCAGACCTCGGGAGTCAAGGGTGACGCAACGAAGGACAGGCGGGCTCCAGCGTGCCAAGCGGCGTGCTTCCCCCTTTAGTGCAAAGGGAGCAAGGATGTACACGGGTTCCCAAAGCATCCCCAAAGGTTTCCATTCCGATGGTAGAAGACCACCAACACTTGCCCCGTAGGGCTGATGTCATCGCTGAGCCCATCCTTGCACCGTCGACAACTACTTTGCAGGCGAAGACCTCCTTTGGGCAGGGCAAGCACGTACTCTTGTCCCCTTCAAAATTGGCCATTTTGGGATCCCTTCCTGGCATTGTGATAAGGGATAGGCCGCACCGTAGAGGGGTATCCGATCCATTTCCACCATCCATCCGCCACCGGGCGACAGAGAGCCCATAACACCTCAAAGGGAGCCCTGATGAGGCCCTAGAACATTGTACAAGTTCATTCACACCACCTCCTCAAGAGGAAATCCACCAAAGCAGGAGTAGGGTATTAGGCTTCCCAACGGCCTGAACCCGGGTAAACTATCGTGTTCATCTTCTTCCTCGTCATCGTGCGAGCTTGCCATTGCGTTCATCGAGTAGCGAGCTAGGTCGAGCGAAGTTGTAGGGGATCTCCGCACATGCCCCTGTGTTCGAATCTTAAGGGTTTTGCGGAGCCCAAAATCTAACATTTCACGCACTAGATAGGGGGCATGTCGGAGCTTCCCCACCCGCAGCTATGGTTAGATTGCAGCTTGGCAACCCCATGGCGGGCGAGACTCGTGGCAACGGCCAATCCCCGACACGTGAAGATGCTTGGGCACGCGGGACCGCCCCCGCGGTCGCCTGCATCCTCGGTGTACCATAGGCACCATCTTTCGGCCACCGCATCAAGCATTTCCTACCTCACGTGGGAGCGGCTTGGCGACAGCCCGAGCCCGAGCAGCACCGCGGATTGCCGGAGATCGACATCACCTTCCGCCCCGACAACCACCCCAAGACAACGGTGGCTGCTGGAACTATTCACATGGTGTGCACACCAACCATACGTGGCGTCACCATCTCCAGGAACCTCATAGATGATGGCACCGGACTCAACCTCATCTCCATGGACGCCTTGACGCGTTGCAGCTACCCCATGACCCGCTCATGCCTTCAAGGCCCTTCTTTGGGGTGGTCGACGGATCCACTGTCCTCGTGGGGCGGGTGCGCCTCCCTGTCACCTTCGGTACCCGCTCCAACTTCGATACTGAGCGAATCGGCTTTGACGTCACCCACATCCACCTCCCGTACAAAGTGATACTCAGCTAGCCTGCGCTCGATCAGTTCATGGCGGCAACCCACCTAGGCTACAATGTCATCAATATGCCCAGGAGCGGCGGTATCCTCACCGTCATGGGGGATGTCAAGGATGCGTCCCACGTGCTCAAGCTCTCCTACAAAGCCACAGCCACGGCGCGCACCTGTGTCGGGGGCACCGCGCAAGCCGCAGAGAACCCCGGGGTCCTCCCAGACGTCACGATAGTGAAGAAGAGGAAGCTATTCTCCTAGAACCAGGCAAGGACGAAGCGGGTGTTGGTGGACGAAGGGAACCTTGGCCCCACCTTCACCATCGGCGCTAACTTGCCTCAATATCAAGAGGAGGCATTGATGGCCTTCCTCCAGGTGAACAAGGACGAGTTTGCATGGAGCACCTCTGACCTGGTGGGAGTCCCAAGGGACGTGATCGAGCACGACCTCATGGTGTGCCCGAACGCGTGTCATGTGAACCAGAAGGCAAGGAGGCAAGCTCCGGAGAAGCAGGTGTTCATCGGCCAGGAGGTCGGCAAGCTGAAGAAGGCGGGGGTCACCTGGGAGGTGTGCTACCCGGAGTGGGTGGCCAATCCAGTGGTCGTCCCGAAGAAATGCGGGAAGGAACGTATGTGTGTCGACTTCACAAGCCTCAACAAAGTCTTCCCCAAAGACCCGTTCCCGCTGCCGCGCATCAACCACATCGTGGACTCCACCGTAGAGTGCGACCTCCTATGTTTCCTGGACTCCTTCTCGGGTTACCGCCAAATCAAGATGGCAGTGGTGGACGTAGAGAAGACGGCTTTTATTACTTCGTGTGGGGTCTTCTGCTACACGTGCATGCCCTTCGGGCTGCGAAATGTCGGGGCTACCTTCCAGCGGCTGATGCACATCACCTTAGGGCCACAACTCGGGAGAAATGCGGAAGCATACATCTATGACATCATGGTCGAGTCCAGGGCGGCCAAGACTTTGGTTGAAGATTTGGTCGAAGATTGAGGGAATTAAACCTGAGGCTCAGCCCTAAAAAATGTGTCTTCGGGGTCCCCTCAGGCAAACTGCTCGTTCTCCTGGTGTAGCACCGGGGAATTGAGGTGAACCCGGAGAAGGTCAAGGCCATAAGCAAGATGAGCTCGCCCTAGACCCTCAAGGAAATACATAAACTGGCGGGATGTGTAATCTCCTTGGGGCATTTCATCTCCAAGCTTGGCAAGCGGGCCATGCCATTCTTCAAGATCATGAAAAGGAAGGGTCCTTTTGAATTGACCCCTCAAGCGGATACGGCCTTTGAGGAACTAAAGCAATACCTCGCGAGCCCACCGGTGATGGTAGCACCTTGCCGTCGGTATCCTCTACTGTTGTACCTGGCTGCCACCCCCACTCTGCCAGTGCTACACTCATGGTAGTCAGGGAGGAGCGGGTTGTCACGTGCACCAAGATAGGAGGCATTGGTGGCCCCCCAAACGCGGAGCCAGGGGGCTCGCAGGATCCTCAGGAGCCTGTTCCCCCCTAGGACGATGCACCTAAGTCCCTAGTGGAGGATCGAAAGTAGGTCTAGAGGGGGTGATTAGACTACTTGACCAAATAAAACTATGCTTTTTCCCAGTTTTAATTCTTGGCAAGTTTTAGTATTCATAGTATGTCAAGTACACCATACACATGCATGTCTAAGAGTATATCAGCGGAAAGTAAAGACATTGCAGATGTAAGTAAAGAGAGGGTTAGTAAACAAACACAATTGGTGACACGAAGATTTTTCCCATGGTTCTGATAGGTGGTCCTGTCGTACGTCCACATTAATGGAGCCTTCAACCCACGGAGGGTAATGGTCGTGGGATTCCATGTACGGCTCCACCCACGGAGCGTTCCACAAAGAAGCAACCATGACTATACCATGACGGCCTATGTCCATGAATGACTAGCCTTACTCGGGGTAGACCTTCATGAAGTAGGCGATCTCCTTGCCCTTACAAACTTCTTGGTTCACTCCACAACACTAAGTAGGAGGCTCCCAAGAGACAACTAACCAACCTAGGAGGCACCACCCTCCAAAAGGTAATAGGCTCGGTAATGTCAATGAATTCCTTGCTCTTGTGCTTCAAGATGGTAGACTTCTCAACACACAGTCACTCTCTCACAGATATGGCTTGGTACAAGAGATAAGATTGGTGGAAAGCAACTTGGGGAGGCTAGAAATCAAGATCCATATGGTTGGAGTGGAAGATCTTGACCTCAACACCAGGGTAGGTGGTTCTCTCTCAGAAAAGTGACAGGATAGGTATGGAATAGTTCTGAGTGCTTCTCTTTCAAGTCAGTGGTGGTGGAGGGGTATATATAGGCATCCACAAAAATCCAACCGTTACACACAAAATGACCAACTCGGTGACACCGATGTGTTAATCTCAGTCGTACCAAAGTGACCAAAAGGTGGCAAATTTAGAATCTCAGAGGGGACTGATATAGGAATCCCGGTTGCACCAACTAGGTGACCAACGGTCAGAATTGCCAAACTCGGTGACTCCGATTCAACATTCTCCGACGGACCAAAAATGTGAACTTGCGTAATAGAAACTTGACAGCCCAACTCGGTGGCACCGAAAGCTGTATCGGCTGTACCAAAGGGTTAGGGTTTGGCAGTGTCTTTCTCGGGTTTGGAAACCGAATGTGGAATGTTGGTTGCACTAATTTCTCATGCATATAAAATGTAGAGTACTCTGTCTTGATGCTTAGCCAATCCATTTCCTTGGATCTTGGGGTGTTCCACAATCTCTTTGCCAACCCATAATTGAAATTTTCGTGAAATATACTTGATGGAAACATTAGTTCAATGACTTATATGTTGTTATGTATTACCAAAACCACCAAGGGAGCGAATGTGCTTTCACTAAGATGCTCCAACTGTCCCTGAAGTACTCCACTCTCCTGAGGCCCAAGGC
Organism: Hordeum marinum; assembly: GCA_022496015.1. Classification (NCBI taxonomy): domain Eukaryota; kingdom Viridiplantae; phylum Streptophyta; class Magnoliopsida; order Poales; family Poaceae; genus Hordeum; species Hordeum marinum. Next base: position 333,369,625 of record CM039673.1, read on the forward strand.
GCTCCATCTGCCTCAGAAGTGCTTGGCCCTCGTGAGGTTTCCCCCACACTGATGGCCCTAGAGGCGCTCGGGCCTCTGGGCCCACAACAGGGCTGGACACCGCAGAGCGTGGCACTCTCGGCGAGCACCCGGTGTATTATGTCAGCGTAGTGTTGCGGGACGCGTGCTCGCGCTACCCCATGCAGCATAAGCTCCTCCTAGCGCTCCTCGTCGCTTCAAGGAAACAGTGTCATTACTTCTAGGGGCATCCCATCAAGGTCGTCTCTGCTTACCTCTTGGAGAAAATCCTGCGTAACCCCAACGCGATAGGAAGGGTCACCGAATGGAACATCGAGCTGCAGGCCTTCAACATCAACTTCAACACGACCAGGGTTATTAAAGGGGCATCCCTAGCGTATTTTGTGGTGGAATGGATAGAAGCCCCAGATAGGGGGATAGACGGGAGTCAGTACCTCGCCCCTGGTGACGAGGCACCAGAAGGATGGACATGCATTTCGATGGACCCTTCACACGCAAGGGGCCTGGAGCTGGGGTCGTGCTCACTTCCCCGGCGGGAGACAAGCTCCAGTATGCTGTACAGCTATGTTTCCGGCATGGAGAGAAGGTCTCCAACAACATCGCGGGGTATGAGGGCCTCATCATCTTCCTTAGGGCGGCAATGGCTCTGGGAGTCCGGTGACTCACCGTCATGGGCAACTCCCAGCTCCTCGTCAACTTCTCCAACAAGGAATATACGCCCAAGGACGAGCACATGGAGGCATATTTGGAAGAGGTATGTAAGATCGAAAAATGATTTCAGGGCCTGGAGTTGCAACATATCCCGCGTAGTGCGAACAAGGAAGCCGGCGACATCGCCAAGAGGGCCTCATGTCGCGAGCCCCAGGAGCCAGGCGTCTTCGAGGAGCAGCTCTTCAAGCCCTCCGCGGCGCCACATGGTGAGGACCTGGCGCCACGAGGTGAGGAGCTCCCCCCAGCACCGACCTCGGGAGCTCCGTACTACATCCAGGCCTCAAGAGCCCTACTGCTCCTAGCCCTGGAGCCTTAGGCCGACAACTGGATGCATGAATTCAAGGCGTATCTACTTCACGGCACGCTGACGGAAAAGGAGGAAGACGCGGAGCATGTGGCCCGGCAGGGCACAACCTACTGTCGGCAAGAAGGAAACTTATACTGCAGGCACCCGAACAACCTCTGCGGTGCATCTCCAAGGAGTAAGGTGCAAACTGGTGGCCGACATCCACGGAGGAGACTACGGGCATCACTTCTCTTTGCAAACGCTTGCAGGTAAGGCGTTCCGGTCAGGCTTCTACTGGCCCTCGGTGCTCGACGATACCATCGAGCTGGTACGGTCTTGCGAGGCCTGCCAGTTTCATGCCAAGCACATCCACCAACCCGCGCAGGGCCTCCAGACCATTCCGCTCTCCTGGGCCTTTGTGGTCTATGGGCTGGACATTCCGGGGCCCTTTCCGCGAGCAGCAGGCGGGTATCTCTACCTCTACGTCGCCATTGACAAGTTCATCAAATGGGTGGAGGTGGAGCCCGTTCGCACCATCCCGGCCGGGTCGGCCGTCAAGTTCATCAAGAGCCTCTTGAGCCGCTTAGGTGTCCCCAACCGCATCATCATTGACAACGGTTCAGAGTTCACAAGTAACCTCTTCAAGACCTATTGTGCTAACCTTGGTATGCATATATGTTATGCCTCGGTGGCCCACCCAGGGAGGAACGACCAACAGAGCGCGCCAACGCGGAAGTCCTACGGGGCCTCAATGCAAGGAGCTTCAAGAAGAAGCTTGAAGCCTATGGCAGGGGTTGGGTCGATGAGCTTTAGCCGGTGCTGTGCTCCATCCGCACCACCCCGACTAAGCCCACCAGCGAGACCCCGTTCTTCCTCATCTATGGAGCCGAAGCCGTCCCCCCATCATGATATCAAGCACCGGTCCCCGCGAGTCTTGGCATTTGACAAGGAGTGTCAGGATGCTGAGCGGGGAATAGACCTCCTACTTGGAGAAGAGGGGTGTCGTTGGGCCTTGCTCCGAGCTGCGTGGTACCAGGAAGCACTACGGTGCTACCACTGCAGCAACATTCGCTCCAGGACCCTCAAAGTCGGAGACCTCGTCCTGAGGCGGGTCCTCTCCAGGGAGGGCTTGCATAAGCTCTCGCCCAAGTGGGAGGGCCAGTTCAAGGTCGTTCATGTCTCCAGGCCTGGCGCCGTGCACTTGGAGATTAGGATGGGAACCCCATGCAGAACGCCTGGAACATCCAGCACCTCCGGAATTTCTACCGGTGACACTCTCACATAATAATTAGCGGGTTGTATACGCCCGGAGACGCTCGAGGACCCGGAGGGGTTCCTCCCGTGCAATGTGGCAGCCATAGCCGAGAGCTGGTAGAGAAGACAACACTACCCATCAATGGCTATGAACAGGCAACGTGGATGCCCTACGCTCAGCGCCGGGGGAAGACAAAGACCAATTTGAGAGCCGTATGCGGCCGTTGTTGGCCTTTCTCTTATTTGGATTTGCCAGCCTTTATGAAATTAAACTTCGGGGGTCTTTCCAAATCACGTTTTGGTTAGAAAGGTCAAAGATTTTTTTCAGTGCCATTTCTTGTGTCGCTTTCTCTCTCACCAAGTAAAACACTCGCTTGCTACCCTCCCCCTCGTACCCCGTGAGCGGGGGCTAGGGGGCACGGTTCTTACACCTCACCAAGGTTTTGGTGCTGGATAGATCATGCTATGACGGCAGCTTCGGCTCTTCAGCGGCATGCCACATGTGACCTTTTGTTTGGCTGTTGCCAGGTAATTTTTTGGTTTAGTCCGTTTGAGGGCGCCCAACGGGCCACATTATCATTAGGTGATCAGGGTACACATCTACAGTCGCCACGTTTATGCGCATTTCAATAGTTTCTCATGTATCTGGTCTGCTTCCTAACGTTATGCCTTGCCTACATGGCTCCTTGCCAACGTGAATGCACCACACCACCCTCTCTGAGTTGGTGTTTTGCAAGGGGTTGTGCGCTACGGCCCTTCCTGAGGCACCCCAAAACTAGGCTGCAAGGCCCTATCGCCTCAGGGACTTGCATCTTTTTGTGGTCGACCCTTGCTCGGGGCTTCGGCCGTAGTGCGGTGCCTCAACGCGGACTCTCGGGAGGACCCGCGTCCTCCTAAGGCAGCAGCAGACAGGGTGGAATGGGGGTCGCTCGGCCATCAAAGGGAGCTCTTGAGCATCAAGGGTGATCCGGTCGGTATCAAGGGTGTCGAAGCCTTGCCCCGTAGTTGCATCCTTTTTTTCCAGTCGTATACTGCGGCGGTAGGGAAATGTGCAAGACTGGGACCTGCAGACGTAGAGCCACTTGAGCCTTACTAGTTATAATGCCACTCGAAACCCTAATGTCGTCCTTGGTTTCTAGTCGGCATCAGGAGTGTAGGGGCCTCGCCCCGTTTAGTGCGTTGTTGGTTTCAGGTCGTACCTAACGGTGGTGGGGAATGCGGGACCGGGACCTATAGACCTAGAGTGCCAAAAGGACTCCCAACCTGCCTCAGTCAAGAAGAGGAGGGCAGCAGGGCCCCGGAAGGCCCCATCTATGAGAAGACTCAGGTGCAAACCACCTTTGAGGGAGGGACCTTGCGAGGCCAAAGTGCCCTCGCGAGCTCCCAGATACACCTGCCAGTTCTCTCGTGCCAGCCACACGTACGAACTCTATGGGCTATACATGCCCTGGGCCCCCCGGGGATGCGGAGGGGTCCCTTCCCATGCAATGTCGCATCCACAACCGAGCGCTGGCGAAGAAGTCAACACGGTCCACCAATGACTATGCTCACGCAATGTGGAAGCCACAACCCGTCCTAGCGTCAACGCAGTCCACCAATGACTATGCCCATGCAATGTGGAAGCCACAGCTCCATGCTGGCGGTCAACACGGCCCTCCAATGGATATGCCCACGCAATGTGGAAGCCCCACGCCCCGCGCGGGGGATAAACAACTGAGGGCACCCCTAGCAGCTGCATCTAACCTCAGGAAGGTCCCTAGTGGGCCCCTTCTTGTTGCGTTCCCTGGGGATGCACGCGGGAGAGGGTTACACGAGGGCTGCTACCAAGCCAAGCCTACTACACGCCACCTTCCCAGGTCTGTCAAACTTCGTCTTCATGCACCCATCTCCGGAAAAGCTACTGAATAAAGGTATGGGAGTTGCTCGTACGTCAAGGGGGACTCTTGAGCATCGCGACTCGGGAGCCTAACTGGACCCATAGCCCCTCACCCCTCGGACCATCCTTGGTGATCTGGTCGGCAATGGCGGTTGTGGTATGCATGGGCCAGGCCCTGCCGACACAGAGCTCGAAGCGCTCAAAAAATTGCTCAAAAAAACTTTAAGAAGGACGTTGGGGCTCGTACGTCAAGGGGGACTCCTAAGCATCATGACTCAGGAGCCTAACTGGACCCGTAGCCCCTCACACCTTGGACCGTCCTTGGTGATTCGGTGGGCCCAACGGTGGTTGAGGTATGTGAGGGCCGGGCACTGCCGACGCAGAGCGCTAAAGGTGTTCAAAAGTTTCAAGTTAACCCGATTTCTTTTGTGTCCCCTTCACGAGGGTTGCTCGCACGTCAAGGGGACTGCTGAGCATCGCGACTAAGGAGCCTAACTGGACCCGTAGCCCCTCACCCCTTCGACCATACTTGGAGATCCGGTCGGCCCAACGGCAGTTGAGGTATGCGCAGGCCAGGCCCTGCCAACGTAGAGCATCACAGCAAGTAAGAAGGAAACAAGGCGAAAAGAGCAATCACATAGTCAAATAGTTATTACAAGCATTAAAAGTTTTCGCGAACAAAAACAAGTTTAACGCCTCCGTGAGGCACGATGTGCATTGAAGGAAAGGAGCAAGAGAGAGGAGTCAGGAGGAACTGCCGCCACCACTCGTCCCGTCCTCGGGGGGCTCATCATCGACATCGCTGGCGTCGTCTTCTTCGCCGCCAACCCCAGCAGCATCCGGAGGCGGAGAAACCATGACGGGGCTGAACCTCTTCACCAGCGTATCCACGACACCGTATACCACCGCCACAACACTAACGAGAGCCTCAAGGGCGATCGGGCTGATCACAAAGTCGAAGTCAAACCCCGGCTCATGAAGATGAAGATGGCTGAATACGCGTGTCGTGACCTGAGAAAAGAGGTCACGACACTCACTCTCCAGAACCCTCTCCACCTTGAGGATGGCGCCCTCCTGCGCCTCGACGAGATTCAAGGCGAGCACCGCGAAGCCACTCTCCGGAGCCACTAGGGGCTCTGCGAACCCGTCCCGGCAAAGGGCATGGAGCGCTCGGCAAAGCTTGAGCTCGACGGCAGGGAAGGCGCTCAGCTCCACGACCTTTTTATCCTTGGCCGCGGCAAAAGTTTCCTCCTTGGCGTCGGGAAGGGCCTTCTTCGAAGCAATTTCCTCCCTCTCCGCATCTAGGCACACCCGCTCCGTGTCCTAGTAGATCGCCGTCTAGGACAGCTCAAAGTCACAAACGGTGAGCTTGGCCTCGCGGGCCTTGAGGTCTTCCTCCCACTAATGAAGCTGCCCCGCAAGCTTGGCCTGTTCCTCATGGAAGGCCTTCAGACGGGCTTCCACCTCTTCGCAACGCTTGGCAGCAGATGCTGCCTCAATCAGCGCCTCTGCGTGTGCTACCCGGGCAACCGCGGCTTCCTTCTCGCTCTTTGCCACGGTAGCCTCAGCCTGACCCCAAGCCGCCACAACGGAGGCGACGGCCTGGCGCCATCCTGAGAGGAGCTTTAGGCACCCACTCGCGAGGCGATCGTCGGCACCCCTCAGGACGCCATGGACCTTGGCACACGTTATGTTTGTGCCACCTTGTTATGTGTGGATTGATAAAATTTCGAACCAATTAAAACTTTCAGTGTTTGTGCTTGTTTGGAGTGTTGCTTGTTTGCTTGTTCATTGTGGTGAATGGCACTCTTAGACTCTATCCCTCTTCATATCCATCTTCCTTGACAAAAACCTCTTGCCCAATGATCATGCCATGTGAATGGTGCCCAAAACTATTTTTATCAAATTTTATTTTTACCAAAAAGGATTTATTCAAACTAGGTTTTGAAAAATCTCTGAGTTGAGATTTCCACTACAAGTCCTCAAATTGGGTGGATCATTTTCCCCCAAAGGTTTTACTTCAACCCTACTATATATATTACTTCCCAAAACCACCAAATATTAATTTTAAAGATTCTTTTTATACTTTATCTAAAGACTTTTTCTTAAGACCAGGAATGGTTTTTCATAGGGAAAAATTATTTAAATGCATTCAAAATATTTGGGAAAATTTAGGGAGACTCAATGGACATATATTTTCCACATATATGAGCTTCAATAGATGGTCATGTTCAACTCCTGGGCAAAACCCCTAAAAACCTTTTCTGTCCAAATCAAGCTTTTGAAATATTTGTATAAGAAATATTCTCAATAAATTCCAGGAAAATTCCGGCAAGTCAACACTATCATAGGCGATGATCTTGCAAAGTTTCATATCAATCGAAGTTGATTTGATTCATCAAACTATTCCAAGCCCCTCCCTATCCAGATTCAAATTTGAACAACTTTACATTGTGAAGTTTCTCCCCTCGACCCTGAACTTTGTGGACATGTTCTAATCACCAAATAATGATGCTAAACTAAGTGGTGCATCAAGGGTATTAGCTTAACATGACTAGATCTACAGGAACCAGATTTCTAGGGTTCCATAAAGTTACATTGTGAACTTTCATCAAACCATCTCAAACTTGGTGATCAGGCCTATTTTCAATCACCATTTGATTCTGTCAAATCTCAAGGAAAGCAAAGTCCATTTGCTTGCCCTAATCTCCATCAAACACCTTCTGGTCAATTCTAGAAACTATTTTTTCACCACCTCTACTCTTTACCTTGCTTCGAAATTTTTACCACACCCTTCTCCAGTGTTCAATCACCTCCAGTAAAAATCTCAGGTCCCTCAAACACTGGTAGATGGGGTAAAATCCCCATTTTCACCTCTCGACAGCCCTGGCAGGAGCAGTTTTACTTCTCCCCTCTCATTTCTTTTCTCCCTTGCCTATCCCCTAGCTTATCCTAGCCCATGGGCATCTCCAGAACCCCCAAAACACTAATGGATACGCTGGTGCCCATTTTCTATGCCCCTGCCAGTCATTTGGGCGCTCTAGAGAGTGCTACAGTGCACTCCCCCACTGTAGCCGCCCCCATCCCGAGCCCCCCGACCACCAGGGGATATGAGAGCATGTCCCTCGGCCGCCCCTCAACGTTCACAAAGCGCCAGGAGGTCAGGCCCCTCCTCCCTCCACCTGTGCTATCCCCCTTAGCTCGCGCACGACACTGGCCGAGAGCCCTAATGGTCCCCTCTTAGCTGCCCTCCTCCTTTCCACGGGCGCGTACCGAGCCAATGACCACGGCAGACACGGCCTGGGGCATCCCTGTGGCTCGTGGCGACGCCCTCGTCCTTACCGGCACACCACGACCACGGTACACCGGCGCCCAGCTATAAAACACCTCCCCCGAGCTCGGCCTCCTTGCCTATCGCTCCGTCCTCCTCTCAGTCGCTCTCCCGTGCCCAGCCCCTAGTTTCCGTGGCCAGGATCTCAAACCTGAGACGACGCCCGTGCCGTGCGGGTTCCCCCTCACCGAAGATTCCCTCAACCCCGGCGACTCCCTCGACCACCCACCGACGCGCGGGACGACCCTGAGCACGTCGGTGCCCTCCGCTTGAGCCTCCGTGGCCTCAGCCCCCACCGATGAGCTCCTCTCTGCCCCTATCACGTGGCGAGGGATAACAGGTGGAGCCCACCTATCATCCCCTCACCCCCTCTATCGCTGCCAGGTTGGGCCTGCGGGCAGGTTTAAAAATAAACCTATAGCGTGCACCACTTTGCCCTCGTCTGGTTCCCCTTTGGGCCGTCTCTACCGCGACGCTTTTGGCCCAAAAAGGCACAGTGCCATTTTTTCTTTTCTTTTCCCCCCTGCATTCCAAAAATTCCATGTACCAGAAAATAAATCCAATGACAATATTTTTTCCACCTAAAATCCTAGAATATTCCTATGAATTTATTAGTGCCATTTGTAAAAAATGTTGGAAACTTTTTATGCACTGGTTTAATTCAAAACATATTTTTGGGACCCTTTCTGCCTCTGTTAAATAGTTTTCAAAAATGATTTTCATGACAAAACCTTAAAAAATATTTTTAGTATAGTTTTTAGTATTGATCTGAGTAGGGTAGAAGTTTAGTATTAGGTGTGCTCTGTTTTAGTGTGATGCTTATTTTTATCGCTATTTAGCGTGACGATAGATTGCGCTATTGACAAGGGAGTTGGACCCGAAGACTTTGAAGACCCCGAAGACTTTGTTGAGCCAAGCGAGCAACCCTTTGACCATGACTATGAACGCTTTTATTGCATGGCATATAGCACTATATTTTGTTGTATTGATCATGATGATGAGGTGTCCACTTTGGTGGCATGCCTCTGATACTTTCTTGTTGATTCTTGCATAGTGCATGACCCTACCTCCTTATGAGGGTTGTGCGGGTGGGACTAGTTAGGTTGCTAGTAGATGCTACACAAGTGGGATTAGGTTTATGCATGATGATAGAAACAAAAGTATTTTCAAAGACTTTTCAAAAAACTCGTAGGGTGCCACAATTTCCCGAGGCAGATGATGATGAGTTGGGTAATCACTTGAGGAAGAAGTGGTGTACCGGAGCAAGCGAGTGCGTGTGTTTTCGAAAATGGATTAGATTTAAGGTCTGCTGACCATCCCAACCTTACATGCGCAACCACGTTACCCCGTATGGGATGGGGCTCTGTTGATTACTTTGGTGGGTACTGGCAAGGATCTCGCATTACTAGTGGCGGGAGTAGCATGGTCAATCTCGATACGGGGTCGTGCCGGTATGGACGATCATGCATTGTCTTCACGGGCACCGGTTACACCGTTGGTCCCTACATAGATGCTACGAGTGATGTACATCATGTGGGCTGGGTACCAATCGAGTGGACTCTTTGTTTAGTATCGCCAGGGGAAAGGTATTATTCGGGTGGTTACCTCGGTTATGTTATATACCGCGAGTCGTGGATGACATGGAAGTTCCCTGAGTCTTGTGGGTAAAGTGTGCAACCTCTTCAAGGTGTAAAAATATTCGAATAGCCGTGTCCGCGGTCATGGATAGTTGGAGGTCCTTCTTAAACTACGTTCGGATGTTTTCGCAAACTTGGTGTGTGTGCGAGTGTGTGTGGATGGCATAGAAGTGATACTTGAGACAAGTCAGCGGACTTGATTTGATGATTGAGCATGAAATGCTCAACCCCCTTGGTTATGATGATATCTAAAACTCGTTCATATGGATATCTACCAACTGTTGATGCATGCTTACCTAGTTACTTGATCATGTCATTGCGTTCAAAATTAGCTTTCTACAAAATACCATTAAGAGCTACATCATGCATTGTTATTACCTTGTTACAAACATGGGTTGCTCGCGAGTACATTCAAAGTACTCATTGGCTTGCCACTGGTTATTTAATTGGCCAGGCATGTAAGAACAGGAGTATGGTGAAGAGTTCGCTGGTGACAAACATGGAAACTAGGATGCTTCCCAGTCAGAATGCCTGTAGGTTTAAGGCAGATGGCATGGGTTCAAGCTTTTGATCAAGATTTCCGCATCTTGTTGAGTTTATGTATTTGGCCCTTGTGGCCCTATCTATGTGAGGCTAGACCTTCATGGTCTTTCTTTTGTGTAAGATGCTAAATGTGTATGTAAGACTCTTGTAATTCAGCTTCTGTGTGTCCAGTGAGCATTGATCTCTAGGATCACTATACACGTACATTCGGTGATCACGACATATGAGTCAGGGTCCCCAGAGACCTGATCCAGAGCAGTGAAGGCCCCATCCAGGATGTTGTGGTCGCGTGCAGGATGCATGAAGGGCCCCTCCAAAGGAGTCCCTTGTGTGATCACAGGGGGAGACCTCGATGGGGCAACGACACGAGGAGCAAGTGGCTCTGGAGGCCGCTCAGCGACCACAGACACGGACGAATCGGCGAGCGGCTAGCCCTCAGGGGATGGCCCTCTAGACATCGGCATCACCGCACCCTCAAGGGCAGGAGAGACCACGCCTATGGGCATTGGTGGCTCAGGGAGCTTCGCGACGACGACCAGGGAGGCTAACTCCCGAGCCCCGTCGCCTTCAGCAAAAGGCGACGACACGTTAGCGGAGGCAGGCGGTGCATCGGAAGTTGCCTTCGGCTTAACGCCCACATTATTCCTCCTCATCTTCAGCATAGCGTCATCCCTGGTCACAAAGCAAAGGAAGGGCATCAATGCATAAGCTATAGGAATGCGAGTCAAGTCAAGCCGGATCACTTACTCCTCAACATTGACCCACTTCCTCTTCCTGTCCACTCCTGCAACAAAGGACGCGCCCAAGCCTATGTCGGCGGGGTTACCACCACGCGGGTGAGCCGGGGCATTGCGAGGGAGGCCGCCGAAGGGATCACCATGTCCCCGGCATCGCACACCTCGCCCGCGATTTGTGGTCCGGGCGAGGGTGAGGTCGAGACTACATCCGCCTTGCCTGTAGAGGCAGGGCGCGCCGGAGAAGAGTCCACCCCGCGCTTCTAGGGAGTCGACACGCAGGCAGACCGCTTGGCATGAGGGGCTCGCCCAAGCCCTTCGGGGGCCTTGGCAACATGAGTAGAGCCCGCAGCAGAAGTTTCACCAGCATCGTCGTCATCCTCAAGCTCGCGTAGAAGGGTGCCCTGTGACGGGGGAGACGCCCCTGCCAGGCCATTGGCGGCGGTCTTCTCCAAGTCCTCCCCGCACGAGGGGTCGCCGAAGGAAACCAGCACTGGGGGACTAAGGCCCTCTACAGGGAAAACACCCAATTCGTTGAAGACATGCATAGTGACAACCAGATTGGCCCCATCGTTGCGGTAATACAGTGGGGCATGGGCCTCAGGGAGGCCGTCAGGGTCGCCGTTGAGGAGGGTCGCCACAACCCTGCTGAATTCCTCGGGGGTTATGCGCGTGGACCGAAGCCTAAGATTGTCGTCGTTGCCCTGATAGTCCCACAAGGGCCTAGAATGGGCCTGGAGGAGCGCCCGACGTTGCGCCAGGAACTCCTGCACTATCATCCCTCATGTCAGCTTCCTGGCGTTGATATCACGGGAGAAGCGCACCAGGACTGGCCTGGCCCAGGGGTCACAAAGCTTCGCGGAGCACCACACAGAGGTCTTCTCCGGCAGCCCTTCCGGCAGATCCAATCTAAGGTTGGTTCTCTTGAGATCCATGAGGACCCAGCGGTGCCTGAAGTTTTCCACCTTCTGCCCGGCCTTTAATGGCATGTTTCCGCTCTAGACCGCGACAAAGGAGACACACGCCAACCGTTGAGCGCCGTCATGCAAACACAAGCTAGAGAAATGGCGGAAGATGGCCGCCGAAGGCCACACGCCCACAAAGGCCTCGTAGTAGAAGGCAAAGACAGACAGGAGCAAGATGGAGTTGGGTTGGAGATGAAGGGCCTATATCCGTAGTGGTCGAGGATGGCGGCGAAGCATGCGGAGAAGGGCGGGACGATCCCGGCAAAGACGCTGTGGAGGACGAACGGGTAGACTGCTTTGGACGAGGGTCGTTTTGCCGAGGAGTCGCCCCATATCAAGGTCTGCCCCTTCTTGTTGGACCTATACGCCATCCATGGGAGCACTAGGAGGAGGTCCTCGTCCTTGGCAATTGTAGACCCCTAGAGCACCGGCGATATGGGGGTGGGGGCAGAGCCCTGCGCCTACGTCTTCTGCTTGCCGGCGGGCACCATCGAGAAGCTCGTGGGGCCAAGGCAGCAAGGAGAAGGTTGGAGCAGCACCGGATTTGGGGAGACGCCTGCTAGAGCTGGAGACCTAGAAAGCAAGAGCAGGTGCGCTAGAAACGGAAGCAGTAATACCCCAGCGCTTGAAGTCAGGCTCTTGATGATTCGAGCGTAGGCTGAAGGGGCGAAGGACGCCTGACATCAACCGTGCGATGCGCGCTAAGCCTGGCCCATAGGCGTTTGGGGCCCGCGGTGCTTCAGGCTGTCCCCGAGGCTTCGCCCAAACGCCAGCTCGAGCACGCCTTGGGACTGGGGGCTACTATCGGCATTCTGGGAACGGGGGTACCCAGACCTGCCTGCCTGCGGCCCAAGGCATGGCCCACTTCATCGACCAAGCACAGCCGGGCATGGCCCCACTCAAGAAAAGGCCCTCGCGAGGGCCCTAGGCTCACGAGGAGGAACAGTGTCAAGACCGGCAAGGGATGGGCCTCCTCAGCGCCCCCTTCGGAGAGGCAGATATCTCTATGCAAGGCCTGGCCTCAGGAGCCAAGGGTGACACAAGTAAGGGAAGGCTGGCGCCAACGCGCCACATGGTGCAGTTTCCCCTTTGGTGAAAAGGGAGCAAGGACGTACGCGGGTTCCCAAAGAACCCCAAAGGTTTCCATTCCGGTGGAACAAGACCACAACCACCCGCCCCGCAGGGCGGATGTCATCGCTGAGCCCATCCCCACGCTGTCGACACCTACTTTGTAGGAGAAGACCGCCTCTGGGCAGGGCGAGCATGTACTCCTGTCCCCCTTCAAATTTGGCCGTTGTGGGATCCCATCCTGCCATTGTTATAAGGGAAGAGGACCCAAGCCACCACTATATATAGAGGGTAGGCTGCACTATAGACAAGGGCCCCCTACCTCGAAATCCATTTCCACCACTCATTCATCACCGAGTTGCAAAGGGCCTCGAACACCTCAAGGAGAGCCATCATGAGGCTCTAAAACACTCGAATGGTTCATCCACGCGACCTCCTTGAGAGGCAATCCAACAAAGAAGGATTAGGGTATTACGCTTCGTAGCGGCCCAAACCTGGGTAAACTGTTGTGTTCATCCTCTTCCTCGTCATCATTCGAGTTCTTTGATGTGTCCATCGAGTAGCGAGCTAGGTTGGGCGAGGCTGCAGGGGATCTTGTCACACGCCCCTGTGTTCAAATCTCAAGGGTTTTGCGGACCACGAAATCCAATAGGCACATGGCACATGTGTGTGGATTATACAGATCTCAACAGAGCTTGTCCAGTTGATCTGTTTGCTCTCCCTCGCATTGACCAGATAATTAATGCCACAACAGGTTGTGAGAGTTTATGTTTCCTGGATGCTTATTCAAGTTACCATTAGATCAAGATGGCAATTAAAGACCAAGAGAATACATCTTTCATCATGCCTTTTGGAGCTTTCTTCTTTTTTTCCATGCCCTTTGGACTTAAAAGTGCGCATGCGACTTATCAACGCTGTGTACAGAACTTTCTTCATAATAAGATTGGGCGCAATGTTCATGCTCATGTGGATGATATTAAGGTCAAGTCATGGAAGAAGGAGACTCCGCTTGATGATTTGAAGGATACTTTTCATAATCTGCGGGTTTACAAGATGATGCTTAATCCGGCGAAATGTGTTTTTGGTGTCGCTGCAGGCAAGCTCCTAGGTTTTCTGGTCTCAAAAAGGGGGATCGAAGCTCACAAGGATAAAATCAAGGCCACCACCTCATTGTCTAAGCCGGCGTGTGTTAATGATGTCCAGCGCTTCGTGGGTCATATTGCCACCTTAAGCCGGTTCATAAGCATCCTAGGCGAGAAGGCTATCCCTTTATATCAGATGGTGAAGAAGACAGATAATTTTTTCTGGAGTGATGCTGCCGATGAGGTATTTGAAGTGCTCAAGAAATAGTTAGTTGAGCCGCCAGTTTTGGCCGCTCCTGAGGAGAAGGAACCACTGCTCCTATATGTGGCGGCTAATAATTGTGCCGTCAGCGCTGTAGTTGTTGTGGAGCGCAAGGAGGCAGGAAAAGAGAATCCAGTTCAGAGGCCGGTTTACTATGTAAGTGAGGTAATAATAGAGTACAAGCAGAGATACTCGCATTTGTAGAAGCTGATATATGGAGTGTTCCTGTCAAATCGCAAGCTGAAGCATTTTTTCCTTGAACATCCGATCATGGTAGTGAGTTGTGCGCCTTTGGGTGATATCATTCAAAATAGAGAGGCCGCCGACAGGATTGCTAAGTGGGCACTAGAGCTTGGGCCTCTTAATTTGAAGTATGTGCCGCGAACGGCTGTCAAGTCCCAACCCTTGGTGGATTACATAAACGACTGGACTGATGAAAGCACAACATGCTCCCTTGGTGGTTTAGATAATTCATGATAACATACATTGTCTCTTGGACTAATACTTTTATCTAGTGCATTTCAGATTACAGTCCATGGAGAGTTGGGTTGGCAAAGAGATTGTGGAACACCCCAAGATGCAAGGATATGGATTGGCAAATCTTCAAGCAATAGGACTCTACCTTTTATATTTGTGAGAAATCACCTTGAGTCCATAGGAAAACCAATACTATGAAAAGGAGGTAAAGTTTTTATTTGGATGAACAAAATGCTCATACGTGCACAAGTGATAGTCACCAAAGACACCCACACACTCTCCCACCAAAGTCTGTCTTAATCCAAACACTCAAAATCGATGCAACCAACATTCCACATTCGGTGCCACCGATTCCAAACCCTAGACAGACTCAGCCAAACCCTAACCCTTCAGTACAGCCGATACTGTTTTCGGTGCCATCGAGTTGGGCTGCCAACTTTCTATTATGCAAGTTCACAGTTTCGGTCCCTCCGAGATTGTTGAATCGGCGTCACCGAGAATGGGCATTCTAACCATTGGTCACCTTATCGGTGCAACCGATTTTCCTATATTGGTCCCTCCGAGATTCAAAAGTTGCCACCTTTTGGCCACTTCGGTACCACCAAGAATAACACATCGGTGTCACTAAGGTTGTCATTTTGTGTGTAACAGTTGGATTTATGGGGATGCCTATATATACCCCTTCACCCCACCTATTCGAAAGAGAAGCACTCACGACTATTCCATACCTATCCTATCATTTTTCTGAGAGAAAACCACCTACCCTTGTGTTGAGATCAAGATCTTCCGCTCCCACCATATGGATCTTGATTTCTAGCCTCCCCAAGTTGCTTTCCACCAATCCCATCTCTTCTACCAAGCCATATCTATGAGAGAGTCATTGTGTGTTGAGGAGTCTATCAACTTGAAGCACAAGAGCAAGGAATTCATTGACATTATCGAGCCTATTACCTTTTGGAGGGTGGTGCCTCCTAGATTGGTTAGGTGTCGTTGGGAGCCTCCTACTTCATGTTGTGGAGTTGAACCAAGAAGTTTGTAAGGGCAAGGAGATCGCCTACTTCATGAGGATCTACCCATAGTGAGGCTAGTCCTTTTGTGGACGGAAGCCGTTATGGAATAGTCAAGGTTGCTTCTTCGTGGAACCCTCTGTTGGTAGAGCCCTCCATGGACACTCGCGACCGTTACCCTCCATGGGTTGAGGACTCCATAAACATGGACGTACGATAGCACCACCTATCGGAAACACGGGAAAAATCCTTGCGTCTCCAATTGCATTGGATCTCCACATCTCAACTCTTTATTTCATGTGCAATGTCTTTAGTTTATTTTTCTATATTTGTTGACATGCATGTGTAGGGCATATAGAATTGCTAGCCTTGCTAAAGGTGTTAAAATCTGCCAACCAATTAACTTGGGAAAAGGTTAGGTTTTAATTTTTCTACTAGTAGTCTATTCACCCCCCTCTAGACACTCTTCTAGTGATCCATCAACTGGTTTCAGAGATTTGGCCTCCATTGCATCAGTTTAATCACCGAGGAGGAATATGGATGTGTCTAGTATAGGGAGTTTGAGTTGTAGAGTGCCTATTCTTGATGGAGAGTATTATAGTATTTGGAAAACTTTGATTCTTGAGTTGTTCAATAAATTTCAATTGAGCAATTATGTTATGCTCCCCTATGAGCCTCCTATTGATGAATTGCATCCCACACAAGAAGAGGAAATTAACATGCTTGGTAATCTAAGAACTGTTAATCTTACTGTTAGAGGTTTACCAAGATTTGTGCTTTCTCAATTGAAGAACTTTGCATGTGCCTATACCTTGTGGACTGATTTGGAGAAACGATATCCAAATCTTTGTTTCGGAAATCTTGATGAAATTCTTCATAAAACTATTGCTTTTCACAAAATGAATCCTAGTGATCCAAACTTTTATAAATGCCTATTTGAGCTCCGTGATCTTATGCGTGCTAAAGGAGATTTCACCACTATCAACAACACTATCTTTGAAGCCATTCGCATTCATAAACTTGAACATTATGATGATCGCAATTCTAACGAATCTCTTGTTCTTTATGATGAGGACTTCCCACTTGATGATGACCATGTTGAACATGACTATTTTGGTGAAGATGAGTTCTTCGACATCGAGTATGAGCAGATCATGAAGAATCTAAGTCTCATGGAAAACTTCAAGGATTATATGTACGGAGGAAAAGAGTGGATTCTTGACAGTGGATGTCCGGATCATATGAGTAGTGATAAAGACATGTTCCAAGAGATCACGCCTAATCAAGGTCCTCGAAGGTACGTGACCTTTGGAGTCAACTCTAAGGGTAAGGTACTTGGCCTTGGTAAGGTGGCCATATCCCATCATAGCTCAGTTCAAAACATTATGCTTGTTGAATCCCTTGGCTACAATCTTCTTTGCGTATCTAGACTTGCCGATTTCGGTTTCAATGTGTTATTCACGAAGGTAGATTGCCAAGTGTTTCGTCAAGATAATCATAAAATGGTCTTTACCGGTTTTCATAGAGGTGATCTATACATTGTTGATTTCACTAAGAGATCCAAGCCTCGCACTTGTTTAATTGCTAAATCCTCTAAAGGTTGGCTTTCGCAAAGATGACTTGGACATGTAGGCATGCGCAATTTAGATAAGCTAATCAAAGGTGATCACCTATTTGGTCTTAAGTATGTCATATTTGCCAAAGATAGACTTTTAAGCGCTTGTCAAGTAGGAAAACAAGTAGGTGGAAGTCATCCCGTTAAGAATATCATGACTACAAGGAGACCACTCAAGTTAGTTCACATGGATCTTTTTAGTCCCACTGCTTACAAGAGTCTCACTGGAAGTTCCTATGGTCTAGTTATAGTTGATGATTTTTCCTGATTTACGTGGGTATTTTTCCTTGATGATAAGTCGCAGGTTCAAAAGATCTTGAAGAACTTCGTTCGCAAAGCACAAAATCAATTTGAAGTGAAGATCCAGAAGGTCTGAAGCGATAACTAATCGGAGTTCAAGAACACCCATGTGGATACCTTTCTTGACAAAGAAGGTGTCTCACATGAGGTCTCGGCTACGTACACGCCTCAACAAAATGGAGTTGTTGAGATAAATAACCGGACGCTTATTGAGATGGCTAGAATGATTTTTGCCGAATACAAGACGCCAAGACACTTTTGGGCAGAATCTATGGAAACAACATGTCTTGCCACGAATCGACTTTAATTGCACAAGCTTTTCGGTAAAACGGCAGACGAGCTACTCACTGGTAAAAAACCGCAAGTTGGATACTTTTGGGTATTTGGCTCCAAGTGCTACATTATTGACAAGCATCGTCGTACTAAATTTGCTCCTAAATCTCATGAAGGATTCCTACTTGGTTATGGATCGAACTCTCACACTTACTATGTCTACAACAACTTCACTCGAAAAGTTGAAGAGACGGTAGATGTGAAGTTTGATGAATCTAATGGTTCAAAAGTCGAACAATTGCCAAATGATGTAGGTGATAAGGACCCTTCGGAAGCTATCCTAGATTTAACCATCAGCAAGATTCGTCCCATGGAGGTGAAGGAAAGTACTTCATCAACTCAAGTGGAAGCCCCCATCTCTCGACAAGGTGAACCACAACATGACATGGAGGCCTCCACAGGCAGTACACGACAAGATGAACAGTAGGAGGAGGTACATCATCAAGATCGACCACAACCTCCTTCACCACCACCTCAAGGAGATGAGAATGTTGACAACAACGAAGATGAAGGAAATGATGACGAAGAAGAAGCTCCAGCATCTAACAATTGGAAGCTGACCCGAGTTCGAGCACAAGTGACCAAGAACCATCCCCTAAACCAAATCTTCGGAGATATACAAACCGGGAGAATCACTCACTCTAAAACTCGTCTAGCTAACTTTTGTGAGCATTATTGATTCATATCTTGCATTGATCCTTTGAAGGAAAAGCTCTTGAAGATGCGGATTGGGTGAATGTTATGCATGAAGAGCTTCACAACTTCGAAAGGAACAAAGTTTGGACACTTGTGGACCACCCCGAAGATGAGCACAACATCATCGGAACCGAATGGTTGTTTCGGAACAAGCAATACGAAGATGGTCAAGTCGTACGCAACAAGGCACGTCTTGTGGCCCAAGGATATACACAAGTCTAAGGTATGAACTACGGTGAGACTTATTCCCCCATTGCCAGACAAGAAGCTATTCAAATTCTTCTTGCCTATGCTAATCATCATTATATCATGCTTTATCAAATGGACATTAAAAGTGCAATCCTAGTTTTGTGAGACTTATGCCCCCGTTGCCAGACAAGTTGTTTATGTTAAGCAACCACCTAGTTTTGTGAATCCTAAGAAACCTAATCATGTTTACATGCTTCGTAAAGCACTTTATGTTCTTAAGCAAGCCCCTCGTGCTTGGTGCAAATGCTCAACGAAGTTTCTCATTGAAAAAGGTTTTGTAATTGGTAAAATTGATGCAACCTTGTTCACTAAGAGAGTTAATGGAGAATTATTTGTGTGCCAAATCTATGTGGATGATATTATATTTTGTTCCACTAACCCACAATTTAGTTAAAGATTTGGAAGGTTGATGTCTGAGAAGGCTGAAATTCTTTCTTGGATTGCAAATCAAGCAATCAAGAGAAGGAACTGTCATCTCTCAAACTTATTATACCAAGGACTTGATCAAGAAATTCAACATGCAAGAGTGCAAAGGCATGAAAACTCCCATGCCAACTAGTGGACATGTTGATATAACTAAGAAAGATGAATCGGTTGATCAAAAAATTTATCGATCCATGATTGGTTCATTGCTATATGTCTGTGCATCTCGTCCCGATATTATGCTTAGTATTTGCATGCGTGCTAGATATCAAGCTGCACCTAAGGAGTATCATCTTTTGGCCGTAAAACGTATTGTGAGATACTTGATACAAACACCAAACTTTGGCATTTGGTATCCCAAGGGATCTTCGTTTAACCTTGTTTGCTACTCCCATCTGGACGATGCCGGCGTCAAATTTGATAGAAAATCCACCTCAAGTACTTGCCCATTTTTGGGTAGATCTGTTGTGTCTTGGTCCTCCAAGAAACAAAACTTGGTATCTCTATCTATTTGTTGAAGCTGAGTATATTGCTACTGGGTCTTGTTGTGCGCAGTTACTATGGATGACACAAACGTTGAAGGGTTATGGAATCCATGTTAAAAATGTTCCATTACTTTGTGACAATGAAAGTGCTATTAAGATTGGTCATAATCCTATGCAATATTGTCAAACTAAGCAAATTCATGTTCGACATCATTTAATTCGTGATCATGTTGCGAAAGGAGATATCAATCTTAAGCATGTTCGCACTAACAAGCAATTGGCCGATATCTTTACTAAGCAACTTGATGAGAAAACTTTTTGTCACCTGCAGAGTGAGCTGAACATCATTGATGCTTCAAACTTGAGCTAGACTCACTCGGATGCTTGCAAGGGCATGAGCTTTCTTGATACTTCCATGATATTGCTAACATGTTATCTTATAAGAACTTCATTCGACGAGATTCCAACCAACTCCAATTATAAGAACCTATGCTCCAATTGTAAGAACCTATGCTCCCTTGTATTGCATCTAACCGTTTGGAGGTACTTGTAAGAACATCATTCCATGAGATTGCACACAACTCCAGTTATAAGCAATCTTGTCGTGACCAAGTGTCCACAACCCCTCTTGATGATGGAAGGAAGAAGATAACAAAAACATATCCTTGTCATTTACTTGATCTTTATTGAAAAATCTCTCAATTGGTATCATGTCAAAAGGATATGCCCATTTTTATTCCTTGCATTACTAACCCTTGTAGGAAACAAGTGTACTAGAACGAAAAGGATTGCTCCCAACTCTAGATCATCTTCATCAACATTGGGCATCCTCACAACTTCACCTACGAGCAACACCATCAAAATCACTCAAAGGTATGTTCTCATATCCTTGAAAAAGCTTTACTCCAAGTCATTAGCTAAAGAAACTCAAGGCATATGAAGATATTAAAATGCTTAATCAAAAAATGGTAACCCCATTTGAGCTTAACGAAGAGTATGACCTATGATCAAGTATTCTTGCTTGGCTCCTAAGTCAAAATACTCTAATATATAGGTGACCTAGTCACCGCCCATCTCGAGTTAAGAATCTTGTGTGGTTTGTTCTTTATTTGCATGATCTCTCATAACCACTCAAATCTTCTCTAGATGATGTCTTTCATTTTTTTATTTGAAAATATTTTCATTAGACTCTTTGAAAACAGAAACTTGTCTCTTATTCTTTTCTTTATATTTTAGCCTTGGAGTCGCTGACTCAGATATCTCGGTTCTACGGAAATTGCACACAAGCTGCACTACCAAATCTTGGTACCACCGATCTTTCTGCCTCGAAGTCATTGATTTTTCTTTTCTTTCTGTTTTTCTTCTGTTACTTCGATGATCCCTCTATTTAAAAAAACTTACACGGGGATAACAACAATGAAAAATTAGGGGGAGAAATTCTTTATTCAAGGATCCCTAGCTCCAAGGAGGAAAAGACTAATATTTGCCACAGGGAGAGAAGTTACGTTGAATGATTCCCTAAATTCTTTTCTATGAACCCTACTTTCAATGACCCTTGTTCTCTAGGAGCCCCTCCTTGTCAATGATCCCTGTAAGTGCTTCTCAATTTGACTATTTTGGTAATTCATGCCAAAGGGGGAGAGTATCAAAGCTTTATGCTCAAGGGAGTGTTACATCCTTATGCAAAGGGGGAGATATGATTTAGGGGGAGAGGAGAATATCGAAAGTTTATACTTATACAAACAAGGGGAGAATACCAACATAGGAGGATAAAATATATTTTGGAGAAATATGTGTTTATTTCATTTGGCTGATCTCTTTAGACTTTTATCACCCTATCCAATCCCAATATATACATGCTGAGATTCAGGGGGAGAGGATGAACTCCTACTTTCATATCTAAGGGGAGAAAGTTCAAAATATATGCCAAAGGGGGAGACATATTAATCTTAAGTACCAAGATACCAAGATATAGTGTTTTTATGATTTGAGTTCTATTGCTTTTGATTAGTAGAATACTCTTGTGTTTCCTAACATTGATTTCTCAAGTGTGTTTCTACTACTAGAATGCTCAAGAACTCAAGGTAAGTATATGCATCATATATTTGATGAAGATGATCTCTTGCTTCTTGCACATATTGTTTGCAAAAGTGAAGCATTGAATGAGGATACATCTCATTCATATATTTTGATGCATATAGCCAAGATAGACGTGACTCCGTATGTCCCTTCTTGCATATGTGTCTCCATGCATTCCAAAGTCATGTGTCTCTCAAAGACTTCATTATATTCACGCATATCTTTATTTGAAGCTTTGATTGTATGTTGTCATAAACTACCAAAAAGGGGGAGACTGAAAGCACAACATGCTCCTTTCCTAGTTTTGACAATTCATGACAACATACATTGTCTCTTGGACTAATACTTTTATCTAGTGCATTTTAGATTAAAGTCCATGGAGAGTTGGGTTGGCAAAGATATTTTGGAACACCCCAAGATGCAAGGAAATGAATTTGCAAAGCTTCAAGCAAGAGGACTCTACATTTGATATTTGTGAGAAATCACCTTGAGTCCATAGGAAAACCAATACTATTAAAAGGGGGTAAAGTTTTTATATGGGTGAACGAAATGCTCATACGTGCACAAGTGATAGTCACCAAAGACACCCACAAACTCTCCCGGCAAAGTCTGTCCTAAGCAAACACTCAAAATCGGTGCAACCAACATTCCACATTCGGTGCCACCGATTCCAAACCCTAGACAGACGCAGCCAAACCCTAACACTTCGGTACCGCTGATACTATTTTCGGTGCCACTGATTGGGCTGCCAACATTCTGTTAGGAAAGTTCACAGTTTCGGTCCCTTCGAGATTGTTGAATCGGCGTCACCGAGAATGGGCATTCTGACCGTTGGTCACCTTATCAGCGCAACCGATTTTCCTATATCGGTCCCTCCGATATTCAAAAGTTGCCACCTTTTGGTCACTTCGGTACCACCGAGAATAACACATTGGTGTCACCGAGTTGGTCATTTTCTGTGTAATGGTTGGATTTTTGGGGATACCTATATATACCCCTTCACCACCACCTACTCGAAAGAGAAGTACTCAGGACTATTCCATACCTATCCTATCAGTTTTCTGAGAAAGAACAGCCTACCCTTGTGTTGAGGTCAAGATCTTCCACTCAAACCATACAGATCTTGATTTCTAGCCTCCCCAAGTTGCTTTCCACCAATCTCATCTCTTCTACCAAGCCATATCTGTTAGATAGTGATTGTGTGTTGAGGAGTCTATCATCTTGAAGCACAAGAGCAAGGAATTCATTGACATTACCGAGCCTATTACATTTTGGAGGGTGGTGCCTCCTAGATTGGTTAGATGTCGCTTGGGAGCCTCCTACTTCGTGTTGTGGAGTTGAACCAAGAAGTTTGTAAGGGAAAGGAGATCACCTACTACATGAAGATCTACCCGTAGTGAGGATAGTCTTTCGTGGACGGAAGCCGTTCTGGAATAGTCAAGGTTGCTTCTTCGTGGAACCCTCCATGGGTAGAGCGCTCCGTGGACTCTCGCAACCGTTACCCTTTGTGGGTTCAAGACTCCATAAACATGGACGTACGATAGCACCATTTATTGGAACCACGGGAAAAATCCTTGCATCCCCAATTGCGTTTGATCTCCACATCTCATCCGTTTACTTCATGCGCAATGTCTTTACTTTCCGCTGCTATATTTGTTGACATGCATGTGTAGGTCATATAGAATTGCTATCGTTGCTAAAACTGTTAAAAACTACCAAGCAATTAACTTGGGAAAAGGTTAGGTTTTAATTTTTTTGCTAGTAGTCTATTCACCCCCCCTCTAGACACTCTTCTAGTGATCCCTCAACCGAATGGCAGGTGCCTGAGGAGAAGCCGGATAATACATACTGTACAATTGATTTAGATGGATCCAGGCAGTTGGAAGGCTCGGTGGCCGGAGTTGTTTTAACTTCTCCTAGAGGTGACAAGTTTTGTTATATCTTAATATTAATGTTTCCTTGTACTAACAATGCATGTTCGTGCACTACAATTTTGGGTTCTCGAGTGTCCCTTACTAATGCACGGGCAGTAGTAGCCACCCTAGCGGCAAGGCCTGGCAGGGAGCTGCTAGTTACGAATACAAAAGACATCCAAATAATCAAGACCCCCGACAAGACCATGCCGGGATTTCCATCAAACCCTAAGGCAAGGCGAAGCCCCAGCAAGGCCCCACCAGCGCACAGGCCAGGTGTCGCCCTGCCTAGGCACGTGTCGCGACACCGGTAATGGAGGGGCTAAGCAGTGCCAGTGGGAAGGGATCCTCTACCATCCCGTAGACAGTCAGAGATGCCTGACGGTGCATTAAATGCGCATGTCTTACACCATCAGTGTTAGGTATGATAGCACTGTAGCACTGTGCACCCCGTGTGCGCACAATGCGCTACTATTGGGATCCCCTTGGTCATATGAAAGGGAGGCCCAGGGCGTTCCAGAGGAGGACTTTTCGACCTTTGACTCCCACCTTCTAGCTCATTCAGGTAGCAACTGTTCATACCACTCCTATAGCCGAAACACAAAAAACACCCATAATACAACCATGTAGGAGTAGGGGTTTACGCATCCTTGTGGCCCAAACCTGGGTAAAATCCCGCGCGTTGTTCATCAAATCTGCTCTCTGCGCTATCCTTCTCTCCCGCTTAACCACTAAGGGATCCCTCCGATCCCATAGCTGTCGTCTCCCCTGACATCTTTAGCACGCCAGGTAGGCGAAGAAGATCTTGTGGACATAATCTGGTGACTAGCACACCAGCTTCTTCATAATCATCATCACCATGGCCCCCAAGAGGAAGGGGTTGATGGCGGTTGGTCCATCCACGTCCGCTGCCCCTGTAGCTACATAGACAGGCGACGACGTAGACGCTGGTGGAGAAGACGGAGGTTTAGAGCTTTCGCAATGTTTTGGTGATCAAGGCCAAAGAAGCAGCAGCGCTCGCTGCGGAGACGCTCATGGCGGCGGCAGGAACCCCTGCGGTCGGTATGGTGAACTCTGTGGATGGGAGGGTACCTTCCAAGATGCCCACGCTGGTGCAAAAGCCGCGACCTTCCCAGGATGCGCACGAAGAGCAGCACCACGATATCGCTGGTTCCCAACGTCCCCACGGAAAAGCTCCAGCGCATCGCTCCCAAGATGCGTGGGGCCAGCATGCTAGTGGGAGTGGCGTGCGATCGGGGGACCGCAACCGAGATCCGTCTAATACAGTTAGGAGTCGGAGCACCTCGTGTTCTTCGCACCGTTCATTGCCGACCATGTCAAAGGAAGCAATGGCACGGGCACAACTGCTCCTAAACTTCCCTCATGCTGCGAAGAATCTCAATGAGTGGAGTGCTGCCATTCAGAGCCTCCTCAGCCTCGCCGACAAGTTTCGATCCACGGAGCTGGATTGCCCTAGTGGTGAGAAGGCCGGAGGCGGTGCAACCACGGTGAACTCTCCTCCGCAGCAACAACACCGGTCACTGACTCGATGGAGCAACGTTTGCGATGGTTACTCGACGGCATCATCTGATCCATGGACGCACCGCGATCAGCATCATGTTCTTCGGGAACGAAGCAAAGAAGACGCTCGAACCACAATCGAACGTCTGCGGGAAGCGCACCATCAATCTAATAAGCGTGGGGGGCCCACTATAGACAAATCCACGCCAGGGTATCCTCTCATCCTACCTTACCAGGTGGGTTGTCCAGCGTTTACCCGCGAGCTGTGACAAGTCCAGTGGCCCAATTCCTACACGTTCAAGCCACGGGTCCCGGAGAAATATGACGGCAACACTCACCTGTCGGTGTTCCTGAGCATCTACACCATTGCGGTGCAAGCTGCCGTGTCTCGCGACAACAACATACTCGCCAACTACTTCCTGTTGGTGCTCAAGCCCAATGTCAGGTCGTGATTGATGCACCTACCAAAGAATTCCATCACCTCCTAGGCAGACCTATGCCATGAGTTTGTTGGCGCCTTTACCGGAGGCCACCAAGCTTCTGGTCAAGAAAGTGATTTGCACATCATTCCCCAGAAGGAGGGCTAGACTTTGGGCAAGTACATCCAAAGGTTCAGCCGCGTGCACCACAACATACCAGCCATTCATCCTGCCGCTGTTATGAGCGCATTCCATCAGAACGTCTACAACCGCATGATGCGGAAAGAGCTGGCGATGAACAAGGCCAGGGATGCTACCGAGCTCTATCCTTTGGCAGATAAATGTGCTCGGGCAAAAGAAGGGAGGAGGTTCCCCGGCGAGGACGCTGGCGCAGGGGTCGATTGTGAGTATGAGGACACCTGTACCCCGGCAAGGAAGGACCGAGAGCATAACAAGAAGCGCAAGGACAAGGCCATGCTTGCCATTGAGGGATCCGGCAACCCTGGCACCGCCAAGAAGGCCAGGAGTGATGACCCCGGCAAGGATGTTGCCGGGTGCACCTTCTGTCAAGCTTTGGCGGCTGCCGACAAGCCGGAAGGCTCCATCAAGCAGTATTGAAAGATCCATCGCACCAAGGGCCACGATCTCCAGGACTGCCAAAAAGTTGAGCAGCTTGCCGAGAAGCACGATGGCCGAGGAGGTCGCCGCGGCAAGGTCAAGAAATAGAAGGACCGGCCCGCTCGTGACCGCGACAAGCAAGAGGGGGATGAAGATTGCAACAAAGACGACGAGGAGTCTAGCGAGCATGAGTTCTAGAAGGTTACAAAGATGATGTGAATCGAGGGAGGTGCCTCGTCGCATTCCTCTCACAACTAAGTTAAACAGTGGGCGTGTGAGGTTAACGCTGCAGAGCCGTAAATCAGTGCCTAGAGACCTCTGAAGTGGTCCAACACTCCTATCATTTTCGACGTCGAGGATCACCCTGATCGCAAAACTGCGGTGGGGTGCCTGCCATTATTGGTTTGGCCAACAATTTGCTACCTCAAGGTGACGAAGATGCTAGACGACAGTGTGGCCAGTCTGAACCTAATATCGCCTGATGTCATCCAGAGGCTGCAAATTCCTGATGAAGATCTCGAGCCGACAAGCGCTTTCCAATGGGTCAATTCAGGGAGGACTCGACCGAAGGGCAAAATCACACTACCAGTGATGATTGATGGTGATATAAATTTTGGGGCAGAGGAGATCGTTTTTGATGTTGCCAAGATCTCATTGCCATACAATGGTATGCTTGGTCGCCCAGCACTGGCCAAGTTCATGGCGTCCACCCACTTTGCCAATGACCATCATTACGATCAACTCTGACAAGAAGGGCACACTTATCTGCGCCGACCAACTCTACCGCAAGGCAGTTGCAGCACCTGTCGCCAAGGCACTTCCTCCTGCCTCTGAATCTCCCGGGGGTAAGAAGACCGTCAAGGCCTTTTGCGCACATTTCGGCAAGCGCGCCTCCTCGCGGTGCTGCGCTCCTGTTGATGATGTGCTAGAGAGCTCCACTGGAAAGGGCAAGAAGTCCAAGGAAGCTCCACCAAAGGACAAGAAGGTGCCCGCCAAGGCATCTTCACCATAAGTTCCACCCTTGACGACAAATAGGAAAGCGCGCTCGTCGCCCTCCTGTGGGCGAATGTTGATGTGTTCGCATGGCAACCATCTGATATCCCCAGTGTTCCCAGGAAGGTGATTGAGCACCACCTTGCCATCTATCCACACGCGCGGCCCATTAAGCAGAAGATTCGGAAGCAAGCTTTGGAGTGGCAACAATTCATTATCGTAGAAATCAAGAAATTAGAAGCGACTGGCTTGATCAGAGGAGTACTTCATCCAACATGGTTGGACAATACAGTTGTAGTGCGGAAGGTGAGTGGGAAATGGAGGCTGTGTATTGACTTCACACACATCAATAAAGCCTGCCCCAAAGATCCTTTTCCCTTGTCACGCATCGACCAAATAGTGGACTCCACTGTCGGCTGTGACTTGTTGTCTTTCCTTGATGCATATTCAGGCTATCATCAGATTTTCATGGCAAAGGAAGACGAAGAGAAGACCGCATTTATCACCCCATGTGCTACGCATTGCTTTTTGTGTATGCCCTTCGGGTTGAAAAGTGTTAGTTCTACATTTGTAAGAGCAGTCTAGATTGGGTTTGAGCCCTAGCTACCTAGAAATATGGAGGCTTATTTGGATGACATAGTGGTCAAAACCAAGGACCAGGCTACACTCATATCAGATTTAGAAGAAACATTTGCAAATATGCGCAAGATCAACATGAAGCTCAACCTTGAGAAGTGTGTGTTCGGCGTCCCATCCGGCAAGCTCCTCGGGTTCTGTGTATCTCAACATGGAATTGAAGCAAATCCTGACAAGATCAAAGCAATTGAGAAAATTGAAGCACCAAGACGTGTCAAGGATGTGTATCATCTTGCCGGCTATGTTGCTGCTCTGAGTAGGTTCATCTCAAAATCTGCGGAGCGCGCCCTGCCCTTTTTCAAAATCCAGAAGAAGGCAGGTCCAATGATATGGACTCCGGAAGCGGTGGCAGCGCTGCAAGATTTGAAGGAGTGCCTCTCCTCTCCGCTAGTCTTAGTCGCGCCAAAACCACAAGAGCCGTTGCTTCTATAAATAGCGGCAACAAATCAAGTGGTGAGTGCTGCATTAGTGGCTGAAAGAGAAGTTGATGAAGAAGCAGCGGCAGTGGCAGGGACCGCCAAGTAACAAGCCAGGACATTCCCCGGCAGGGTCTGATGCCAACAGGGAAGGATCTGCGTAGTTGAATGTGACAATTCATAAGAAGAAGGTGGTGCATCACACAGTCTATTTTGTCAGCTCCCGTTTGCAGGGGCTAGGTCAAGATATTCTGGCATGCAGAAGTTGCTCTTCGGCCACCTTATGGCCTCAAGGAAGCTGCACCATTACTTCAAGGCACATGAGATCACCGTTATCACTCACTTTCCGTTACAACAGATTTTGCAAAACCCAGATGCTACCGGAAGGATTGTGGAGTGGGCTTTGGAACTATGAAGCTTTGGTCTCAAGTTTGAAAGTACTTCGACTATCCAGAGTAGATCCTTGGCGAAGTTCATGCGGAATTGACCCCGACGCCAGATGAAGAAGTTCCAGAGCCAACCCTCCCTTCCAAGGAAACAAATCAAGAGTGGATCATGTATTTTGGTGGGGCTTTCTCGTTGCAAGGCGCCGGTGTTGGAGTGCTGCTTGTCACACCCACCAGAGAGCACCTCAAATATGTGATTCAGGTGCACTTTCCCTAGGAGAGATCAATGAACAATACTGCTGAATACGAAGGGCTGCTTGCCGGTCTCCGGATCGCGGCAGACCTTGGGATCAAGAAACTTATTGTCAGGGGTGATTCTCAGCTTGTCGTTGCTACTTCTCGAGCATGCGTTGGTTTCCGTGAAGAGGAACGGGTGATGTAGCAACGTAGATAAGTATTTCCCTCAGCTGTTGAGAACCAAGGTATCAATCCAGTAGGTGATACAAGAAAGTCCCCAATAGATGTACCTACAAAAAGAATCAAACTCTTGCACCCAACAGTATAAAGAGGTTGTCAATTCCTTTAAGATTACTTGCAAGGATGAGATCCAATAGAGATAGATTGCTTGAAAGGACAGTAAAACAAAAGGTAAAATTAATGCAGTAAAGTATTTTTGGTATTTTTGGTTTTAGATCTGAAAGTATTAGATGGAAAATAGACCAGAGGGCCATAGGTTTCACTAGAGGCTTCTCTCATGATGGCAAGTATTATGGTGGGTGAACAAATTACTTTCGAGCAATTGATAGAAAAGCGAATAGTTATGAAGATATCCAAGGAAATGATTATCCATATAGGCATCACGTCCGTGCCAAGTAGACCGAAACGATTCTGCATCTACTACCATTGCTCCACACATCGACCAACTCTTGCCTGCATCTAGAGTATTAAGTTCATGAAGAACAGAGTAACACATTAGGTAAAATGACATGATGTAGAGGGATAAGCTCAAGCAATATGATGAGAACTCCATCTTTTTATCTTTGATGGCAACAATACAATACGTGCCTTGCTACCCCTACTTTGTCACTGGATGAGGACACCGCAAGATTGAACCCAAAACTAAGCATGTCTCCGATTGCAAGAATTACCAATCTAGTTGGCCAAACCAAACCAATAACTCGAAGAGACTTGCAAAGATATGAAATCATGCATATAAGAATTCATAAAAGACTCAAATAATATTCATGGATAACCTGAACATAAACCCACAATTCATCGGATCTCGACAAACACACCGAAAAAGAGTATTACATCGGATAGATTTCCATGAAGATCGTGAAGAACATGGTATTGAAGGGCAAAGAGAGAGAAGAAGCCATCTAGCTACTAGCTATGGACCCGAAGGTCTATGGTGAACTACTCACACATCATCAGAGGGGCAATGGAGTTGATGTAGATGCCCTCCGTGATCGAATCCCCCTCCGGTAGATTACCGGAAAAGGCTCCAAGATTGGATATCTCGGGAATGGAGGCTTCTGGCACCGGAAAACTGTTTTCGTGGCTCGTTCAGATATACAAGGAATATTTGGGAATTTATAGGCCGAAGATTAGGGTTTGGAGGGCTGCCGTGGGCCCACAAGCCTACACGGTGCACCCTACCCCCCTGGGCGCGCCCCTAGGGCTTGTGGCTCTCCTGCCTCGGTCTCCAAGCTTGGTGGTTTCCTTCTGGTCCAAAAAATCATTTTGAAGGTTTTATTCTGTTTGGACTCCGTTTAATATTCCTTATCTGCAATTCTCAAAAACAAGGAAAAACAGAAACTGGCAATAGGCTCTAGATTAATAGGTTAGTCCCAAAAATAATATAAAATAGCATATTAATGCATATAAAACATCCAAAACAAATAATATAATAGCATGGAACAATCAAAAGTTACAGATACGTTAGAGACCATTGATCTAGATGTTAGGCAGGTCAATAAGGATTATCAGAGTCCATTGATGGAAGCTTATGTAGATGAAGTAAGAAAGTTGGAAGAGCATTTTGACGGTCTGCAAATGGAGCACGTTCCTCGGGCAGAGAACAGCGTTGCCAATAGACTGTCAAAGTGTGCTGCCCTTAAGTTGCCTGTGGAACCAGTAACTTTTGTGCTCCGACTAACATAACCATCACTGACACCATCACATGGACAAGAGAAAAGAATAAAATTGGGTTCCGCCAAGTATTTCCTGGCAGAGATCCCAGAAGCTGCCAGCGAGGAAGTTGTCGGGGACGACACCAGGCTTGCCGGTGAGCGTCATGCTCTGGCAGGGCCTTAGGATCTTGCCGTGGAATCACACGTTCCCACCAAGCTTGCCGGGGGGCAACAGGCTCCGACAGGGCCTCGAGTCCTTGCCGTTGAGACAAACGCTTCCCCAGGTAGAGGATATGCCTTTAGACCTTGTTGTCGAGCCCCCGGCTCCAGCATGGGCACAACACATCGTCCATTTCCTTCAAACATGATAACTCCCCGAGGAACAATAGGAGGTAAAGAAAGTAGCCCACCGGTCTAATATGTACCAATTCGTGGACAACGTCCTATACAGAAAGAGTCCGAATGGAGTGAAACACAAGGCCCACCGCCCTCCAGGATGCAACTACGCTATTAACCAAGTGTGAAGCATGCCAGTTTCATTCAAAGAAATTATATCAACCAGCTCAAGCTCTTCAGAGAATCCCTCTCTCCTGGCCATTTCCGGTGTGGGGGCTCGATATCTTTGGCCCCTTCCCCCGTGCTGCTGGGGGCTTTGAGTACTTGTATGTCGCAATTGAAAAGTTCACAAAGTGTCCGAAAGTGAAAGCAGTGAGAAAGGTGACAACACAGTCAGCTGTCAAGTTCTTCAATGAACTAGTCTACCACTTTGGTGTACCAAACAGGATCATCACTGACAACAGCACACAGTTCACGAGCCACACCTTCATGCAGTATGTCCAAGATCTTGGCGGCAAGATCCGTTTTGCTTTTGTTTCCCATCCAAGGAGCAACGGCCAGGCGGAAAGGGATAATGCTGAAGTGCTACGAGGCCTCAAGACAAGAACTTTCGACAAGCTATGCAAGTGCGGAAGGCGCTGGAATGATGAGTTTCCGATGGTTCTTTTGTCACTCAGGACGATACACAATCAAGCTACCGGCTAGACACCCTGCTCCCTAGTATATGGAGCGGAAGTAGTTCTCCCCATGGAACTCATATACGGGTCACCTCGAGTGCTCGCTTATGATGAGCTTGAGCAAGAGCAGCTGCGGCAAGACGACACGACGCTCCTTGAGGAAGACCGTCTTCAGGCTGTTGTGAGAGTTGCACGCTACTAGCAAGCTTTGTGGCACCATCATAGCCGCAAGGTTCATGTCCGAAGTCTTGAGGAAGGCGACCTTGTTCTTCGGTGCGTTCAGTCCGCCAATAATTCCAACAAGTTGAAGCCAAAGTGGGAAGGCTCTTATCGGGTAGTGCGAGTCACCAGGCCTGGTGCATTCTGCCTAGAGACCAAAGATGGCATCCTAGTGAGCATTTCCTAGAACATCAAACATCTTCGTAAGTTCTACCCATGAGGCGTGGTTGCCGGTGTCATGCCCAAGATGCGATCCAATCCTTATTTTGGAATGAGGGCCTCAACATGGATAGAAGCGCATCTCGTCTCATTGCAAGAATGGATATCATTACAAGTACATTTCCAGAAGAGATGAGTATATGGAATTGGCATACACTCGCCACAAGCAACATCAGAGTCACATCAATACAACAACATCCTTAAACATCATACAGAAGAGCAGAGTCCGACTACGGACGAAAACAAACGACAAAATGACATCCATCCTTGCTATCCCAGGTTGCTGCCTGGAACCCATCCTAGATCGATGAAGAAGAAGAAGAATAACTACAAATCAAATCAAGCATTGCTCTCACATGAAAGCACCACATTACCTGTACCTGCAACTATTGTTGTAGTAATCTGTGAGCCACAGGGACTCAGCAATCTCATTTCCAAGGGTATCAAGACTATTAAAGCTTAATGGTAGAGGTATGGTTAAGTGGTGAGGCTGCAACAAGTGACTGAGCATTTATTTGAGAGGCAAACTTACGAATACAGAAATTAAAGTATGGTGGTCTACGCATAACGGACATGAACTAGTAATGACCACGAACTGGTCCTGAACACCTACTTACATCAAACATAACCCACCGTGTTCTCCCCCGGATAGAACTCACGAGAAGAGACAGTCACGGTTACGCACACAATTGGTGTATTTTATTAGAGTTTACATCAAGTTTGCTATGACAGGGTGTTAATCAAAGTATCCAAGTTTGCATATAACCGTGGGCACGGCTTTCCGAAAGACTTAACCTTGCATGGGGTGCTCCAACTCATCGATCACAAATTAACCACATGCAGCAGGAATAACCTCGTCCACGGTTCTCGTGATCTTCCTAGGCAATTCCATAGGAAATCCGACCCCTCAAGATAGCCCTAAGAAAATCGGAATTCCTCACTCAAGACGTTTGAGAAAGGTAAAACAAATCCAGCAAGGTCGCCCGACGTGTCGATGAACCTGATAGGAGCCGCGTATCTCGTTCTCAGGACACAACAGATAAGCGATGTGTACAATGGCCTGATAGACATCTCCCGAGTTGCCCCGGGTTGGACCCACATGGTGCTCTAGTTTGGACCAACACTCATGAGGAGCAATGTCCCGGGTTGTTGATTAAGATCCGCGTGTGCCGACGGGTCCCTATGCAATTTTATTACTTATTAGGAAAATGTAGTACCAATCTTGAGCCTTGCCAGACAAGCTTTATCCTAAAATGAAAATCAAGGGGGTCCCCATAACAACCCCGAGCATGTTAGGAGCGCTCAATTATGGAACGTAACACTGGTTCACAAGTAACTAGGGCGGCAAGAGTGGAACAAAACATTGAGCAAAAGGCCAAGCTTTCCACCCTTTACCAAGTGTATAAGTGAATTAAATTAAATAGTAATAATATTGTGATAACAAAAGAATGTCCATGGTGTCACATGGAAGCAATTGCCCCTGCAGCTAGAAACGCTATAGGAAGGGTTGATCAAGCGGTAACATAGCCAAACAAAGGTTCGCCAGGAAGGTAGAGGGTTAGAAGCTTTTCATGGCAATGTTGGGAGGCTTGTCAAACAAGTGGTAGGTAGCATGTCATAACGACAAGAATGGAACAACTAGCATAGCAATGATAGTAGTGGTATCCAGGGAAATGTGTCATCTTGCCTGAGATTCCACTCGGAAGAAGATCGAGTCCATGAAGAAGTCGAGCCAACGTAGTCGAACGAATCCTCACACTCCAAACACTTTCAGAACTCTATCGATAAGGAACAATCCGAAGTAACAATCAACACACGATAGCACAACAACATATGCAATGACCTGATGCGCAAAAGAATATGATGCATGCCCGGTTTAGTATGCAACGCATGACATGGCAATAATAACAAAGAACTACTACAGATTAGGTGAAGTTCAATATGCAACGAGTTGTATATTGACTAAACTCCATGATCAAATATTTAGTTGAGTCTCGTTTATTTACTCGGCAACATTAAATGTTGTTAAACATGGCAAGAGGTGAAGCAATAACAAACTACATCATCTAGGCATTTTAAATGAGGCCAGGAGCAACATATAGCATTTCCGAAACAATCTCATATGCAATTTAGATTTCGGTCCAGATCTTTCCTAACACAATTTTAGAGTTGTTAAACAGCAAAATAAATGTCACCATGAGATTTTGCATGTTTTTCTAGACAAGTTACATATGTGGATCATTAAATTCGGAGCTACGGTTGAGTAGTTATGAAATAAATCATTTTCACATGGCAATTACGCAAATCAATGCAAATAGCAAGGTTAAACATTTTTATCACATGTGAAAGTTGGTATTGTGAATCTACATGAAATTCTAGTCAAGTTTCATATATAAAGTTTTTTAATCCGATGCATGGATGCGAAGTTATGATATGCATGATCATTGAGGGTTTTTCTGCAATTTTAATATTCACGAATAATTAGAAAATTCACCAGCAGGGAAAACATACATTATGGGCCGAATCAGGTGGGCTCAAGATAACTAAAAAGCGCACAGGGCACCGGATAGCGGGCATGGGGCGGCTGGGCTAGCTAACCTAGCGGGCCAAGCACATGTTGGTGGTAGGTCTGGGCGGTGGGCCTGGACCATGCGGTTGTGGACGAGGAGGTGCTCAATCCCCTTGTCCCGCTCCCGTTCCTGCCTGGATCGAGGGACTCGGGGCGGTGCCTGTGGCTAGCAGGGCTCCGAAGAGGGCGGCGGCATGAGACCGGCCAGATCCGGTGGCGGTGCGGCTGGGGAGGCTGGACCCGACGAGGATAGGACCGGGCGGCACGGGGGCTCACGAGCTCATAGTCTGTCGGCGGTTGAAGACGAGGCTGGTGGCACCATGCGAGGCGGCGCAAACCTCTGCCAGCATGGGGCTCCGGTGAGGTGAGGTCTGGCAAAGGGCGGCGGCCTGGAGCCGTTCCGGCGGCTCGCCGTCTGGGTCGCGGGCTTGGAGGCACAGGGGCGCGATAAGTGATGGACCTCAGGCATGGCCGCCATGGGATTCCAGATCGGGTGCAACTATGGAGATCCGGGCCCGGGCGGGCCTCCAGATGGGCTTGGGCGGGCCCGACGGCTAGAGGGAGGCTGCTGGCGGCTGCGGGGAGAGAGGATGCGCGGGTGGAGGCTGGGGAGTGGCTGCGCACAGAATTCGAGGGAGGCTAGGGTTTTCCAGATTAGGCAGGGATGGGGATTAAATAGGGAAGGAGGGCTAGGTTAGGGGGTTTTAGCCCATTTTCGGCCCTCCGATCGTGATCGGACGGCTCCGGTCGCGGGGTAGACTAGGTGGGTTGGTGGGCTGTGAAGAGGTGGTTGGGTCAAGGAGAGAGGGATGTTTGTGACCCATGACATGAAGTTTTAAAACACCAAAACGACTGATATATTAACCGATGACTTCACGACTACGGTTGACCGTTTGGGTACCAAACGAGTTCGGAATGCGACGAAATTTGGTAGGCGGTCTACCTACACTATAATAAGACCGCAAGCCAGATTTCGACCTGATCAGAGAATATTTTTTTGCGCGCTTTAAAAACGGTTTTTTTACCGATGCCGTGAGCACATGCGTGTGTGGTTGGTCTCAAAAGGTTGACGACACAAACGGAGAGAACCAGCAGTTACTCACGGATGCAAAATTTTGAAAATGAGTGATGATGCTATGCAGATGTTGCGAATGATGCGATGATGAATGCGACAACCAGACGAAACACAAGACGACAATGGAAATAAAAGGGGAATCTTTTGGAGCGTCGGTCTCGGCTGTTACAGCCGGGCCTCCCGGCAACCACCTTTTGTACAAGTCCTTCCGCTGAAGCATGTAATCCTTGGTACAAATCCAAGCGCAGAACCTGTGCATAGTTGAATAAATCTAAGTGTTCTGCAATCTTGTTGACTCTCATGTTTACTTATGTACATGTTTGTGTGAGATATTGTATTGCGCTTACTCCCGGCAAGAGCTAACAGACCACCAAGGTTCCATATCCCTATTTTCTCTTCTTTATTTTTCTCAAATTACAGAAGGATTACCTCGCGTGCAGCTTTGCCGAGGGGAATGTTGGTAGGGACACCGACGGGCGATGTTCAAGGAAAACATCTTGCTGGAAAGAGTACGGAAACGAAAAGCTAAGTTACAAAGCCCTATGTGATTTTTTTCTGTGAAGTTATTTTCCTTGGACGATTGCGACTTTTGAATGCAAAACCTACACGCAAAGGAACCTTATTGCGATTGGTTGTGCCCAAACTCTATTTCAGGTCCGCTCAACGGCTTATGTGGATGCACCCGCGCTCTTGCTTCGTTTCGGGTCCGCTCAACAACTCAAGTGGCTGCGCTCGCGCCCTTATTCTATTTCGAGCATGATCAACAGCTTGAGCGACCGTGAAAAGGACGCCATGGTATCTAGCCGGCAGTGGCACCGCTGGCAGGCTTCTAAGGACCTATTCCTCAAAGCGCTCGTGGTTGGACCACAAATGCCAGCAAGTTCTTCCGAAAAGGCGTAGGAAAAGTTCCATGCAAGGAAGTTGTCTAACAAGTAAGATAATATACAATCATTCAAATAGGGTGAAATTTACATGAGATGTTTCCTCTTCCTAAGTACATCTTTATTGGACTTTCTCCCCTAGGAGAGATTACAAGGAGAAAAAGATGAAAGGAGGAGGCAGCTTACAAGAAGAAAAGTTATAGAAGAGTCCCCCGACAGAAGCCCAGCCTAACCCTATGGACCAGCACTGCACAGAGGGACAAGGCTTCTAGTAGGGATGGCGAGAGACTAGCCCCCCTGGGCCAGCATTGCGCAAAGGAGAAGACCACCACTGTGCAAACGAGAGGGGGGGTCCCAGAAGCTGAAGTCCACGGGCCTGCTAGAAGATCTAGCCGGAAGATGAGGCAGCGCCAGGACAAGGACCCCCGGCAAGATCGTCCTACTAGGAGGGGGGGAGGTGTGAGGCCGGCGATGGTGGTGCTGCCGTCGATCAGTCAGAGCCGAGGTCATCGCGAGGTGCTGTCAGCACTGCTCGAGCTCTCTTCATAGTAGCTGATACGGACGCCTAAGCACCCATAAATCTTGATGGAGAGGAGGTTGGCCTCCGTCATTTTAAAATGAAGAAGATGCCCTTTCTGGAGGTTGGGGCACGGGCGAAGGTCTTCCAGCCACGCCTGAGGAACATGACGCGACTCGTTGGGTACTCGACGTCCACCCGCGTGGCACCTTTACAACAACCATGCGCCCGTAACCATAGGACGGGCGGTTCGTCGACTTCTACCGCCCTGGTGAATGGGCAAGGGAGGCGTAGATGGCTCTGGAGGGGACCATCCAGTTCGAGGACTAACTCCAGCACCGTTCCCTCAACGTGGGTCTCCTCAAGGAAGAGGCCTGGCGTCAGAGGAGGAGGTGGGGCAGCGCTCCACCTCCCCGTCCTCGGCCTCCATGATGGCCACGACCCCTCGTGCCTCTTCCACCACACGCGCTCGAGCCGCCCCCCGCCTCTGTGGTTGAAGCGGTGGCATGATCCCGATGAGAGCTCCTCCTTGGAGCTGAGGGCGGTGGCCACCCTCGCCCCTTGTTCATGGCTAAGCGCAAGCGCCACTCGAAGGTTGGGAAGACATGGAAGGGAAAGCTATGGAGGTTCACACTCGGAGGAGGGAGGAAGGATGGATGAGCACCGTCCTCGCTACCCCTCAATTTATAGTGAGGAAGCACAGGAGCTAGATCTCCCCGCTCCAAGGGTCGCCACCCACCTCCTCCAATAGTGTCACCCTCGATCACGGGGCAAACTACAAACGCACCATTGCTCAAATCCATGGTGCTGCAGTTACTGCCTCTCCCAGGACTTTAACTCACGGGAGCCCATGTCTGGCTTCCCGCTATGCATGTGGCGCGCGTGGCGGAAATGACCTGACGCACTAATTGAAAAATTGACGGCCGCGCCGCGCACGTATCCCACACCCCGCATTCAATGGGCATCGTGGGGAGGTGCAGTAAGCGCAATGATCACAACCCTAAGCTCCTGCCACGTGTGCCCATGCACTATTTGGGCCTAGCCCAACAATGCCTTGCACCATGTGTGGCCTAGGCCCCGACGCTCCTGTCGGTGCACTAGAGTTTTGGGTTCTCCAGTGCCCCTTACTCGTGCACAGGCAGTAGTAGCCACCCTAACGGCAAGGACCGGCAGGGAGCTGCCAGTTACGAATACGAAAGACATCCAAATAATCAAGACCCTCGGCAAGACCTTGCGGGGATGGCCATGAAACCCTTAGGCAAGGCGAAGCCCTAGCAAGGCCC
This sequence comes from Hordeum marinum, assembly GCA_022496015.1. Taxonomy (NCBI): domain Eukaryota; kingdom Viridiplantae; phylum Streptophyta; class Magnoliopsida; order Poales; family Poaceae; genus Hordeum; species Hordeum marinum. The sequence goes on from CM039673.1 coordinate 333,407,866, forward strand.
CGCCAGCATACAAGCCAGGTGTCGTGGCACCTGGGCACGTGTCGCAGCACCAGTGATGGAGGGGCTAAGCGGTGTCGATGGGACGGGCTCCTGTCCCGTCCCGTGGACAGTCAGAGATGCTTGACGGTCCATCAAATGCGTTTGTCTTACAATGTTAGTGTTAGGTATGGTAACACTGTTGCATTGTGCACCCGGTGTACGCACTGTACGCCACTGTTGGGATCCCCTTGGTCATATAAAAGGAGGCCCAGGGCGTTACAGAGGAGGACATTTCAACCTTTGACTCCCACCTTCTAGCTCACGCGTGTAGCAGCCCTTCATAGCGCTCCTGTAGCTGGAACCCTAAAAACATCCATAATACAACGATGCGGGCGTAGGGTTTTATGCATCCTTGCGGCCTGAACCTGGGTAAAATCCCGCGTTGTTGATCAGATCTGGTCTCTGTGCTATCTTTCTCCCCACCCAACCACTAAGGGATCCCTCCGATCCCATAGGTGTCGTCTCCAACGAAAATTCAGCTATGCATGAGGCTTTGCTTCATGGTCTCTGAGTGGCCAAGGAGATGAATCTAAGCCGGGTCAGGTATTTGGGTGACTCAGACCTTGTGGGTCAGCAAGTTTATGGCATGTGGGTTTCTAAGGACCCTCGTATGGCGGCTTATCACCAGGCGGTTGATATCATTGCTGGTCAATTCAAAGGGTATCAGGTGTATCTTATTGATCATCAGAAAAACGAGGCGACTGATGCTTTATCACGACTGGGGTCTCAGTGCAAGTTGCTGCCATCTAATATGTTTCTGGATGCCTTGCATAACCCGTTAGTCAAATTACCTTCTGAGGAGGATCTTGTTGTACCTGACCCGGAGGGACAATTGGCGGAGGTTCTCCATGCTATTCCTGATTGGGCATTGCCTTATCCGACATATCTGACTTGCGGTGAGTTAAACGAGGACAAGACCTTGGCGCAGCAGATCGTGAGGCGGTCCATGTCCATGACCATCGTTATTGGCGAGTTGCACAGATGCAGTGTGACTGGTGTTTTTCAGTGGTGCATTTCCCTTGAAGAGGGCAAGTAAATTCTACATGAGATACACTTCGGTGATTGTGGTCATCAGGCCAGTTCAAAGTCCTTTATGGCCAAGGCTTACCGACAAGGTTTCTTCTGGTTGATAGCTCATAAAGACGTAGAGGACATAGTTACCAAGTGCGACGGGTGTCAAAAATTCGGACAACATGCCCATGTGCCAGCTCAGGAGCTACGAATGATTCCAATCATCTGTCTGTGTGCGGACTGGGGGCTTAATGTGGTTGGACCCTTTAAGAGGTCTAAAGATAAGAATACCCACCTTTTGGTGGCGGCTGATAAATTTACCAAGTGGGTTGAGGCACATCCGGTCAGCAAGTGTGATGCAGCCACAACAGTTTGGTTTTTCAAGAAGTTGATCTTTCATTTTGGTTACCCTCATAGTATCATTACTGACAACGGTACAAATCTGTCCAAGGGGGCTATGAAAGCATTCTATTGAAGTTAACATATCCTCCATGATGTTTCTGTTGTGGCTCATGCGTGGTCAAGTGGGCAGGCAGAACGTGCCAACCAAGAGATCAAAAGAGGGATAAAACTCCGGCTTATGGTTCCTTTGGAGCGAACACCGGGTTGTTGGGTGGAGGAGTTACCTTCAGTTCTTTGGAGTATTAGAACCACCTCTAACGGGTCAACAGGATATACGCCTTTCTTCATGGTGTATGGTGCGGAAGCTGTTCTCCCAAGTGATATCTGCCATGACTCGCCCAGGGTGGCATCTTATGTTGAAATTGAAAATGAGATGGCACGTCAGGACGTGCTTGCTACTTTGGTGGAGGAGCGGGATCTTGCAGCGACACGATTAGCGATTTATCAGCAAGACCTGCGTCGCTATCATAGCCGTAGAGTCAAGACCCGGACGTTTCAAGAAGGCGATATAGTGCTACGTCTGATTCAAGACCAGACTGATATACATAAGTTATCTCCCCCTTGGGAAGGACCTTTCATGGTCAGCAAGAATCTCAACAAATGGGTCATATTACCGCATTGATATACGGGAGAGCGACAAGTCATGTACTTCTGGCCAAGAGACCAATAGGCCGTGGAACATTAGTCATCTCCAGCCTTACTATACATGAATCATTGTATCTCATCGATGTACATGCATCTATCAAGGTATATACCTTTTTAATACAATAAAGTTGGCATCCCCACAATTCGGGGCCTCTGCCATTTTGTGTGCTACAAGATTGTGCAAAAGAGTTGATAATTCAACAGGTCACTTGGGGGCTTCCAACCCACTAGGTTTAGCTTTCATACCCTTTTGACCGGCTTCCAAGCCATATTTGGGTTAAACCTGTCTGTTTGCAACATGCCACTCCACCATGTGACCCACCGAACTCTTACCAGTTAATATAGAAATAAAGACCCTGAACTGGTCAAAGCTTTTGACAGTTAATCTTGCCATGAGACGATGTACTAGTTAAGGTTAAAATGGTGGCTTATGTCATGAGAGGGCCGGCTTACAGAAAGCTAGGGTAAACTCGCTCATCTATTGTAGCCTCTCCACCATGTGTCTCACTCGTACTCTTAAACATTCAATATTTTTAAGACCCTGAACTATTTAAGGTTAAAAAATGGATTTATGTCACGTGAGAGCCGACTATGGGTTTCGGGGTACTCATGCCCTGCTGTAGTCTCTCCGCTATATAGATCATTCGAACTCTTAACAGTCAATCTTTTTAAGACCCTGAACTAGTTAAGGTTAAAATGACGAATCTATGCCATGTGAGAGCCGGCATATGAGGTTTGGGCAGTCATGCCTAAGTTTTTCAACAACAATAAAACTTGATTTTTTGTCAAGAGTATAAAACAAGAGTTAACCTCTTTGGGCGTTGCCTTTAGATCCCCCTAAACAATGATAGAGAATATATACATATATCTTCTATATTGTTATTTTGTAGGTCTTGTCTTTCATGATAAGCCGCCATCGAGCATCAGGAAATATGATCATAGCCAGAACAAATAGAGGATGGATAAGTGTAAAACTTTTCAAACTCCAAATGTGCACGAAGGCATGACCAAGCCAATTAGTTTTACTATAGCTGGGTCTTCGGTCTCCTAGATCTCAAGTTTGTCCATATCCCAGTTGCATTTTGTAAAGGCTGAGGGATCACTAGAAGATTATGTAGAGGGGGGTGAATAGACTACTAGCAGAAAATTAAAACCTAACCTTTTCCCAAGTTAATTGGTTGGCAGATTTTAACAGTTTTAGCAAGGCTAGCAAGTCTATATACCCTACAGATGCATGTTAACAAATATAGCAGTGGAAAGTAAAGACATTGCACGTGAAGTAAAAGGACATTGCACGTGAATTGGAGATGCAAGGATTTTTCCCATGGTTCTGATAGGTGGTGCTATCGTACGTCCATGTTTATGGAGTCTTCAACCCACGGAGGGTAATGATCGCGGGAGTCCATGGAGGGCTCCACCCATAAGGGTCCACGAAATAGCAACCTTGACTATTCCACAACGGCTTCTGTCCACGAAGGACTAGCCTCACTATGGGTAGATCTTCACGAAGTAGGGGATCTCCTTTACAATACAAAATTCTTGGTTCACTCCACAACACAAAGTAGGAGGGTCCCAAGCGACACCTAACCAATCTAGGAGGCACCACCCTCCAAAAGGTAATAGGCTCAGTAATGTCGATGAACTCCTTGCTCTTGTGCTTCAAGATGATAGACTCCTCAACACACAATAACTCTCTCACATATATGGCTTGGTATAAGAGATGGAATTGGTGGAAAGCAACTTGGGGAGGCTAGGAATCAAGATCCTTATGGTTGGAGTGGAAGATCTTGACCTCAACAAAAGGGTAGATGGTTCTCTCTCAGAAAACTGATAGGATAGGTATGGAATGGTTCTGAGAGCTTCTCTTTCGAGTAGGTGGTGGTGAATGGATATATATAGGCATCCCCAAAAATCCAACCGTTACACACAAAATGACCAACTCGGTGACACCAATGTGTTAATCTCAGTGGAACCGAATTGACCAAAAGGTGGCAACTTTTGAATCTCGGTGAGACCGATATAGGAATCTCAGTTGCACCGATAAGGTGACCAACGGTCAAAATGCCCATTCTCGGTGACGCCGATTTAACAATCTTGGAGGGACTGAAACTGTGAACTTGCGTAACAGAAAGTTGGCAGCCCAACTGGGTGGCACCGAAAGTAGTGTCTGCGGTACCGAAATATTAGGGTTTGGCTGAGTCTGTCTAGGGTTTGGAATCGGTGGCACCGGGATGGAAATGTTGGTTTAGGGTTTAGGGTGTTTGGCTTAGGACAGACTTTGGTGAGAGAGTTTGTGGGTGTTTTTGGTGACTATCACTTGTGCACGTATGTGCATTTTGTTCACCAACAAAACTTTACCCCCTTTTAATAGTATTGGCTTTCCTATGGACTCAAGGTGATTTCTCTTAAATATAAAATGTACAGTCCTCTTGCTTGAAGCTTTGCCAATCCATTTCCCCGCATCTTGTGGTGTTCCACAATCTCTTTGCCAACCCAGCTCTCCATGGACTATTATCTGAAATGCAATAGATAAAAGTATTAGTCCAAGAGACAATGCATGTTGTCATGAATTATCAAAACCACCAAGGGAGCATGTTGTGCTTTCAATCTCCCCCTTTTTGATAATTGAGGACAACATAGAATCAAAGATTCAAATAAAGATATGCGTGAATATATTAAAGACCTTGAGATACACATGACTTAGATTTGCTCCCCCTAAATGTGTGCAGTCCTTTAAAGGATAGTTGCTTTAGAATGCATGGACACACATATGGATGATGGTATATAAGGAGTCATGTGTATCTTGGCTATATGCATCAAAATATATGAATGAGATGTATCCTCTTTCAAGACATTACTCTTGCAAATAATATGTGCAAGAAGCAAGAGATCATCTTGATCAAACATATGATGCATATACTTACCTTGAGTTCTTGAGTATTCTAGTAGTAGAGACACACTTGAGAAAATAATGTTAGGAAACACAAGAGTATTCTACTAAGCAAAACCAATAGAACTCAAAGGATACCAAGATATGGAGAACATATAAAATATGGTAATCCTTAAGATGAACATGTCTCCCCCTTTAGCATTAATCTTTTAGAGATTTTCTCCCCTTAGATATGAAAGTGGTAGTTCATCCTCTCCCCCTGAATCTCATCTCAACATTTAGATGTTGGGATTTGATAGGGTGAGATAAGTCTAAAGTGAACAGTCAAATAAAATAAGCATGTAACTCTCAAACTTCTCGATATTCTCCTCTCCCCTTAATTCATATCTCCCCATTTGCAAAAGCATGTAACTCTTCCTTTAGCATGAAGCTTTGTTCTTCTCCCCATTTGGCATTAATTTCCAAAAAGGTCAAAGTTAGGAGTAGGTACATGGATCGTTGACAAGGAAGGGATCCTTGAGAACAAGGGTCATTGGAAGTAAGGTTCATAGAAAAGAACTAAGGGAATCATTTAATGTAATTTCTCTCCTTGTGGCAAATATTAGTCTTCTCCTCCTTGGGGCTAGGGATCGTTGAATAAAGAATCCCCCCCTAAGTTTTTTTGAAGGGATCATCGAAGTAACAGAAGAAGGATAGATAAGATAAGAAAAAATAAATGAGTGACTCTAAGGAAGATACATTGGTGGTACCGAGATTTTGTAGCGCAGCTTGTCTGCAATTTTGGTAGAACCGAGATATCTGAGTCGGCGACTCCGAGGATAAATCAGAAGGACCAAGCTTCTATTTGTTTCAAAAAGCGTTAAAGGAAAATATTTTCAAAGGAAAGAGAAAAGGGCATCATATAGAAAAGTTTTGAGTGGTTACTAGAGATCATGCAAATAGAGTACTAACCACAGGAGAATCTTAACTAGTGATGGGAGGTGACTAGGTAACCTATATTAGAGTATATTGACTTAGGAGTCAAGCAATAATACTTTATCATAGGTCATACTCTATGTTAATCTCAAAATGGGGTTACCATTTTTCGATTAAGAATTTTAATGTCTTCATATAACTTGAGTTTCTTTAGCTCATGACTTGGAGTAAAGCCATTTCAAGGATATGAGAGCATACCTTTGAGTGATGTTGATGACGTTGCTCGTAGGTGAACTTGTTGAGGATGCTTGAGGTTTATGAAGAACATCTAGAGTTGGGAGCAATCCTTCGCGTTCTAGTACACTTGTTTCCTACAAGGGTTAGTCATGCAAGGAAGAATAATGGGTATATCGATTTGGCATGATACCAATTGTGATTTTGCAATAAAGATCAAGTAAATATCAAGGATATGTTTTTGTTGTCTTCTTCCTTCCATCATTAAGAGGGGTTGTGGATCTTGGTCAAGATAAGATTGATTATAATTGGAGTTGGTTGCAATCTCGTGCAATGAAGTTCTTCCAAGTACCTACAAACGGTTAGATGCAATACAAGGGAGCATAGGATTCCATGGCATAAGATATCATGTTAGAAGTATCATGGAAGTATCAAGAAATCTCTCGCCCTTGCAAGCATCTGAGTGAGTCTAGATCAAGTTTGAAGCATCAATGATGTTCAACTCACTCCTTAAGTGACAAAAAGTTTTCTCATCACGTGGCTTAGTAAAGATATTGGCAAATTTCTTGTTAGTGCGAACATGCTTAATATTAATATCTTCTTTGGCAACATGATCGTGAATGAAATGATGTCGAACTTGAATGTGCTTAGTTCGAGAATGTTGCACATGATTATGACCAATCTTAATAGCACTTTCATTGTCACAAAGTAATGGAACATTTTAAACATGGATTCCATAATCCTTAAGCGTTTGTTTCATCTATAGTAACTGCACACAAAAAGATCAAGGAGCAATATACGCATCTTTGGCAGTAGATAGATATATCAAGTATTGCTTCTTAGATGACCAAGATACAAGAGATCTACCTAAAAATTGACAAGTACCCGAGGTGGATTTTCTATCAACCTTGTCACAGGCATAGTCCAAATTGGAGTAGCCAACAAGCTTAAAAGAAGATCCCTTGGGATAACAAATGCCAAAGTTTGGTGTTTGTATCAATTATCTCACAATATGTTTTACGGCCAAAAGATGACACTACTTTGGTGCAGCTTGATATCTAGCACATATGTAAACACTAATCATAATATCGAGACGAGATGCACATAGATATAGCAATGAACCAAATGGATCGATAAACTTTTTGATCAACCGGTTCATCTTCCTTGGTTAGATCAACATGTAAAGTAGTTGGCATGGGAGTTTTCATACATTTGCACTCTTGCATGTTGAATTTCTTGAACAAGTCCTTAGTGTACTTAGTTTGAGAGATGAAAGTTCCTTCTCTTGATTGCTTGATTTGCAATCAAAGAATGAATTTCATCTCACACACCATGGACATCTCATACTTCTCGGACATCAACCTTCCAAATATTTCACTAAATTGAGGGTTAGTGGAACCAAAGATAATATCATCCACATAGATTTGGCACACAAATAATTCTCCATTAACTGGCTTAGTGAACAGTATTATATCAATTTTACCAATTTCAAAACCTTTTTCAATGAGAAAATTTGTTAAGCATTTGTACTGTAACATCCCAAAATTCTAAATTTTGGAATGTTATATTAAATAAATAAGTAGGATTGTTTGCTTGAATGTTGTGTGATTGATTGTGTGAAATTGAGTGGAATTTTGAAACTTTTGAAATTTTAATGAGAGGGAATAAAATGACTTTCCCAAAATTTTCTATTTCGACTCCCTATTCAATTTTGAGTTCAAATATTTTCAAAACCCTCTTATAAAATCAAATGAGAGGAGGTAAATGACACTCAAAAATCCGATACAATGTTTTGACTCAAATTTTAAAAATAAAAACTATTTGCCATTTATTTGAAATTCTAGTTTCTTTTCATTTTGGAGTTATTGCAAAAAAAATACTATTTTCCAAAGTATTTTATTCGGCCTTCAAAAAATGTTCATGTTTTAGGAAATATTTTTATGAAAACTTTGATATATAATATGCCTATATAAATTGTTTTTCTATTCTTGTTTATTTGTATTTCTTTGTTGTTTAAAAAAAACTGGCTGGCTCAATCAGCCCATGTGGCCCTTTTCTTCTCTCTTTTCCTCTTTGTGTATGATTTTAGTCCCACCTTTCTTAGCTTTAGACCTTTGTACCTTCATTCCACCTATAAATATAGACCCATAGGTGCACCCAAAAGTCATCCACTTCGGGTTGAATCGAATCGTTTCGGTTTGACTAGCTTTATAAAAAAAATATTTTCTTCTCTTCGGCGGGATTTCTGAAAGTCGTCTCCTCTTTGGATTTATATCTTCTCTGCATATAAAGGTATTCTCTTCGTATTTTCTTTTATACTCCTGTAGTTTAATATCCCTAGATTAGTATTTCTATAGTAGTATGCGATAGAGTAATTAGATTATTAATTTGTCTCCGTATTTACTCATTAGTCCTAGAATTATTTTAGACATAGCATTTTTCCTCCGTAAAACAGCTTGGCCTAGATTTTTCAAATAGCCATAACTTTTTACTCGTTTATCAGAATTAGATGAAACCAACGTCTAGATTTTCGTCTTGACCTCACCTATCCAATCAACCTATCACGTCAACTTTTTTCAAATTTCAAATTTCGAAATTTATTTAGATTTATATTCAAACTTCTTTTGATCATATCTTTTTATCCGTAGCTCCGTTTCCGATGAATCCAATTGCGTCGGATTCGTATTAAAGTAATCTTTCCTTTCACATCATTAGTGTTATCGTTTCAACATATAGTTTTGATCTTGCTCATACTTCTCTATTAGTCCCCAAAATGTGTTCACACACTGTACTAAGCTAACTCAATGCCATATTGAATTGCTTATAACTTTTGATCCGTCATTTTGAACCTAGTAATTCTTTTTTTTACATGTTCATATTGACTTCCCATATATAGTAACATCATTAGTTTCAATCTTTCAACCTTTGAAATTTGAGCGATTCAATTTGAATCCGAACCTTCATTTGTACATATCTTGCAAACTGTAACACCTTTTCAATTGATTCCTTTTGCCCCTAAATACTCATGTCATATATTTCTATTTATAACCATCGTACTTCGGTGCAACTTCTTTTGACCCTTCCGAATTCAAAATTCAGTTCATACTTAAATTCACTATAACTTGTGTTGTAGTGTTCCATTTCAATTAATTCTTTTTGAACATTCATGTTGTTCTCCCCATACCTTGGGTCGTCTTCCGTAGTCTCTCCAACCTAAGCTTATATAGCAATAGTTCATCATCCATTAACTCTTTTGAGTTGATTCCTCCACTTTCACTCTACAACACAGTTAGAACCTATCTTTTCTTATTTAACCTTAGTATGTTGTTATTTTCGCACCAAGACATGTTTTGTTCTTGCGTTTTTCAGTTCTTTGTTTTGGCATGAATGTTTATTGAATGTTATTTGCTTACGATAGATTTTCATCGGAGAGTGACGAATAGTTCTATCAAGTTATTTCTGAGAGCGATATCTTATCTTCATCAACAGTATAGGCAAGTTCACCTTGACCATCTATTTCATACCTATGTTTTTATTGCATGTAGTGACATCATTCAGCACATCCCTCCCGTAGTGTTATTGAAATTCTTGTAGTTGAGTAGAATGCATGAGGTAGGAACCCACCACTGGTTACTAAAGCCCCGGGAACGTTAGTTACTTTTATGCTATGCTAAAGTAGACGGGGTTTGGTATGAGCGTTCGTGAGTGGTGTGAAGAAGGACTCTACGTCAAGACGACAACTTCATGAAGACATTTTCAAGTCCTGCATCTTCAAGTCCTCAAGACTTCAAGACTCGAGAAGACAAGTTTTCAATACACACTACTGGGTGAAGGATGGTTGATTGGGCATCCCTGGAGAAACCAGTGGATGGCCACAAGTCATTATGGGCTCTGGCTTGGTTGATCTTTGTTGTGACTCTGCTGGGCAGTGCTACGAGATGTAGTCGACGTTAGGATGGGATGGGCACTGTCGGACAGTCAGGGAAACACTCTGAAAGACCATGTTTCTTTCATCCTGTTCTCAAACACCAGGTAGTGCGAGGACTTACCAGGAGGGAAAGAATCTTGTGGGTAAAGTACACAACACTCTGCAGAGTTAAACCTAATCGATTAGCCGTGTCCCCGGTTACGGACAATTTGAGCTTCTAGACTTGGATCTATCTCTGAACTCTCAACACTGGACTGATAACTAATTGTGGGCAACTTATGATACTTATGGGCATTGAGACATTGGTTGGCGGAACCATGTCATGATAGGTAACTCCATAGTGAAATTCCTGATATTCCTTTGTTGTAGGAAAATAAAATCAGCTTCTACGCAAAAAACTCAGATACAGAGCCACAAAGCCTTTGCATATAGAATAGTCTTTATTTTTCTGTTCTACTATGGTGATCTTGCCAGTACATTCAATGTACTGACCTACACGGCTGCAACGTCTTATGTTGCAGATACTCTTCTACGACGGGTAAGAGTACGATTCAGGGTTACGGTCCACACTCAACTTGCCGTTGGTGTTATTGGGACTCCACTCCTGTTGACTGTATCCGCTACTATTTTAAGGTATATATCATTTTTACGTTATTTACATGTGATTGCACTTTGATATATACATTGATGTACTGTGTGTGCTAGCATACTGATCCAGGGATGGCAGAGAACACACAGAGGCTTGACTCGTTTTGAGTCGGGTCGCTACATGTACCAAGCACGAGGGGATTGCTTAAGACCATAAAGGGCTTTACGAAGCTTGTAAACATGATTAGGTTTCTTAGGATTCACAAAACCAGGTGGTTGCTTAACATAAATCTCTTCTTCAATTTCACCATTTAAAAGCACACTTTTAATGTCCATTTGATAAAGCGTGATATCATGGTGATTAGCATAGGCAAGAAGAATTCGAATAGATTTTAGTCTAGTAACAGGGGAATAAGTCTCACCATAGTCCATACCTTCGACTTGAGTATATCCTTGGGCCACGAGACGTGCCTTGTTGCATATGACTTGACCTTCTTCGTCTTGCTTGTTCCGAAACACCCATTCGGTTCCGATGATGTTGTGCTCATCTTCGGGCTTCTCCACAAGTGTCCACACTTCGTTCCTTTGGATGTTGTGAAGCTCTTCATGCATAGTGTTCACCCAATCCGCATCTTCAAGAGCATGTTCTATCTTCAAAGACTCAATGCTAGATATGAATGAATAATGCTCACAAAAGTTAGCTAGATGAGTTTTAGAGTGAGTGATTCTCCCGGTTTGGATATGTCCAAAGATTTGGTTTAGGGGATGGTTCTTGGTCACTTGTGCTCTAACTCGGGTCAGCTTCCGATTGTTGGATGGTGAAGCTTCTTCTTCATCATCATTTCCTTCGTCTTTGTTGTTTTCAACGTGCTCATCTCCTTGAGGTGGTGGTGAAGGAGGTTGTGGTGGATATTCATGATGTACTTCCTCCTCCTCTTCATCTTGTTCTGTACTGCTTGTGGATGCCTCCATGTCATGTTGTGGTTCACCTTGTCAAGAAGTAGGGGCTTCCACTTGAGTTGATGAAGTAATTTCCTTCACCTCCATCGGATGAATCTTGCTGATGGCTAAATCTAGGATTGCTTCTGAAGGGTCCTTATCACCTACATCATTTGGCAATTGTTCGACTTGTAAACCATTAGATTCATCAAACTTCACATCTACCGTCTCTTCAACTTTTCGAGTGAAGTTGTTGTAGACACGGTATGTGTGAGAGTTCGATCCATAACCAAGTAGGAGTCCTTCATGAGATTTAGGAGCAAATTTAGTACAACGATGCTTGTCAAGAATATAGCACTTGGATTCGAATACCCGAAAGTATCCAACCCAGGGTTTGATACAATTGAGTAGCTCGTATGCCGTTTTACCGAGAAGCTTGTGCAAGTAAAGTTGGTTTGTGGCATGACATGATGTTTCCACGGCTTCTGCCCAAAAGTGTCTTGGCGTCTTGTATTCGTCAAGCATCATTCTGGCCATCTCAATAAGCATCTGATTCTTCCTCTCAACAACTCCATTAAGTTGAGGCGTCTACGTAGCCAAGAACTCATGTGAGACACATTCTTTGTCAAGAAAGGTATCCACGTGGGTGTTCTTGAACAACGATCCATTATTGCTTCAAACTTTCTTGATCTTCAGTTCAAAGTGATTTTGTGCTTTGTGAACGAAGTTCTTGAAGATCTTTTGAACCCGCGACTTATCATGATGGAAAAATACCCAGGTAAATCTGGAAAAATCATCAACTATAACTACACCATCGGAATTTCCACCGAGACTCTTGTAAGCATTGGGACCGAAAAGATCCCTGTGAAGTAACTCGAGTGGTCTCCTAGTAGTCATGATGTTCCGAACGGGATGACTTCGACCTACTTGTTTTCCTGCTTGACATGCGCTACAAAGTCTATCTTTGTCAAATATAACATCCTCAACACCATGTATGTGACCGCCCTTGATTAGCTTATCTAAATTGCACATGCCTACATGTCCAAGTCTTCTATGGGAAAGACAACCTTTAGAGGATTTAGCAATTAAACAAGTACGAGGCTTGGATCTCTTAGTGAAATTAACAATGTATAGATCACCTCTGTGGAAACCGGTAAAGACCATTTTATGATTATCTTGACAAAACACTTGACAATCTAATTTCATGAATAACACATTGAAACCGAAGTCGGCAAGTCTAAACACAGAAAGAAGATTGTAGACAAGGGGTTCAACAAGCATAACATTTTTAATAGAGCTATCATGGGATATGGACACCTTACCAAGGCCAAGTATCTTACCCTTAGAGTTGTCTGCAAAGGTCACGTACCTTCGAGGACCTTGATTAGGCATGATCTCTTGTAACATGTCTTTATCACTAGTCATATTATCCGTACTTCCACTGTCGAGAATCCACTCTTTTCATCCGGACATATAATCCTAGAAGTTTTCCATGAGACTTAGATTCTTCATGATCTTCTCATACTCGATGTCGAACAGATCATATTCACAAAGGTAGGCATGTTCCACATTGTCATCTTCAAGTGGGAAATAGTCGTCATAAAGAAGAGGAGATTCGTTAGAATAGTGTTCATGACAATGTTGAAGTTTATGAATGCGAATGGCTTCAAAGATAATATTGTCGATGGTGGTGACATCTCCTTTAGCACACATAAGATCACCGAGCTCGAATAGGCATTTATCAAAGTTTGGATCACTAGGCTTCATTTTATGAAAAGCAATAGTTTTATGAAGATCAAGATTTCCTGAAGAAAGATTTGGATATTGTTTCTCCAAATCAGTCCATAAGGTATAGGCACATGCAAAGTTCTTCAATTGAGAAAGCACGAATCTTGGTAAACCTCCAACAATAACATTGACAGTTCTTAGGTTACCAAGCATGTTAATTTCCTCTTCGTGTGTGGGATGCAATTCATCAATAGGAGGCTCATAGGGGTGCCTACCATATTTGCTCAATTGAAATTGATTAAACAGATCAAGCATCAAGGTTTTCCATTGACTACAATACTCTCCATGAAAAATAGTTACTCTACAACTCAAACTCCCTATACTAGGCAGATCCATCTTTGTAACGCCCAAGATGCGTCCCTATCCATATTTGGGCACGGGGGCCTCGACATGGATAGAGGCACATCTAGTTGTTTCGCAAGTATAGTATCATCACATACATGTATGAAGAGAGTAGTATATGAGTTGTCTTACACTCGCCACATGCTAAATTAAAATCCACACAGTTTATCAAACATCATTCAAAAGACAGGGTCCATCTACGAAGGAAAACAAACGAGAAAAGATGCAATGAAACTGTCTTGCTAGCCCCAAAGATGACGAGCAAGGCCTCTCTACTCGTCAGGATATGTGACGTACATCCTTCCACATTCCTCATCATACTCCCACTGGAGCAGCGTCACATCATCTGGCAAGGTCTCAAATGCACCTGCACCTGTATTTGTTGTAGTAATCTGTGAGCCATGGGGACTCGACAATCTTGCAACTGGGTACCGAGACTATTCAAGCTTATTGGGTTGGATGGGGTAAGTGGTGAGTTTGTAGCAGCACTAAGCATTGTATGGTGGCTAACTTACGATAACATGAATGTAATTATGGTGGACTATGTAAGACTATCGAGTTCTACAATGATCACTAACTGATCCTGAACACATACTTACATCAAACATAACCCCACCGTGTTCTCTCTTGGATCATGTACACGAGCAGAGACGATCACGGTTACGCACACAATTCTTGTATGTTATTGGAGTTTACTTCAAGTTTACTAAACCGGGTGTTAGACAAAATATCCAAGTTGCCACATAACCGCGGGCACGGCTTTCCGAAAGATTTAACCCTACAGGGGTGCTCCAACTAATCCATCATAAATTAACCACACTCCACGGGAATAACCTTGACCATGGATCTCGTGATCATCCTAGGAAATTCCAAAGGGGAACCGACACCTCGAGATAGCCCAAAGAAGATCAGAGTCCCTCACGCAAGCCACTCGAGAAAGGTAAAACAAGTCCAGCAAGACCACCCGACGTGTCGACGACCCCGATAAGAGTTGTGTATCTCGTTCTCAGGACACGATGGATAAGCTACGCGTACGGTGGCCTGATAGAAATCTCCCAAGTTGCCCCGGGTTGGCCCCGCACAGTGATGTAGTTTGTACCAACACTCATGAGGAGCACTGGCCCGGGTTGTTGATAAACTATCCACAGGGTTGCAAAGCCCTATGCAAATTTATTAAGTTGTTTAAGCAAATAGTACCAATGTTGGGTCTTGCAAGACAAGCTTTAATCTCAACCGAATAATCAAGGGGGTCCCCATAACAACCCCGAGCATGTAGGAGCGCAAAATATGGAAAACATAACCGGTAACAAGTAACTACGACAGTAAAAGTGGAACAAAACACCGAGCAAAAGGCCAAACCTTCCACCATACCAAGATATATATGTGCATTAAATTAAATAGCAGTAAATATTGTGATATCTCCAGATATCCATGTTATCACATGGAAACAACCTGCACCTGCAACTAAGAATGCTATAAGAGGGGCTGAGCAGCGGTACTTAGCCAAACAAGGTTTGCTAGGATGTGGAGGGGTTAGAGGCTATCATGTTAATGTAGGAGGATTGACATTCAAGTGGTAGGTAACACATATGTAATGATAAGAGCAAGACATCTAGCAAAGCAAAAATAGTGTCGGGATCCAGGTACGATCATCTTGCATGTTGGTTCTTCAAAGGGACAAAGAGCGGGGTCCTCGTAGTGGTACTCTCCTGGAGTATCATACTCAGGTTCAACACTCACGTCTATCTAAGAGAAACAGAAACAATAAACAACCAACCAAGGTGCAATGCATAAACAAGATGATCCATGATTCATTTGAAGTATTTAACATGGCAATCCTAAGCTAGTCATGTTTCTCATGCAATAGTTAAGTTATTTACAATTCTGGACAGAACCTAATGTGAAGTTCTTCGAACATCCATTATCATGGGAAATATGGATGCTTCATGCAAAATCGATGCAAATGCATATGTAGAACGTAGGAAACGGAGTAACGGATCTCACGCTTCGCTCACGGCAAGGTACGAAGACAAAATACAAGACAATGAAGGCCATGGGCTATTCCTTGGTTGTACAAGGTAGCCACTGGTTAGGAAATTAAAAACCAACCACAATAGATCCAAATATCAAGAAAAACAATGGAGCACAGCTCCCACAAGTCTCAAAACACAAACACACACAATCTGTCCCAAAACAACAACATGGCATCTTTCACAACAATTATCTAGAGCTACAGGATGTTTCCAACCTCAACCAAAGCATGAATATAAACTACATAACATTCTTATCAAATCATCCAACTAAAAAAACTATAAAGGGAGCACATATCACTAAGCGTGAAGCTCACAAGATGGCATGATGAAACAGATTCTAGGGACTTTGTGAAATTCACAGTTTTCTAGAATTTGAGTTAAGCTGATAGCAAGTTGACAGTAGTAAATAATGATTCTAGAGACCACCTCATGGCACGAAAATTATCAGGATGGTAGAGGGCAACATCTACTTCAAAACACTAGCACTGAGCTTGGGCTAGAACACAACATATCACTTGGTACCATCCACTCATCATGGGATAAAAATAATAACAGATTCTCAGACTTATAAATATTTAGCATGTTGAAATCGACAACATTTTAATATCCACTTTGGAGCAAGGTTCCCACTTATATGCAAGTTTATAATGTCAAAAGAAAATACCATGGCATTCTACTCATGAAATACTACCACTTCCATGTTGACACAAATATCATAGCATGCATGGGTTAATTCTAACTAACATGACAAAATGGCACTTTGTGATAAAATGACATTTTGTCAAACTTGCTCAAATGACAAAAAAAATCACACCAATGACTTCCTGAGATTTTTCTACCCCAATATCAAATATCACACTCATATATAAGCTTTTGCAAAACTCTCAAAACCATGCTCAAAAAATAATATGACATACTCATAAGTTAAATCTTTCTATAAATACTCATAGCCAAAAATGGCCTAGTCTAGATTTAGACATATCCAGAAATGGAATTAAATTAAAAAACACAATAAAACAATAAACACTTAACAAAAAGAGAGAAAAAATGGAGGGGACCCACTTGGCATAGACACCAGGGCCCGTCTTGGGGATGACAAGTGGGCCAGGGCATAGACGAACTGGGGATCAAGCACCTACATACTCACACTAAAACAAGTCGGAGCACTCGCCGGCGACGAGGTCTAACGGCGGCAAAAACTAGATATGTGGACCGGCGACATGAGGGGGCAAACAAGAGCAAGGCATGTGGGGACGGGGAGAAGCTCATAGATAGGACGCTCGCGTCGATGATCGGGCTTGGGGAAGACCGTCGGTGATGAATTTGGGCGGTGATGATCTACGGGCACGGACGAAGGAGAAAGCAGCCCCGGCGACTGTTGGTGTCCCACGAGGCAGTAGAGGATGACGAGGAATAAGTGGCGTCGTGGAGCGGTCCCGACGCTCGCCTGCTCGAGGGGCTCACTATAGGAGCACTGCCGACGACCGACGCACTCTGGACCTGCTCGCGATCTCTCTGAATTAGGGGAAAGAACTACCTGGCGGTAGCACGAAGGAGGATGGGAAACCCTAGGAGGAGGGTGCAGATGTCGAGGCTTTATAGGCCGGGAGGCATGACCCTCGACTCGCCACCCTGGCCATGGCGGGATCCTGCACCGAAGCTCTATGAGAGGGAGCTGGAAAGGAGGAATAAGAAAGGAGGGGGAAGAGGCTCATGCGTGGGCTCGACACGTGCCATGCTAGAAGAATCCAGCGCGCGTGCTGGCTAGGACACAGGGAAGGAGAGGCCAGATGGGCCGACTCTCTCTCTCTCTCTCTCGGTGCAAACAGAATTCAACTGCATGCTTCTTTTTTTATTTAAAACATGGAGAGCAAAATTAAGGCAAGGGACAAAGGGACAAGATAAAATTAAAATCAATACATTTTTGGACTCACAAAAATGTTCGAAATTTTATAAAATTGGTTAGCGCATTTTTTAGCAAGCAAATATTTTACTTAATATAAAACTAGACATGTTGCAACAATTATTTGAAAGTGGGAAAACTCCAACCATCACAGCAGGACTACTCTAGAGATTTTAGTAGAATATTTGGAAGATGACCAACATTTAAAACAAGGGAAAACAGCAAGCAAATATTTGACAAGCAATAAATTTTAATAAAGAGAGAGATGGAATAGTTTTCGAATGGGAGGAACTAAAGTAGCACTCCAACACACTCATCCATTCACCCACATCACAACACTTCACAAGCACAAGAAAGCAGTAGTAGTTATGCATATGATATGATGAGCATGATGCGTGATGCATGAAATGGAAATGGAAATGAAGAAAAATCATAACTCATTCAAGCACATGGAAAACCAGGGGTTCATAACAGGTACATGACCATAAATGGCACGGGTAGCACTTGGGCTATTACAACTCTCCCACACTACTAGAGGATCTCGACCCGAGATCTAAGAACGAAAGAACTCTGGATATTTGGAACACAGAATATCCTCACGTTCCCAAGTAGCTTCTTTGTCAAAATGATGAGACCACTTCACCTTGTGAAACTTGATTGATTTGTTGGGAGACTTACACTCAGTTTCTTCGAGAATAGCAACTGGATGCTCATGATAAGACAGGTCTTCTTGGAGATCAATGTCTTTGTCACACCCTGTGTTTGTATCACCTTGTCATGTTGGATTTATAAAATTTGGAGCCAATTAAAACTTTCTCAATGCTTGTGCTTGTTTGAATTTTTGCTTGTATGCTTGTTGATTGTGGATTCTAGAACTCTTGGATTCTATCCCTCTTCATATTCATCTTCCTTGACCCAAACCTCTTTCCCAATGATCATGTCATGAGAATAGTGCCCAAAAATATTCTTATCAAATTATATTTTGACCAAAAAGGGTTTAGTCAACTTAGGTTTTCAAAAAACCCTGAGATGAGATTTGCACTTCAAGTCCTCAAATTGGGTGGATCCTTCTTCCCCGAAGGCTTTATTTCAAACCTATTATATATATGACTTTCCAAATCCACCAAATACTAATTTTAAAGATTATTTTATATTTTATTTAAACGCTTTTTCTTAAGACCAAAAATGGTTTTTCATAGGGAAAATTATTTAAATGCTTTCAAAATATTCGAGAAAAATTAAGGAAACTCAGTAGACATATATTTTCCATATATATGAGTTCCAACACATGGGCATATTCAAATCATGGGCAAAACCCCTCAAAACCCTTTCTGTTCAAATCAAGCTTTTTAAATATTTGTATAAGAAATATTCTCAATAAATTCTAGGAAAATTCCGTCAAGTCAACACTATCATGGGTGATGATATTGCAAAGTTTCATCTCAATCCAAGTTTATTTGGTTCATGAAACCATTCCAAAACCTTTCCTGTCTAGATTCATATTTGAACAACTTTGCATTGTTAAGTTCCTCCCCTTGGATCCAAACTTTCTGGACATGCTCTAATAACCAAATAATGATGATACACTAAGTGGTGCATCAAGGGTAAAAGCTTAGCATGACTAGATTTACCAAAACAAGAATTTGTTGATTTCTAGGTTTCCACAAAGTCAAATTGTGAACTTTCATCAAACCCTCTCAAACTTGGTGACAAGCCCTACTTTTGACCACCCCTTGATACTGTTAATTATCAAGGCATGTAGAATTCATATATTGGGCCCACCATCAAACACCTTCTGGTCAATTCTAGAAACTACCCTTTTCACCAGTTTTACTATTTCCCTTGCCCCCAAAATTTTGCCACAGCTATCTTGTAATACATTTCACCTCGAGTAACTTTCTCTAGCCTAGACTCAATGGGTAAGTGGGGTAAAACCCTCATTTTACCTCCTGGACAGCAGAAAACCCTATTCTCTCCCCTTTCCTCTTATTCTAAGCTACTCACCAGAGCATCGAAGGTCATTTCCTACTTTCCTATTCCCCCCTCTACCCCTTAGACACCTATGGCCGCACCTAGGACATCATTATCATGCCATGGCATGCCAAACATGTGCTCTAGAGCGCGGTATAGTGCACATCCGCACTGTAGCCGCCACCCAACCAGCGCCCCCGACAGCCTTGGGATGGGGGAAGCTGTCCCCCAAGGTTTCCTCGATGTCCAAAACACTCCAAGGTGTCGGTCCCCTCCTCCCTCTCTCTCTCTGGCGTCCTCCCACAAACGTGCCCGGTGCCGCACAGCTTGGCCAACCAGGGAGCTCACACGTGTGTGCACCCTTGCCTCTCTCCTCTCTCCCCTACCCTAAACCGACCCCACGAGCACCCAAGACTCGTTCACTCCCTTCCCCATGCCCTCCAGCGAGCGCCCCGTCCTCACAGGCGCACCCCGTCCACGGCGCACCGACGTCCGGCTATAAAAAGCCCTCTCCGAGCTCCCGCTGCTCTCCCCTCACTCTCTCCTCCCCTCTACTAATCCCTAGTGCCCAGCCCCCTCGCCCCCGTGGTCGGGAGCCGTGCCCGAACCAAACCCTTGCCATCGTAGGGTTTTCTCCCTCGCCGGCGATTCTCTCTACCCCGGTGACCCCCTCGGCCACCCACCGACGCGCGGGAGTTCCCTGAGCACGCCGGTGCCCTTCACTTAAGCTGCCACGGCCTGGAACCCTGTCGGTGAGATCCCCTCTGTCAAGGAGAGGGATGACAGGTGGGGCCCACCTGTCATCCCCCATCCCCCTCTTTTCTCTCTACCAGGATGGGCCCATGGGTAGATTTAAAATTAAACCTGCCGCGCACGGCGTCTCAGCCTTGGCTGGCTCCACCTATGAGCCGTCTCGGCCTCGATGCTTTGGCCCGAGAGGGCACAGTGCCCTTTTGTTTTTCTTTTTCTTTTTGAATTCCAAAAATTCCACAAGACACGAAATAAATCTAAATCCAATTATTTTTCCACCTAAATTCCTAGAATATTCCATAGAATTTATTAGTGCCACTAGTAAAAATATTTGAAAACATTTTTGTACTATTTTAATTTAAAATCCCTATTTGGCATTATTAGCCCCTCTTTTAAATAGTTTTGAAAATTATTTCAACTTCAAAACCCTAGACAAATATTTTAAGTATAGCTTCTACTATTTATCATAGTAGGGTAGTATTTTAAATTTAGCCTTGTGTCCTCTGTTTTTGTGTGATGCTTATTTTTTATCATTATTTATCGTGACAATAGATTGCGCTATTGACGAGGGGGTTGGACCCGAATACTTTGAAGAACCCAAAGACTTTGTTGAGCCAGGCAAGCAGCTCTTTGACCATGTGAAGAAACTTTTTCATGCATGACATATAGCACTTGTGGTGATCCCCTTTGGTGGGGTGCCTCCAATATTTTTACCGTTCACACTTGCATTAAGCATGACCCTACCACCTTGTGAGGGTTATGCGGGTGGGTGTAGATAGGATGCTAATAGATGCTACACAAGTGGGATGGGATCTATCCATAGTGATGGAAAGGGAGAAATGATTTCAAAGACTTTTTGAAAACCCCGTCGGGTGCCACTAGTGCCCGAGGGAGATGATGATGAGTTGGGTGACCACTTGAGAAAGAAGTGTTGTACCAGAGCAAGTGAGTGTATGTGGTTTTCGAACACGGATTGGTGTAAGTTGCGACCGCTATTCCAACCTTACATTTACAACCACGATACCCCTTATGACACAGGGTTGTGTTAATTACTATGGTTGATGCTAGCAAGGAGCCCGAATTACTAGTGGCAAGAGTGAAGTGGTCACTCTTGAGACGGGGTCGTCCCGAGAGTGGAAGGCCATGTGTTGTCTTTACACGCACCAGGCACACCGTTGCATGCCCTCACGGATGATAAGTGTGATGTATATCATGAGGGATGGCACCAATGAGTGGACTCTTTGTTTAGTATCACCCTGGGAAAGGCATTATTCGGGTGCTTACCTCGGGTATGTGATGTACCACGAGTCATGGATGACAGGTAAGTTCCCTGAGTCTTGTGGGTAAAGTGTGCAACCTCTGCAGAGTGTAAAACTATTCGAATAGCCGTCTCCACGGTCAAGGACGGTTGGATGACCCCTCTCGTGCTACGTTCGGATGTTTTCACAAACTTGGTGTGAGTGTGTATGTTGGTGACAAAGAGGTTGCTTGAGCAAAGTCTGTTAACTTAGTTTGATGATTGACTAAGTTTGATGACTTAGCATAATGATGGGACATGAGATGTTCAACCCCTGCTTATGATGATATCTGTACCTTGTTCATATGGATATCTGCCAACTGTTGATGCATGCCTACCTAGTTATTTGATCATGTCATTGCATTCAAAATTAGCTTTCCGCAAATTACCTACTAAGTGCTATATCATGCATCATTCTTTCCTTGTTCCACAACTTAGGTTGCTTGCGAGTACATTCAAAGTACTCATTGGCTTTGTCGTGGGAACGAGCTTGAAAGTAGAAGGTAGGGGTACTTAAGGAGAGGGCAGAGTTCTAGCTACGCCGAGGGTGTACACACGGATGTATGAGTTCAGGCCCCTCTCGTGGAGGTAAGAGCCCTATGTCTTAGTGCTCGGGAGCTTTGTCGTGTGGAACAGTGAGATTACATTGGTTGCGAACCCTTGTGCCAGAGGGGAGGGTAGCTTATATAGGGTTTGCTGCCCCTCATAATTACCCAGCATCTAAGGGTCCGATCATGGGGTTAAAGTCTAGCATTACTGGTAACGTATGTAATAAAAGCTACTAATAATGATAGGACTAATGCCTGCCTGTTGGCCTCTTGATGGTGGCTTATGGTCTTCTGGCGTCGACTGGGAATGAGGTCTTCCGAGTGACATACGACTGTCGAGTGAAGGAAGAAGTCTCCGAGTGGATAAGCTGCCGAGTGACTTAAGCGTTGCACGGGATCCAGTCGGAAGTTTGTTGAGATCTTCAAGTCCTCCAATGTAGTGTCCTTAGGTAGGGTGTGTCGGTCAAGCCTAGGACCCTACCCTAGGTACATATCCTCGTCATTAGCCCCCGAATGGATCGGGGTTCGAGTGGTGAATGGGGGTGTTGATGTCGATTCGGAATCAAGACACCAAATCTTCTAAATGATATTCGGGGCTTCAACGAAACTTGCATCGGTTGAATTCTTAATCATTCGCCCGGATCCATTCAGCGTTGAAAGTGTATGAGTGAATCTTCAATGCGTGTTCTGCTCCGAGTGAATCGAAGGAATCTTGGGAGGTGACGGGTCGGTCTGCCAGGCCTGGATTTCGAGGAATACGAGAATTTGGGAAACGCGCGTGTGCGATGATGACGCCACAATCAGGGAAAGTGGAGGCCCGATGCCTCGATTCTCGCGCCGGTCATATCGCCACGTACTAGGTGCCATCAGCGTTTGGCGTGTGCGGTGATCTCGTGGGGCCACTAGTTAGTGAGTCACTCGGTGGAGTATAAAACTCGACGCGCCGTGATTTGCACAGTATCTCCGCCCAGACTTCCTCCCTTCCTCCGCTTCCTCTGCCCCCAATGCCCCAGTCCATTCCTCTCCAACAAGAGCTAATGCGACGATGACGAAGAGCACCATGGAGAAGTTGGAGCGACCTAAGAAGGGGGCGACGGAGGCCAAGGGCAAGAAGCCCTCGACCGCTCGGTTCACCGCACCGGCGGGATGGATGCAAGGCGACTACCTCCCTTTTGTGGTCACCAGTGCGAACATCGACGACTTGGTTGCTGTCAGGCTCATGGCAGAAGGCGCTTGGAGGTTGTCGGAAGGAGAGCATGAGCCGGAGCCGCGTGATAGGGAGCATGTCCTTATCCTCTCCCATGTCGATAGATGTTTCTCTATGCCACCCCACCCGTTCTTTAGAGGGTTCTTGAATTTCTTTGGCGCTCAACTGCACCATTTCCCGCCAAATGCTATTGCATAGTTGTCTGCCTTCGTAACTTTGTGTGAGTGCTTCCTAGGGTGTCCTCCAAACTGGGAACTCTTTAAGAACATCTTTACGATTAGATCTCAGATGGTGAAGAAAGCAGATCCGTCGGATGGGAAAACTCATGTGTTGCAGCTGTGTGTGGGTTTATGGCTTCGAAAGAGAGCACGTAGTTCTTTCCCTGCTATGACTTTCCCTCAATCCGCTAGAGGCTGGCAGTCGACTTGGTTCTATTGCAAGGACATAGGTTCACCCAACATGTCGAGTGGCCTTTCCCCCTACACATCTGACCGTCCAGCTATCCCCAAGTCCCTAAAGGTGTCTGAAGAGGAACAGGATCAAGTGGCAGCCTTGGTGGACGCCAGGGTGAAACTGGTTCGAGGCGGAGTGACAGGCCTGGATTTATAGGAGACTTTTCTAAGTCGACGGATTCAGCCACTCCAAGCCAGGGATCACACCTTGTGGCATTATGCGGGCCCAAAGGACTCTACCAGGACGCACCCAGAAGAAGTTCCACTAGAGACTGTCGAGCAGTGGCTTCGCAGCATCACCGGGGCATGCAACAATCCCATGGGAGCCAAGAGGATCCAACCTTACTCGGCCAAAAACCCACCGAAGAACTTGGTAAGTTGCACTTTGTCAACTGAAGTATTTATACAGTCGGGTGATATATTGATTTTTGTACTGCCTTCTTTGTTGGAATTATGCATGAATGGACGGACATGCACTCGCTAGTTCCCAATGGGAACCAACCTGAAGACGGCGTAGTGAGCGAGGGTGGCAGCATCGACGGCGACGGTCCTTCTGACTCCGAGGATGAATACGAGTACTCTGGCAAAGAAGAAGAAGTTGACTCACCTCCTCGGTGCGAACGCTGATCCAAGTCCCGCCAGGATCCAGCAGCTACTGAGGACAGGGCTCCAGGCCCCAGTGAGAAGAACCCGAAGCGGAGCCGCCCTTCAACTGTCGAGTCGACTGAGCTGTGGGCCAAGCAGCCCAAGACAAACATGACCAAACCTCGCAAGGCACTGCCTCGCATGGCTATGCTTATCGTCTCCACATGAGTATTTTCTTTCAATTTCTTTCTATCGACTTTGACTTTGCATTGTTGCTACCCGAGTGTTGTTTGATCCATCAGACCTGCTACTTTTGTAACATCACCTCCTCGAGACAGAGGGGAAGCAATGGACATTTACATTGCTGACGCTGCAACTTCTCATAGAATGAGATTCGGTTCACTCGAATGAGATTCATCACTTGCAAAAGTTAACACTGTCGATTGATGTTGCAGAGGTCATCCAGCTGGAAGACGACAAGGAACACCCAGACGCCTCGCGCGCCCTCACTTGAAGAGCTTTATCCGTGCAGACGCTTTAGCAGTCGACTCGAGAGTCCTCCAAGGGGATGGGAGGCTCGACACGAATCAGAGCTGATCCTACAGTACCTCTGTCCAGTGCCCCTCTAGCTGTCTTGACTATCATGACATCAACTTCAACCGGACCTGCTCAAACTGCTTCAGCTGCCCCAGCTACTACGCCGGTCCCGCCCATGATGGCTTTCCCTCTGCATCGCATCCCGGAAGAGCAGACCAGAGCTGCGAAGGAGGCTATGATCCAGGCAGAGCAGATGATGCTGCAAACCAAGGAGGCGTACAAGGCCAGCAAGCTGGCTTAAGATGCCAGCACGCCCCTTTGCATTGTTGGAAATATGCCCTAGAGGCAATAATAGATTAGTTATTATCATATTTCCTTGTTCGTGATAATCGTTTATTATCCATGCTATAATTGTATTGATCGGAAACTCAGATACATGTGTGGATACATAGACAACACCATGTCCCTAGTATGCCTCTAGTAGACTAGCTCGTTGATCAAAGGATGGTTAAGGTTTCCTAGCCATGGACATGAGATGTCATTTGATAACGGGATCACATCATTAGGAGAATGATGTGATGGATAAGACCCAAACTACAAACATAGCATATGATCGTTTCAGTTTATTGCTACTGTTTTCTGCATGTCAAGTATATGTTCCTATGACCATGAGATCATGCAACTCACGGATATCGGAGGAGTGCCTTGTGTGTATCAAACGTCGCAACGTAACTGGGTGACTATAAAGGTGCTCTACAGGTATCTCCGATGGTGTTTGTTGAGTTGGCATGGATCGAGACTGGGATTTGTTACTCCGTGTAACGGAGAGGTATCTCGGGGCCCACTCGGTAATGCAACATCACAATAAGCCTTGCAAGCAATGTGACTAATTGTTAGTTGCGGGATCTTGTATTACGGAACGAGTAAAGAGACTTGCCGGTAACGAGGTTGAACTAGGTATGGAGATACCGACGATCGAATCTCGGGCAAGTAACATACCGAAGAACAAAGGGAACGATATACGGGATTGACTGAATCCTTGACATAGAGGTTCGACCGATAAAGATCTTCGTAGAATATGTAGGAACCAATGTGGACGTCCAGGTCCCGCCATTGGTTATTGACCGTAGAGGTGTCTCGGTCATGTCTACATAGTTCTCGAACCCGCAGGGTCTGCACACTTAAGGTTCGGTGACGTTTCGGTAGTGTAGAGTTATGTATGGTGGTGACCGAAGGTTGTTCGGAGTCCCGGATGAGATCCCGGACGTCACGAGGAGCTCCGGAATGGTCCGGAGGTAAAGATTCATATATAGGAAGTCCCAGTTTGGTTTCCGGAAAAGTTTCGGGCTCATCGGTAGTGTACCGGGAGTATCGGTATTGTACCGGGAGTGCCGGTAGTGTACCGGAGGACCTCCGGGAGGGGTATTTCGACCCCAAGAGGTCCATGGGCTGTGGGAGAATAATAACCAGCCCTTAGTGGGCTGGGAAAACAGCCACAAAGGCCCATGGCGCAGGAGAGAAAGTCCTAAAGCAAAAAGTGGAAAATCAGCCAATAGGAGGCAATCCTACTCCAACTAGGATTGGAGGTGAAGTAGGATTGCTCCCACCTCCTATTTCGGCCGACCCAAAGGCCTTGGCTGCCTCTCCTCTCCTCTCCTCCTATATATACTAGTGGATTGGGTGGTTTTTGGACAGAATTTCCGGCCACGTGCTACCCGTTACACCGGTGCACAGTTTCTCCTCTAGATCGGTTTTCCGCGGCGCTTAGGCGAAGCCCTGCCGGAATCACTCCACCACCATCACCGGAGCGCCGTCACGCTGCCGGTGAACTCTCTCTCCTCTCCACCTCCTCTTGCTGGATCAAGATGGTGGAGATCGTCATCAAGCTGCACGTGTGCTGAACGCGGAGGTGCCGTCCGTTCGGCGCTAGATCGGAAGGACCGTGATCGAGATCGCGAGACGGTTCGTGATGAGATCGCGGAACGGATCGTGATGAGTTCGCGGGACAGATCGTGATCAACATCGTGAGACGGATCATGATGAGATCGCGGGACGGATCGTGATGAGTTCACGGGACGGATCGTGATTGGATCGCGGGACGGATCGTGATGAGATCGCGGGACGCTCGGCGATTTGGATCGCGAAGATGTTCGACTACACCAACCGCGTTTCTTAACGCTTCCCGCTTAGCGATCTACAAGGGTACGTAGATCCACTCTCCCTCTCGTAGATGCTCATCACCATGGATAGGTTTGCGTGTGCGTAGGAAAATTTTTGTTTCCCATGCGACGTTCCCCAACAGTGGCATCATGAGCTAGGTTGATGGTTCGATGAGATCTCGAGTAGAACACAAAAGGTTTGTGGGCGTTGATGCTTAGATTGCTTCCTCCCTTGGTCGTATTTTGGTTCAGCGGGATTGTGAGATGAAGCGGCCCGGACCAACATTACTCGTACGCTTACGAGAGACCGGTTCCCTCGACGCAACTTGTTGCCTAGATGGCTTGCGGGTGACAGTTTCTCTCACTTTAGTTGGATCGGATTCGACAAAGGCGGTCCTTGAGAAGGTTGAAAAGCAAACTAGTGTATCACCGTTGTGGTTTATGCGTAGGTGAGAATCGTTCTTGCTAGATACCCATAGCAGCCACGTAAAATATGCAACAACAATTAGAGGACGTCTAACTTGTTTTTGCAGGGTATGTTGTGATGTGATATGGCCAATTACATGATGAGATATATGTGATGTATGAGATGATCATGTGATGTATAGATTATCACGACTTGCATGTCGATGAGTACGGCAACCGGCAGGAGCCATAGGGTTGTCTTTAATTATTGTATGACCTGCGTGTCAATCATTAAGCGCTATGTAATGCTTTACTTTATCGCTACGGTAGCAATAGTAGTAGAAGCATGCAGGGCGTGACAACCCCAATGGCAACACATTGATGGAGATCAAGATGATGGAGATCATGGTGTTGTGCCGGTGACGATGGAGATCATGCCGGTGTTTCGAAGATGGAGATCTTAAACACAAGTTCATGGCCATATCATGTCACTTATGAATTGCATGAGATGTTAATCCTTTTATGCACCTTGTTTTGCTTAGTACGGCGGTAGCATTATAAGGTGATCCCTCACTTGAATTTCAAGATGAACTGTGTTCTCCCCGAGTGTGCACCGTTGCGAAAGTTCGTCGTGTTGAGACACCACGTGATGATCGGGTGTGATAGACTCTACGTTCACATACAACGGGTGCAAGCCAGATTTGCACGCGCAGAACACTCGGGTTAAACTTGACGAGCCTAGCATGTACAGACATGGCCTCGGAACACGAGAGACCGAAAGGTCGAACATGAGTCATATAGTAGATATGATCAACATAATGATGTTCACCATTGCAGCCACCTCAACTCACGTGATGATCGGACTTGAGTTGGTGAATTTGGATCATGTATCACTCGAATGATCGGAGGGATGTCAATTTGAGTGGGAGTTCTTAAGTAATATGATTAATTGAACTCATTATCATGAACATAGTCAAAGTGTCTTTGCAAATTATGTTGTAGATTACTAGCTCGCGCTGTAGCTCCCTTGTATTTTTATATGTTCCTAGAGAAATAGAATTGAAAGATGTTCGTAGCAAAATTGCGGACTGGGTCCGTGATCTGAGGATTGTCCTCACTGCTGCACAGAAGGCTTATGTCCTTAATGCACCGCTCGGTGCGCCACCCCCTCTAGCGTCGTCTATAGATGTTGTGAACATCTAACAGGCACGTTTCGATGACTACTTGATAGTTTAGTGCGTCATGCATTACGGCTTAGAATTGAGGCTCCAAAATGTTTTGAACGTCATGGAACATATGAGATGTTCTAGGAGCAGAGATTGTGATCTCAGGCTCGTGCCTTTGTTGCGAGATATGAGATCTCCAACAAGATTCTTTGCTTGTAAGATGAAGGAGAATAGCTCAATCGTTGAGCATGTACTCAGATTGTCTGGGTACTACAATCGCTTGAATCAAGTGGGAGTTGATCTTCCAGATAAGATAGTGATTGATATAGTTCTCCAAGTCACTGTCACTAAAGCTACTAGAACTTAGTGATGAACTATAATACACCAGGGATAGAAGTATTGATCCCTGAGCTGTTCGCGATGTTTGACACCGCGAAGGTAGAAATCAAGAAGGAGCGTCAAGTGTTGATGGTTAATCAAACCACTAGTTTCGAAAAGGGCAAGAGCAAGGAGGGAAACTTCATGGATAGCAAGTCAATTGCTGCTCCAGTGAAGCAACCCAAAGTTGAACTCAAACCCGAGACTAAGTGCTTCTATTATGAGGTGAGAGGTCGCTGAAGCGGAACAACCCTAGATACTTGGTAGATAAGAAGGCTGGCAACATCGACAGAAGTATATTTGATATACGAGTTATTGATGTGTACCTTGCTAGTACTCCTAGTAGCACCTGGGTATTGGATACCGGTTCGGTTGCTAAATGTTAGTAACTCGAAATAAAAGCTACGGAATAAACGGAGAACTAGCTAAGGGTGAGGTGACGATGTGTGTTGGAAATGTTTCCAAGGTTGATGTGATCAACATCGCACGCTCTCTCTACCTTCAGGATTAGTAACGAACCTAAATAAATGTTATTTGGTGTTTTGCGTTGAGCATGAACATGATTAGATCATGTTTGTTGCAATACGATTATTCATTTAAGTCAGAGAATAATAGTTATTCTGGTTACATGAATAATACCTTCAATGGTCATGCACCAAGTGAGAATGGTTTGTTGAAATCTTGATCGTAGTAGTACACATGTTCATAACATTGATGTCAAAAGATACAAAGTTAATAATGATAGTACCACATACTTGTGGCACTGCCGTTAAATGTCATATTGGTATAAAGCGCATGTAGAAACTCCATGCTGATGGATATTTGGACTCATCGATTTCGAATCGGTTGAGACATGCGAACCATGCCTCTTGGGCAAGATGACTAAAGGACCCCGTTGGATGGAGCAAGCAAGTGATTCATTGGAAATGATACATGTTGATGTATGCAATCTAGTGAGTCTTGTAGCGTGCAGTGGATATCGTTATTTTCTTACCTTCACTGATGATTTGAGTAGATATAGTGTATATTTACTTAATGAAACACAAGTCTGAATCGTTTGAAAGGTTCAAGCAAATTCAGAGTGAAGTTTAAAGATCATCGTGACAAGAAGATAAAAATGACCGCGATATGATCGTGGAGGTGAATATCTGAGTTACGAGTTTGGCATACAACTTAAGACAACGTGAAATTTGTTTCACAACTAACGCCACCTGGAACACCATGCTGTGATGGTGTGTCCGAACATCATAGTCATGCTCTATTGATATAGTGCATACTGTGATGTCTCTTATCATTTTACTACTATAATTTTTGGGGTTATGCATTAGAGACAACTACATTCACTTTAAATAGGGCATCATCTAAATCCGTTGAGATGACACCGTGTGAATTATGGTTTGATAGAAACCTAAGCTGTCATTTCTTAATGTTTGGGGCTGCGATGCTTGTGTGGAAAATGTTTTCACATAATAAGCTAGAACCCAAAGCGGACAAATGTATCTTCATAGAATACCCTAAGAACAGATGGGTATGCCTTCTATCTCAGATCCGAGTGCAAAGTGTTTGTTGCTAGAACTGGGTCCTTTCTCGAGAAAAAGTTTCTCTCAAAAGAATTGAGTGGGAGGAAGATAGAACTTGATGAGGTTGTTAAACCTTTGTTCAACCAGAGAGTAGCGCAGCGCAGAAAGATGTTTCTGTGAAGCCTACGTTAGTTGAAGAGGAAATTAATGATGATGATCATGAAGCTTCAGGATCAAGTTACTATCGAACTCCGTAGGTCGACAAGGA
Organism: Hordeum marinum; assembly: GCA_022496015.1. Taxonomy (NCBI): domain Eukaryota; kingdom Viridiplantae; phylum Streptophyta; class Magnoliopsida; order Poales; family Poaceae; genus Hordeum; species Hordeum marinum. The sequence continues at coordinate 333,438,766 of CM039673.1, forward strand.
TGTGTACTGCTCCTGAGCGGTACGACAACTCTGTCTTGGAGGTCATGTTGTTGGACAACGATGAACCTACGAGCTATGGATAAGCGATGATGGGCCCGGATTCCGACAAATGGTTGGAGGCCATGAAATCCGAGATAGGATCCATGTATTAAAACCAAGTGTAGACTTTGGTAGACTTGCTCGTTGGACGGCAGGTCGTTGAGTACAAATGGATCTTTAAAATGAAGACAGACACTGATGGTGAATGTCACTATTTGTAAAGCTCGACTTGTTGCAAAGATGTTTGTGACAAGTTCAAGGAGTTGACTACGATGAGACTTTCTCACTCGTAGCGATGCTAAAAGTCTGTTGGAATTGTGTTAGCAGTTGCTGTGTTTTCAATTATGAAATCTGGCAGATGGATGTCAAAACATCGTTTCCTTAATGGTTTACTTGAGGAAAGGTTGTATGTGATACAACCAGAAGGTTTTGTCAGGCCTAAGGATGCTAAAAGGTGTGCAAGCTTCGGTGATCCTTCCATGGACTGAAGCAAGCATCTCGGAGTTGGAATATATGCTTTGATGAGGTGATCAAAGTTTTGATGTTTATACAAAGTTTATGAGAAACTTGTATTTGCAATAAAGTGAGTGGGAGCACTATAGAATTTCTGATCAGTATATGTGGATGACATATTGTTGTTCAGAAATAATGTAGAGTTTCTGGAAAGCATAAAACGGTTATTTGGAAAGTGATTTTCAAAGGAAGACCTGGATAAAGCTACCTAATTGTTGAGCATCAAAATCTATAGAGATAGATCAAGATGCTTGATGAGACTTTCAATGAGTGCATACCTTCACAAGATTTTGAAAGAGTTCAAAATGGATCAGCCAGAGAAATAGTTCTCGTCTGATTTGTAAGGTGTGAAGTTGAGTGAGACTCAAAGCTCGACAACGGCAGAAGAAAGAGAAAGGACGAACGTCGTCCCCTATGCCTTAGCCATAGGCTCTATATTATGCCATGCTGTGTACCGCACCTATGTGTGCCTTGCCATGAGTTTGTCAAGGGGTACAAGAGTGGTCCAGGAGTGGATCACTGGACAGCGGTCGGAATTATCCTTAGTAACCAGAGGACTAAGGAAATGTTTCTTGATTATGGAGGTGATAAAGAGTTCGTCGTAAATAGTTACGTCGATGCAAGCTTTAACACCTATCCGGATGACTAGTAGTAGCAATCTGGATACGTATAGTGGAGCAGCCATTTGGAAATAGTACCAAGTGGAGTGTGGTAGCAGTGTTTACGGTTTGACATAGAGATTTGCAAAGTACACACGGATCTGAATATCGCAGACCCGTTGACTATAAGACCTCTCTCACATGCAAAGCATGATCGAGCCCCAAAACTCATTGGGTGTTAGATTCATAACAATGCGAATCACATGGTGATGTGAACTAGATTATTGACTCTAGTGCAAGTGGGAGACTGTTGGAAATATGCCCTAGAGGCAATAATAGATTAGTTATTATCATATTTCCTTGTTCGTGATAATCGTTTATTATCCATGCTATAATTGTATTGATCGGAAACTCAGATACATGTGTGGATACATAGACAACACCATGTCCCTAGTATGCCTCTAGTAGACTAGCTCGTTGATCAAAGGATGGTTAAGGTTTCCTAGCCATGGACATGAGATGTCATTTGATAACGGGATCACATCATTAGGAGAATGATGTGATGGATAAGACCCAAACTACAAACATAGCATATGATCGTTTCAGTTTATTGCTACTGTTTTCTGCATGTCAAGTATATGTTCCTATGACCATGAGATCATGCAACTCACGGATATCGGAGGAGTGCCTTGTGTGTATCAAACGTCGCAACGTAACTGGGTGACTATAAAGGTGCTCTACAGGTATCTCCGATGGTGTTTGTTGAGTTGGCATGGATCGAGACTGGGATTTGTTACTCCGTGTAACGGAGAGGTATCTCGGGGCCCACTCGGTAATGCAACATCACAATAAGCCTTGCAAGCAATGTGACTAATTGTTAGTTGCGGGATCTTGTATTACGGAACGAGTAAAGAGACTTGCCGGTAACGAGGTTGAACTAGGTATGGAGATACCGACGATCGAATCTCGGGCAAGTAACATACCGAAGAACAAAGGGAACGATATACGGGATTGACTGAATCCTTGACATAGAGGTTCGACCGATAAAGATCTTCGTAGAATATGTAGGAACCAATGTGGACGTCCAGGTCCCGCCATTGGTTATTGACCGTAGAGGTGTCTCGGTCATGTCTACATAGTTCTCGAACCCGCAGGGTCTGCACACTTAAGGTTCGGTGACGTTTCGGTAGTGTAGAGTTATGTATGGTGGTGACCGAAGGTTGTTCGGAGTCCCGGATGAGATCCCGGACGTCACGAGGAGCTCCGGAATGGTCCGGAGGTAAAGATTCATATATAGGAAGTCCCAGTTTGGTTTCCGGAAAAGTTTCGGGCTCATCGGTAGTGTACCGGGAGTATCGGTATTGTACCGGGAGTGCCGGTAGTGTACCGGAGGACCTCCGGGAGGGGTATTTCGACCCCAAGAGGTCCATGGGCTGTGGGAGAATAATAACCAGCCCTTAGTGGGCTGGGAAAACAGCCACAAAGGCCCATGGCGCAGGAGAGAAAGTCCTAAAGCAAAAAGTGGAAAATCAGCCAATAGGAGGCAATCCTACTCCAACTAGGATTGGAGGTGAAGTAGGATTGCTCCCACCTCCTATTTCGGCCGACCCAAAGGCCTTGGCTGCCTCTCCTCTCCTCTCCTCCTATATATACTAGTGGATTGGGTGGTTTTTGGACAGAATTTCCGGCCACGTGCTACCCGTTACACCGGTGCACAGTTTCTCCTCTAGATCGGTTTTCCGCGGCGCTTAGGCGAAGCCCTGCCGGAATCACTCCACCACCATCACCGGAGCGCCGTCACGCTGCCGGTGAACTCTCTCTCCTCTCCACCTCCTCTTGCTGGATCAAGATGGTGGAGATCGTCATCAAGCTGCACGTGTGCTGAACGCGGAGGTGCCGTCCGTTCGGCGCTAGATCGGAAGGACCGTGATCGAGATCGCGAGACGGTTCGTGATGAGATCGCGGAACGGATCGTGATGAGTTCGCGGGACAGATCGTGATCAACATCGTGAGACGGATCATGATGAGATCGCGGGACGGATCGTGATGAGTTCACGGGACGGATCGTGATTGGATCGCGGGACGGATCGTGATGAGATCGCGGGACGCTCGGCGATTTGGATCGCGAAGATGTTCGACTACACCAACCGCGTTTCTTAACGCTTCCCGCTTAGCGATCTACAAGGGTACGTAGATCCACTCTCCCTCTCGTAGATGCTCATCACCATGGATAGGTTTGCGTGTGCGTAGGAAAATTTTTGTTTCCCATGCGACGTTCCCCAACATGCATCAATGTCCGAGTAAGTTCGATTATAATTACATTTCCGATTGAATTCCTATCTTTTCTTGACTGTACACCCACTGGGTCTTACTTTCCACCTCGTAGAGTGTTTTGAAATTTCCCCACTCGAATAGATCGGGTCTTAATCGAGTAAGTTTTGGATCAGTGGGGGCACTCTGAGTGCACCCACTGGGTGTAGTCCCCGAGACCGTTGTCGAGTGCTTGCCTCGGCAGGGGTCTTAGAGTGTGTCATATGCTTGATACATTTGCTCTTGGTCGCACCACTCCGCAGCTACGTTGTAGGTTTCATGGATATCGTTGATAAACCATGATATGATGATACATAAGGATAGACTGCACTTCACAGAGTGGGGAGGGGCATGTCACTCGATGGATCGAGTGATGGATATTCCAATGATGGATGTTTTCTACCGCTCGACTGATCGAGAATTGGCAGATCAAGTGGGGGCACGCTAAGTGCACCCACTTGGTGTAGCCTCTGAGACCGCTGTCGAGTGCTTGCACCGGCAGGGGTCTTCGAGTTTGTTGTATACGGGATACATTTTGTCTTTGATCACACCAATCCGAAGCTACCTTGTAGGTTTCATGGATATCATTCATAAATCATGATATGATGCTACATAATGATAGACTGCACTTCACAAAGCAGATAGGCATGCCACTTGATAGGTCGAGTGACGAATGAATGTTCTGACAGGGCTGACCTTGTCGAATGTTTCAGTAACCACTGGGGGCACGCTAAGTGCACCCACTGGGTGTAGTCCCCGAGGCTATTGCTAATCGCAGACGATAGGCAGTAGTCTTGAAAACATGAAATTGGGATTTCCGTCATACGCGTGGTACTGGAGTCACTCGACATATCAAGTGCATTTTTTCTGATGAGTTACTCGACATGTCAAGCATTAACTGTCTCAGTGGGGGTACTCTGAGTGCACCTGCTTGGTGTAGTCCATGAGACCGCCGTCGAGTGCTTGCACCGGCGGGGGTCTTATTAGAGGCTGCTTTGAATTTGTTTACGGCACGCGGAGTGCCAGAGCCACTTGACATGTCGAGTGGACTTTTGCTTGAATTCTTCTTCCCCTGGACACGGGCTTCATGGACATTATAGGTCAACCATTATAGGAAGCTCTTCCAGGATAGTAAGAGAGACATTCGACGCTATTCATAGCCCAGTCGACCATCCCTTGTATTACTTGTCGATTCAATTTCTTTGTTTTGTTGGTTTCAGAGGGCTTGCAAACTTGGAACACAGTACAAGGATCTTGAGGATGAAAGGGACCGACTGTGCGTGGATCTAGAAGCCTCCAACAATGCTCTGGAGCGAGCATGGGCTGAGCTAAAATCTCTGGGAGGTAACTACCGTCGACTCTCTACATTCCCATCTTCACTATTCATGCTTTGAACTGAGACCTCTCACTTGAAAAGACATGCGCACTGAAAATCATCGACTCCAAGCGCGACTCAAAAATGTTGTTTCTTTAGATTCCATGAAGAAGGCGCCGGAGTACAAGGACAAAGCACTCACCGACGCCCAACGGGTGGCCAATGTTAAAACCGAGACTACAGATCGGAAGCTGGCGGCTGCCAAGAAGCTGGAGGAGGAGAACGCAAAGCTGAAGCAAGAGCGTGTGGACCTCGTCAAAAGGGCCGAGTAGCTGAACAAAAGGAGCAACAACCTAGAGAAGTATTTGGGCGAATTCTCGAGGAAGATGTACATCATGCTCGATGGTGAGTGTCGTGGGAACGAGCCTGATAGTAGATGGTAGGGGTACGAAGGTATAGGGCAGAGTCATAGCTATGGCGAGGGTGTACACACGGCTATATGAGTTCAGGCCCCTCTCGTGGAGGTAACAGCCCTACGTCTTGGTGCTCGGGAGCTTTATGTCGTGTGGAATGTTGAGATTACAATGGTTGCGAACCCTTGTGCAGGAGGGGAGGGGCGGCTTATATAGAGTTCGCTGCCCCTCATAATTATCCCGCATCTAAGGGCCTGGTCATGGGGTTTAAAGTCTGCCATTACAGGTAATGTACGTAATAAAAGGTACTAATGACCATTGAACCAGCATCTTCCCGTTGGGCTCTTGATGGTGGCTCCTGGTCTTTTGTCGTCGAGTGAAAGCGAGGTCTTCTGAGTGACACGCGAGTGCCGAGTGAGAGCGGGAGTCTGTGAGTTTATTACTGTCGAGTGACTTTGAACGTCTCTAGGGACCCACTCGGAAGTTCATGCTTGATCTACAAGACCTCCCATGTGTTTTCCTTAGGTATGGTATGTGGGCCTTGCCTAGGACCCTACCCTAGGTACATATCCTCGTCATTAGCCCCCGAATGGATCGGGGTTTGACTGGTGGAAGGAGGTTTCAACGTAGACCTTGAGTTAGTGCATCAAATCCTCCGAATGATATTTGGGATTTCATGGAACTTGCGTCGATTGAACACTAAGCATTAGCGTTCATTCAGGATTGACACGCAAAATCTTTCGAATGATATTCGGGGCTTCAACGAAACTTGCATCGATTGAATTCTTCTCTGCTCGCCCGCATCCATTCGGCCTTAAAAGTCCCCGAGTGGATGTTTAGCATTTGTTTTGCTCCGAGTGAACTGGCAGTATCTTGGGAGGCGACGGGTCGGTCTGACAAACCCAGATTTTTCGGGATATGAAAAGTGGGGAAGCGCGCGCGCGATGATGATGCCACGATCAGGGCAAGTGGAGGCACGACGCCTTGATTTTCGCGCGGGTCATATCGCCATATACCGGGCGCCGTCAGCAGTTGGCGTGCGCGGTAACCTCGCGGGTCCACTGGTCAGTGAGACACTCAGCAGCGTATAAAGCTTTTCGCGCCGCGGTTCGCATAGTACTTCCGCCAATTCTTTCTCTCTTTTCCTCCGCCTCCTCTACTCCCGGTGCCCCACTCCGATCCTCCTCGACAAGAGACACCGCATTGACGATGAAGAACACGACGGAGAAGCAAGATTGGGTGAAGAAGGGGGCGATGAAGCTCAAGGGCAAGAAGCCCTGAACCGCCCGGTTCACCACGCCGGCGGGTTGGATGCAGGGGGATTTTCTCCCCTTTGTAGTTACTCGCAAGGACATGGAGGGCCTCGTCTCCGACGGGCTCGTGGCGGATGGCGCTTGGAGGTTGCCGAGGGAGGAGCGCAAGCCGAAGCCACGCGACGGGGAGCGGATTCTTCTTCTCTTGTCGTGGTTTCGTCATGCCAGAAGACATAGGTAGGCTTATCGAGAGGGGTCGAAGGACGCCGGTGGGCTCCGGGAGCGGGATTAGGCACAAGCGGTGGCTGACACACGATGTACCCAGGTTCGGGGCCCTCCGTGGGAGGTAATACCCCTAGTTCTGCTCGGCTTAGGTCAGACAATGGTCGTGTTACAATGATGCTCCTTAAGCTGTATGGATCGAGGATGAAGAAGGAGCTAGCCTGCTCTTCTGCCTCTCTACGTGCGTGTGTGTGGAATAGATGTGGAGCAGATGATCTATCGATCCACTCCTGCATGGGGGCGGCCCGGGGGGTTTTATAGGCCAACCCCCCAGAATACAATACAAGTGGAAGGTCATAGGGGCCCCAGCCAGCAGCCTCTCTGGCCTGCTGCCTGGGCCCGGCCGGGGGGTCTTGTCATCGATAGGTCCCACCGGCTGAGGGGTCCCGTCAGGAACCGGCGGGGCCCACGAGGCGTGCCCCGACGCCGGTCACATCGCGGCACGGGCCGAACCTTGTGGCATCGTCTTGCGGCGGCCGGCCGGGGTCAGCAGTACGGCCGGCTACCCTGTAGCCACGCCGGGGTAGGTGATAGAGTGGTTGAGGGCGTGTCGACACTGTTGGAAGCCCGGTCGCCATCCGCCAGGGTCAGAGGCGCCGATGCCTCTGTCGTAGCCATATCGGCGCTGACCCTCAGCGGGATGGGGGTCACTGTTGCCCCGCACGCCCCGCAGACGGTATCCAATGCTCAGCCGGTTGGGTGTAGCCAGCGGATCACCTCTGGCAGGACGTAGCCGGACCACAGGGGTGGTGGCCCGCCCTTTAGTCACGTTAGGAGCCAGGGGAAAAACGGCGCTTGAGGCTACCCCGGGGTCGTCCCCCCGTCAGTAGTCCTCGAAGCCGGGGAGGACCTGCCGACAGGCTGCAGCGGTCCTTGCCAGCTTGAAGATCGTTCGTGTGCCACATGCGGCCTTGAGAGTCGAGCTGAATCGGAAAGCGATGGCCGGTTCCACAGGCGGCGCGCGAGGGCTCCCTAGCTGGTTGAGGGAGACGCGCCACGCGGCAAAGAAGACTGGGTAGCGGGGGCGGGGCCTCCCGCGGATGGACGATTGGCATTGCCGAACGCCATGATGTCCAGCCCGCACACCGCGGGAATCGTGGGGGTCGTTCATAGTGAATCCGGCTCTCACGATTGCCCGCGCGGGGTATAAATGTCAAGAAGTTGCAGGAAGAAGGACCCGTTCGCTCCCCCTCCTTTCCCCGCATCGCCTCTGTTGCCTCCCTCCCCCCGCCGCGCAAGAGAGAGAGACCAAAGCACAAGGACGAGCCACACCGTTGCGCGCCGCCGGAGAGAGCCCACGCTGCCGCCGGACACCCGTGCCCGCCAACGCGACCGCGCGCCCGCTCGGCGGCCATGGCGGGCAAGGGCGCCTGGGATGGCAGTGATGTGGACGACACTTTCATTGAGCACCTCCGCCACCGCCGCAAGCTCCCGGCGGAGGAGCACCTGGTGGCGCGCCTGGCCGGGCCAGAGAACTCCCCAGCCCCGCAGGAGGGTGAAGTGGTCGCCTTCGCCGACCACTTCCTCCGCGGGCTCGGGATGCCGCCGAGCACATTCTTCCGCCGGTTTATGACGCGGTTTGGACTGCAGCCGCACCACGTCACCCCCAACGCCGTCCTGCAGCTGGCGGCGTTCCTCACCCGCTACGAGGAATACTTGGGAGTCGCACCGAGGCTTGACCTCTGGTGCCGACTCTTCTTTCTAAAAAGGCAGATGTTGAAGGACGCGGCGACGAAGAAAATCGTGATGACCGCCTGTGGAGGCACCCTGATCCACATTCGCAAAGGAACCGGCTTCCTGAAGCTCCCGCTGCACGAGTTGATAACGCGATGGTAGTGGGGGTTCTTCTACGTGAAGAACGCGAAGCCGGAGGAGGACTACATCAACCTCCCCGACTTCGCCAACCACCTGCCGACCGCGATTCTAAATTGGCGAGCGGCCGCGTCTCGGGCGCCCGAGACGGCGGACCGGCTCGGCGAGCGCCTGCTCTCGATGACCGGGTCGGAGGGGCTGAAGGCCACGGACCTGCTGGCCACGATGGTGGCATGCCGGGTGTAGCCGCTGCCGAGCCGGCCACACCTCATCTTCCAGATGGGAGGATGCCACGACCCTTGCCGGCTCTCCACCAAGGAGATGAAGCCGGCCTACGTGGCGAGAAGGGGGAATGCCATTTCGACGGCGAAGATGGCAGAGGGAGAGTTGCACTGGGGGAAAACCCCGTACAGCCGGAGCTGCCCGACACCACAGGTAAGTGACAAGCTGGTTCCCCCCTCCATCTTCTTTTAAAGGTGAAATCCCTGCCCTTGGTCTAACCATGAGCCATCCGGCCCGCCCGCAGCTCTTCCCTTTTCCGCAGAACTACGGGGAGTCGGCCCCGACACGGCAGAGTCGGATCCCGAGGTGGTCGAGGACGCCGACAACGTGGAGCCGGCCGACTCCGAGCGAGCCGGAGTGTCCCCTACCCCGACGTGGAGACGGATACGGAGGGGTCCGAAGAGGCTGAGTCGACGGGAGAGTCCCCTACCCCGACGCGCGTGGTCGAGGCCCCGGAGAAGCCCGGGGCCTCAGAGGACAAGGTCACGGTGCCGCCGAGGTGCCAACCTCGAGCTGGCGGCGGCTCTAGCCAGGGAGGCCCTGGCGCGGGCGACAAGGGGAAGGGGCTGGCTGCCACCAAGCCGGTGCCCAAGCATGTGGCGACCGCGAAGCCGGGCAGCAGCCACGGAGGCGGCGGCAAGAAACAGAAGGGCGCCTAGGCGGGGCCCGTGAGGAGGGCGATCCCTGTCGTCGTCGGGTAAGTCCGCCCTCTCCTCCATCTTGGTTTTTTGGTTTGCCTGCCCCAGTCTCTTATTTCTTCGTGACCAGGAATGCGCGCGCCCTGGGGAGGACACCGGGTGTCGGGACGGAGGGGCGGCACCGCCGCCGACGGCCAAAGAGAGGGAGCGCTAGGCATGGCTCGACTTCGAGGCGACCGAGCAGGAGCGGCGTGCCTAGGAGCTCCGCCCCTGAGAGGAGGCGGCAAAGAGGCAAGGGGGAGCCAGTGAGAAGTCCGCTGGCGGAGCGTGAGAGCCGTTCCCCCTCCTCCAAGGAAACGGCAGGGAGACCGCGAGCGGAGCTTGGGAGCCCTTCCCCCGCGGCCGGGAGAAGAGGCCGATGAACCACCATGGCTCCAGGCGAAGGGCGGAGGCGAGCGCGACGACCGCGGGGGTGAGTCAGCAACGGGCCGTGACGCCGCCCGGACGATCGCTGACGCCTCGCCGTCGAGGCCAGAGCTACCGGCTCCGGAGGCACCACCACCGGCCATGCCGGTTTGTGAGGCGCCGGCTCCGGAGGCGCCGGCGTCAACGGAGAGTCAGCCTGGAGTAGCCGGATGTGGGGTGCTGGAGGGGGGAGCCGGGATGGCCGTGAAAACAGCTGCCGCGAGTGCATCGACGGCGGCCCCCTGCGCGGCGGCAACAGGAGGGGCCGGTCGCCTCGAGGTCTCCGATAAGGGAGAACCTGTAGACGGGGGTCGACTGCAGCAGACCTGGTAGCGGCTGGGAGCCCGTCTTTTGGCGGGCCGTCGAGCACCCTCGGAGCGGCGGTGGCGGCCGCCGTGGAAGCGTTTGCGGCGGCCCGCGCCCAGGCAATTCAAGATGCTCGGGCCGTCAGCGACCGGTTGGTGACTTTGGAGTGGGCGGTCGTTGTGAGTCTTCTTTCCTTATTCCCTTTACTTGCATTTTTCCATCTTTTCCAGTGGGGACGCGCCGCTGCACCCACTGGGTGTAGCCCCCGAGGCTCTGGCCGGCTGAGGCGTAGGCGGGTCGAGTCTAAAGTTCTTGTTTTGCAGGCAGCGCACGACCACCGGGTGGCACCGTGTAACACCCTGCTGGGGTTGTACCGGGGAGCTGAGAACCGGCTCGCCGTCGTGTCCGTGGACCTGCGAGGTACGTTGCCCTTGCGAGCGTCTTGCGATATTCTAGTGGGGGCGCGCAAGCGCACCCACTGGGTGTAGCCCCCGGGGATCAGGTCGGCTTCCTCGGAGGCGGGCTGAACCCTTTCTGACTCCCATGTCTTATGCATCCACCCATGCCAAGATGGTCTGCCTTCGGCGCCAGGTGGTGCGTATTTACGAGGAGCGGGAGCACCTAACGATGGAGGGTGACCGTCTTGGTGGGGAGGCGAACCGGGCAAAGGCGGAGCAGGAGGGCCGTGAGGCGGCCAATCGTCGAGCGCTGGTGGACCAAGAGACGGACCTCCGGCGGGAGGCGGGAGGAAGGAGAAGGCACTCCGTGAGGAGCTGGAAGCCAAGGACGCTGCCTTGGCCAAGGTGGCCGAAGACGCGCAGGCGGCCTGGGACGAGCACGAGCGCCGGTGCCAGGAGTGGTCTGCCAGGAAAGTGCAGTTGCAGGAGCAGGGGCATGAGGTGGACCACATGTTGCATAGTAAGTTTCCGTCGCCTTGGTCTTCCTTCTTGGTTTGCTTCCCTGCTCATCCCCCATCATCCTCTTAGGGCTCTTCCCTGGCGCGCGGGAGGTCGTGGAGGCGGACGTCGAAGCCGACCGTGAGGCCCGGCGGGCGCAAGGAGAGGTCGTCGGGCCACTGGCCCCCTGGACCCTGGACGAGGTGGGGATCGCCACCGAGGCGTGCCTATCGGAGGTGGTCCGCGCCCTAAAACGGCTCCAAGCGGCCGGCATGACGCTGGTCCGCACGCTCTGGCCCGACGCGTTGGAGCCGATCTCCATGAACCGGCTATCGAGGTGGCTGGACTTCGGGATGGCATGGGTGAACGCCTATAGGGCCTCCGCGGCACGAGCCGGCGCGAGCATGGCGCTCCGCATCACCAAATTGGGGTACCCCAAGCTGTACTTGGGCTTGCTCATGGCCCAGCATGCTGGCGCCGACCCAAAGTTGGAGGCGGTGGCTTACGAGATGTTGGTGAGGGCGAGCAATCTCGCATCCTTCACCGCGTGGGACGAGTACGTCGCGCGAGGCGGACGACATGGTGGTCCCGGAGGACCAGTACGGGCTTGCCCTGGACTACCCAGATGGGAGCGCCACCGAGACGACCGATGAAGGCTCCGACACCGACGAATACGCCGAGTCCGGGCCAACTCCGGCTGCAGGGGCTTCTACCTCGACCGCCCTAGAGGTGCCGGCTTCGGAGGCACCCGCGCCGCCGGCTCCCAAAGCGTGAGCGCCCCCGGCTCCAGCGGCGCTAGGACTTGGAGGAAGGTCGGCCCGATGCTGCCATAACTTAGGATTTTTCTTTCCTGCATCTATTTTTAGACTGGAATTCCACCCACTGGGGGTGTATATGTAATGAACTCGTGGCCGTGGGCCTTTTATATGCAATGAACTTGTGCTATTTGTCCTAGAAAGAACGTGCGTGACGGCTCTTCTTTCTCCCTTTGCCTTTTGACTTGTTTGCGTGCCAGGATCCTTTCGGCTTCCACCCCGCCTGCCAGCCAGCCGGGAGCCGGTCTTGACCAGGGACGGGGCTTCGTCCTTAGGAAAAATAGCGGGCTCCTATAGTCAACCGGCTATGATTAGGTTGAGCCGGCAGAGGCTGATTACTAAGATTAACATAGCTCGGCTGGGACGGTTCGGCTGCCGCGCGCGTCGGCTGACCTTCGTGTGAGAAGTTCCTTCATACCCCGTGGTCCATTCAGCTGGACAGCCGGGGGCCGGTCTATAGCTGGTTAGGGAAAGGAAGGCGAAGGGCTCCTCGGTGGGCAGCCGGGCGAGCCCCCGGGCCCGGGAGCCGGACCCGATTGACGTGCCTTTAGACAACAGAACTTTGTAGGAATCAAAAATGGCGTGCCCCTAGCATTGGCTTGGGGGCCGCCGTTGCGTTTATAGGCCCAAAAGAGGGAGGATACATACAGTGGTTTTCAGCAATAAAAGGGGCGGAGGAGCGCCGCATTCCATGGGCGCTCCGTCTCCTCGCCGGAGGCGGCTCTCTTGCGTTTCCACGGCTTTTGAGCGTCTATTAGATAGTAGGCTTTGTTGTGCAGGGCCCCGCTCACGATGAACGGGACCTCCCATGGGGATGACACTTTGTGCTGGTCGGCGGTTGTCTGGATCCGCCTGAGCACCAAGTCTCCTTCGCGGAAGGAGAGCGGCCGGATCCGCTTGCTGTGATAATGCCGGAGCTTCTGCTGGTAGATGGTCGTCCGGCTCAAGGCCAGCTCGCGGGCCTACTCGAGGAGGTCGACGCCGTCTTCCCTTGCCTCCTTTGCGTCCTTTTCGGTGTACAGGGCGACCCGAGGCGAATCAAATTTGATGTCGGTTGGGATGATTGCCTCGGACCCATAGACGAGAAAGAACGGAGTGTAGCCGGTCGACCGGTTGGGCATGGTCCGGAGGCTCCAAAGGACAGCCGACAACTCTTCAACCCAATAGTCAGTCGACCGGACCAGTGGTGCTACGAGCCGGGGCTTGATGCCAGACAAGAGCAGGCCGTTCGCCCTCTCGACCTAGCCATTTGACTGTGGGTGTGCGAAGGACGCCAGGTCGAGCCGGATGCCCCACCTCGAGCAGAAACATGCTAGCGCGCCCTTGGCGAAGTTCGTGCCGTTGTCGGTGATGATGCTGTGAGGGACGCCATAGCGTACCGTGATGTCTTCGATGAACCAGACGGGCGTGAGGCCGTCTAGTTTCTTGATTGGCCGGGCCTCGATGCACTTGGTGAATTTGTCGATGGCTACCAGCAAGTGTGTCATGCCGCCTCGTGCGGTTTTGAAGGGCCCCACCGTATCCAGCCCCCAGACGGCGAAGGTCCACGAAAGGGGGATGGTCTGGAGGGCGCTAGCCGAAAGATGGCTCTGCGTGCTGAAGCACTGGCAGCCCTCGCACTTGTCAACCAGCTCCGTGGCTGCCTCTAGAGCAGTTGGCCAGTAAAAACCGTGACAGAATGCTTTGGCCACCAGGGATCTGGAGGCGGCATGATGCCCGCACTCGTCTTGGTGGATGTCGAGGAGGATTTCTTTCCCTTTCTCCGGCTCGACGCAGCGTTGGAAGACGCCGGTATTGCTGGATGAACCAAGTCGTGGTTGATGATGTTGTAGGCCGGGGCCCGGCGCTGAATTTGCCTTGCGGTGGCCTCATCGGAGGCGAGCTTGCCGCGCTGGAGGAACGCAAAGATGGGCTGGTCCCACAAGGGAGCCGAGACAGGGGCCGGCCTAGCCCCCGGGAGCGAGACGGTGGTGGGAACGTTCACCATTGTCGTGCCGGCGACGAGGCCGATGCCGGCATGCGTAGGTGTGGTCGGCTCGATTGCCGCGGTGGACGGCGCCGGACCGACGGCTGGTGGTTGCGGGGTCGGCAGAGCTGCCGCAGCCGGTGGGGCTGGTTGGGCGGCCAGTTCTGCCGGGGTGCCGGCCGCGTTTGCCGGCATGAGGATGGACTCCGATTCGGGAGAAGGCTTGATCGAAGGCTTCATCAGCCGCTCGAGGGAGACGCCAGCTAGGATGGCCTGCCGGGTGGAGCCGATTTTGGCCAGCGCGTCGGCCGCGTCGTTGTCCGCACGGGGGATGTGGTGTATCTCGTAGCCCTCGAAGGAGCCGGTGAGCTGCGGGACGAGGAAACGATAGCTCGCCATGTTGGCGTCCATGGCGTCCCACTCGCTAGAGACCTGTTGCACCACGAGGTCAGAGTCGCCGAAGCAAATGATGCGCTATATGCCGATCTCCTTGGCGAGCCGGAGGCCATGGACGAGGGCCTCGCATTCGGCCACGTTGTTGGAGGCGGCGAAGTGAATTTGGAGGGCGTAGCGGAGCTGGCCCTCTCTGGGGGACGACAGGACGATGCCGGCTCCCAGGCCGGCTCGTATCTTCGAGTCGTCGAAGTGCATGCGCCAATGCGTGGAGTCGTGCGGAGGCGGCATGAACTGGGTATCGGCCCAATCGACGAGGAAGTCGGCCATTGACTGGGACTTGATGGTGGTGCGTGGCTCGTACCGTATTTCGTAGTCGGCCAGGGCGATGGCCCATTTGGCGATCCGGCCGGTAGCGTCCCGGCCGGCCATGATTTCGCCCAGCAGCATTGTGCTCACGATGGTGATGACATGCTCCTGGAAGTACTGCCTCAGCTTCTAGGCGGCGAAGTACACACCATAGCACATCTTTTGGTAGTGGGGGTAGTTTTGCTTGGAGGCGGAGGGGACCTTGCTGAGGTAGTAGACGGGGCGTTGCGTCGGTAGTCGCTTGCCTTCCTTCGGCCGCTCCACCACCAGGACGATGCTGACGACATGTGTGGTCGCCGCAATGTAGGCGAGCAGAGGCTCCTTGTCAGCCGGCGCGGCCAGGATGGGCGCCCTGGTGAGAGCTCGCTTGAGGTTGTGGAACGCCGCTTCCGCCTCATCAGGCCAGTCGAACTAGGCCGGCCTCTTCGAGAAGTCTCGGCCCGGCTCGACCAGGGCCGACTTGTGCAGGAGCCCGTAGAGGGACAAGGCCTTCTCGCCCAGCCGGCTGATGAACCGGCTGAGGGAAGCGAGGCAGCCGGTGAATTTTCGGATGTCGCAGAGCTGGACCGGCTTAGGCATGCGCTCAATCGCCCGGATCTTCTCGGGATTAGCTTCGATGCCGCGGGCGGACAGGAGTAAACCCAGGAGCTGGCCGGCTAGGACGCCGAAGACACATTTCTCTGGGTTGGCAAACGTCTCCCGAAGGTCGTCGAGGAGGCTGAAGTGCTTCTTTGATTTGACGACGATGTTGTCCACGTAGACGTGGACGTTCCTACCTATCTGAGGCAGGAGGCACTTCTACATGCAACGCTGGAAAGTAGCGCCTGCGTTCTTCAGGCCGAAGGACATGGTGATGTAGCAGTAGGCCCCGTAAGGGGTGATGAAGGAGGTCTTGAGCCGGTCGTCCGGGTCCAACTTTATCTTGTGGTAGCCAGAGTAGGCGTCCAGAAAAGACAGCAGATCGCAGCCGGCCGTGCAGTCGATGACTTGGTCGATCCGTGGCAGGGCGAACGGGTCCTTGGGGCACGCCTTGTTCAGGCTCGTGTAGTCGATACACATGCGCCAAGTCTTGTTTTTCTTCAGCACCAGGACTGGGTTGGCAAGCCTGTCTGGGTGAAACACCTCCCTGATGAAGCCGGCTGCGATCATTCGGGCGATTTCTTCTCCTATAGTACGCCGCTTCTCCTCGGAGAAACGGCGCAGGTGTTGCTTGACTGGCTTCACATCTGGCCGAACATGTAGCTTGTGCTCGGCGAACTTCCTCGGAACACCCGACATGTCTTTGGGGGACCATGTGAAGATGTCCCGATTCTCACGGTGGAAGTCGACGAGCTCGCTTTCCTATTTGCTGTCGAGGCGGGAGCCGATGGTCAGGCACTGGGTGGGGATGGCCGGATCGAGCGGCACCTCCCTGGTGTCCTTGCACGGCTTGAACGATCCTTCACCAACCGATTGGGATGGAGGTGCTTGCACGGCCGGTTGGGCGGAGGCGAGAGCCACCGGCCGGTCGAGCTGCCGCTTCTCTTCGCCTACCTCCAGGGCCTCGGCCAGCCGGCTGCCAGCCTGCGCGCACGTCATTGACATCTGGTACTTGCCGGCGATGGTGATGATGCCCTTGCGTCCCGATATCTTGAGCTTGAGGTTGGCGTAGTGGGGGATCGCCATGAACTTGACGAGAGCGGTCTTGCCGAGCAATGCATGATAGGGACTGTCCAGGTCCACTACCTCGAACAAAACCGGCTCGCGGCAGAAATAACCAGCGTCGCCGAAGAGGACGTCGAGCTTGATCTTGCCGATGGGGGTACAGGACTTTCCCGGCACGATGCCGTGGAAAACGGTCTGACTTGTTTTCAGGTCCTCCACCTTGAGCCCTAGCTTGAGCAGGGTGTCGAGGTAGAGGATATTGATGCTGCTGCCTCCATGGATCAAAACCCGCGAGAAGCGGCACAAGTGCTTCTCGGAGGCAATGGTGGGATCAAGAACGAGGGCGTAGCTACTAGGGTTCGGCATCACGGCCGGGTAATCTGCCCGGCTCTAGGTGATCGGTTTCTTGGACCAATGCATGAACTAGGGAGTTGCGGGCATAGTGGCTTTCACCTCGCGGTGGAGCCGACGCTCGGCGTGCTTGTCCGTCTCTTCACTGGTGAAGACAACATAGTAGTCGTCGTGTTCGGGGAACCGGTCGTGTAGCCCGCCGTCGCCTCGAACCGGAGCCGGGTCCGCCCGAGCCGGACCAGGGGTCGCGGCCAGAGCCGGGGCTGGCGCCGGTGCAGGGCTGGCTGTGCGGGGGGAGCCGGGAGGCCATCCCCCTCGGGCCAATCGCTGCGAGAAGCTGCACTCCTCGAAAGTCAGCTTGGGCTGCCACGCGGCCTTGCCGATGCGCTGGCGCTGACCGGAGGCCTGGCCAGCCGGTTGCTCCTCCTCGATGCAGGCGACCTGCCGGCTCCCGTAGCGGGAATCGGGCTGGTCGTTCTTGCGCTTGGCGTTCTGCGGCTGCCGATTGTCGACCGCCGCCCGCGGCGCGCCGGGGGGTGTAGCCGGCTTGGCCGACGCCTTAGCCTTCATCCTCATCGAGGAGTCAGCCATGGCGTATTTGTCCGCTTTGGACATCAGGTCTGCCAGGGAGGTTGGCTCAGAGCACAGGAGCTTGTGCTTGAGGGGGGTGCCATCATAGCAGCCCTAGATGAAGTACTAGATGGCCTGTACCTCGTGTACTCCTTCGCAGGAGTTGCAGAGCTCGGTCCAGCGCATGAGGTAATCGCGGAGGGGCTCGTCCGGCCCCTGGACGCACATAGCTAGCTCGCGGGGCCGGCCGGGCGGTTTGTAGGTGCCGGTGAAGTTGCGGATGAAAGCCTCCTCGAAGTCCGTCCAGGTGTTGACGCTGCAGGCAGCTAGGCTGTTCAGCCAGGTGCGGGCCGAGCCGATCAGCATGAGGGGGATGTACCGGATGGCTCCCCACTTGTTCCCCCTGGCAATGCCGACGATGGTGGTGTAGTCGATCCACCAGTCCTCCGGCTTGGCTGCCAAGGTATACTTCGGGGTGTCATGGGGGAGTGTAAAGCCGGGTGGAAAAGGCTCGTTGCGGATTCGTGGACCGAAGCAGGTCGGACCAATCGAGCCCTCCTCCTCGAGGAGAGCCAACTGTGCCAACCGGTCAAGACGGAGCCGCGCGTCGTTGTCGTTGTGGGGGACGCGGGGTTTGAGCCGGGCGGCGAGCTCGGGGCGAACAGCCGGCGGGACGGACCGGGCGGGTTCCTGCCATGGGGGCGGAGTGTGCCCGCAGGTGCGACGGGTGCCGCCGACCGGCGCTTCGTCCCGATGGTGGCTGCCAGCCGGATTGCTGCTGCGTCGGCTGTTCACCGCGGGCTGCTCGCTTTCGCGTGATGGGGTGCGTTGAGGGTGTTGGGGAATGTTGCATGGGAAACAAAAAAATCCTACGCACACGCAAGATCTATCCATGGTGATGAGCATCTACGAGAGGGAGATTGGATCTAAATATCCTTGTAGATCGCTAAGCGGGAAGCGTTAAGAAACGCGGTTGGTTTAGTCGAACGTCTTCGCGATCCAAATCGCCGAGCGTCCTGCGATCTCAACACGATCTGTCACGCGATCCAATCACGATCCGTCCTGCGAACTCATCACGATCCGTCCCGCGAACTCATCACGATCCGTCCCGCGAACTCATCACCATCCATCCCACGATCTCATCACGATCCGTCCCGCGATCTCATCTTGATCACGGTCCTTCCGATCTAGCACTGAACGGAGGACACCTCCGCATTTAGCACACGTACAACTTGATGATGATCTCCGCCTTCTTAATCCAGCAAGAGGGAGCGGAGAGGTAGAAGAGTGCTCCAGCAGCGTGACGGTGCTGCGGCGATGGTGGTGGAGCTATTCCGGCAGGGCTTCGCCTAAGCACTGCAGAAAACCGATCTAGAGGAGAAACTATGCACTAGAGGAACGGGTAGCATGTGGCTGAAAATTCTGTGCCAAAACCCTAAAATCCTCTATTATATATAGGAGGAGAGGAGGAGGAGGCTTGGCTGCAGAAAATCCAGCCCTTGGGTCGGCCAAAGTGGGGAGGAGAGGAGGAGTCCTCCTCCAATCCTAGTAGGACTAGGATTCCTCCTTTATTTGGCCTTTGTCCACCTTTTTCCCTTTGGGCTTTTTCTCCCAGCCGCATGGGCCTTGTGTGGGACTTCCACCAGCCCACAAAAGGCTGGTATTTACTCTCCCACAGCCCATGAAGCCTCTTGGGTGGAAATACCCCTCTCGGTGGTCTCCCGGTACACTACCGGCACTACCGGTACATTACCGATTAGCCCGAAACTTTTCCGGCGACCAAAATGGGACTTCCTATATATCAATCTTTACCTGCAGACCATTCCAGAGCTCCTCGTGACGTCCTGGATCTCATACGGGACTCCGAACAACCTTCAGTCACCACCATACATAACTCTATACTACCAAAAGGTCACCGAACCTTAAGTGTGTAGACCCTGCGGGTTCGAGAACTATGAAGACATGACCGAGACACCTCTATGGTCAATAACCAATAGAGGGACCTGGATGCCCATATTGGTTCCTACATATTCTACGAAGATCTTTATCGGTCGAACCTCTATGTCAAGGATTCAGTTAATCCCGTATGATGTTCCCTTTGTTCTTCGGTATGTTACTTGCCCGAGATTCGATCGTCGGTATCTCCATACCTACTTCAACCTCGTTACCGGCAAGTCTCTTTACTCGTTCCGTAATACAAGATCCCGTGACTAACACTTAGTCACATTTCTTGCAAGGCTTGTTGTGATGTTGTATTACCGAGTGGGCACTGAGATACCTCTCCGTCACATGGAGTAACAAATCCTAGTCTTGATCCATGCCAACCCAACAGACACCCTCGAAGATACCTATAGAGTACCTTTATAGTCACCCAGTTACGTTGCGACATTTGATATACACAAGGCACTCCTCCGGTGTCAGTGAGTTGCATGATCTCATGGTCATAGGAACAGATACTTGACATGCAGAAAACAGTAGCATTAAACTGACACGATCATATGCTACGTTTGTAGTTTGGGTCTTGTCCATCCCATCATTCTCCTAATGATGTGATCCCGTTATCAAATGACATCTCATGTCAATGTCTAGGAAACCTTAACCATCTTCGATCAACGATCTACTCTATTAGAGGCATACTAGGGACATGGTTTTGTCGATGTATCCACACATGCATCCAAGTCTCTGATCAATACATTTATAACATGGATAATAAACGATTATCATGAACAAGGAAATATGATAATAGCCAATTTATTATTACCTCTAGGGCATATTTCCAACAGAGGGTTGCTCCCCCGGGCGTTCCAGCGGAGGGACGAGGGGTGCTAGAGTGCTGAGCCGGCCGGCGGTCAGCGGCCCCGGCGTTCTCACCCTCGGGACGGGGGAACTCGGAGAAGGCACCGCCGGGGTTGAGGATGACCCATTGTGCGTCGGCTGTGTAGATAAGGTCCTTGATGTGCCGCTCTCGCGCGACCCGCTCCTTGCCCTCCAAGGTCGCCAAATCCTCGTAGGCAACCTTGGTGGCACGCAGATTGGCCGCCGGGGTGTCGTTGACGGGGAAACAGCCGTCGAGGATTTCTGCAACCATGCGGCCGCTTTCTCGCACAGCACCACGCCAGCTGGTCTTGGGGCCAGCCGGGGTGAGACCGTACGCGGATTTGTATTCCTGCTGTGCGGCCTCCATCCGGCGCCGCTCGGCAATGAGGGCGCTGGCGTCCTCGAACAACAGGCGATGCGCCGCCTCCAGCTCGGCTCTGGCGGCGACCGGGTCCGCTGTCGTAGCGATAGGGGTGCCCAGATCCCAGAGGGTGGCGGCGAGTGGGTCAGAGGTGCCGGCGCGAGCGGCCGCTGCGTGGGCCTTGGCCGCTCCCACACGACCCGAAGTGGTAGAGGATACGGTGACCATCATCCCACGCGGGTGTGGAGGCCGATGGCCTCGCCCGTGGCGAGCGTGCCTACGGACGAGGGCGGGTCGGTGTAGTCGAACACCTGGCTAGGTTACCCGTCAGCCTCCGGTTCTTCGGCGAGGCTCAGCTTGCCAAACCGCCGGGCGAGCGCTGCGATGTCAGGCGCTAGGTTGTGGCCGAGGCACCCGTTAGAGATGCCGGTCGCGCTGCCCACAAGGCTCGCCGGGGCAAGCCCCACGAGCACGCGGTTCTGCCCGGATGTGAGGTGGTCGGGAGAGGCGATGAAGGGTCCCGCCCGGAGCGTGACTCCGGCCGGCGCCGCGGACGGCCCCATGGTGGGCGCCAACTATCATGGTTTCGTCATGGCAGATGCCATAGGTAGGCTTATCGAGGGGGGTCGAAGGACGCCAGCGGGCTCTAGGAGCGGGATTAGGCACAAGCGGTGGCTGACACACGATGTACCCAGGTTCGGGGCCCTCCGTGGGAGGTAATACCCCTAGTCTTGCTCGGTCTAGTTTAGACAATGGTCGGGTTACAATGATGCTCCTTAAGCTGTATGGATCGAGGAGGAAGAAGGAGCCAGCCTGCTCCTCCGCCTCTCTACGTGCGTGTGTGTGGAATGGTTGTGGAGCAGATGATCTATCGATCCTCTCCTACATGGGGGCGGCCCGGGGGGTTTTATAGGCAAACCCCCGGAATACAATACAAGTGGAAGGTCAAAGGTGCCCCAGCCGGCAGCCTCTCTGGCCGGCTGCGTGGGCCCGGTCGGGGGGGTCTTGTCATAGGTAGGTCCCGCCGGCTGAGGGGTCCCGTCAGGAACTAGCGGGGCCCGCGAGCCGGGCCCCGAGGCCGGTCACATCGCGGCACAGGCCGCACCTTGTGGCATCGTCTTGCGCCGGCCGGCCGGGGTCAGCGGTACGGCCGGCTACCCTGTAGCCACCCCGGGGCAGGTGACGGAGTGGTCGAGGGCGTGCCGGCACTATTGGAATTCCGGTCGCCATCCGCCAGGGTCAAAGGCCCTGACGCCTTTGCTGTAGCCATATCGGCACTGACCCTCGGCGGGATGGGGTTCACTTTTGCCACACACGCCACGCAGAGGGTATCCAATGCTCAGCCGACCGGGCGTAGCCGGCGGATCACCTCTGGCATGGCACAGCCGGACCATAGGGGGAGGTGGCCCGCCCTTTAGTCGCATTAGGAGCCGGGGGAAAAAGGGCGCTTGAGGCTACCTCGGGGTCGTCCCCCCGTCATCTCTCCCATGCTGAAAGAGGTTTTTCCATCCCTCCCCACCCGTTCTTTAGGGGATTTCTGAAATTTTTCGGTGCTCAACTACACCACCTCTCACCAAATACCATCGCCTATCTGTCTGCATTCGTCACTTTATTCGAGTGCTTCCTGGGTTGCTCTCCCCATTGGGGCTTGTTCAAGCACCTCTTCACGGTCAGATCCCAAACCGTGAAGAAATCCCTCCCCGCCAATGGGAAGACTCACGTGCTCCAGCTGTGTGGAGGTTTAGGGGTTCAAAAAAGAGCCCATAGTTCCTTCCCTGCCTTGACTTTTCCCGAGTCCATCAGAGGCTGGCTGTCGACTTGGTTCTACTACAAAGACGTCGCATCACCCAATATGTCGACTGGACTTCCCCCCTTTACACCCGACCGCCCCGCTGTTCCCAAATCTCTGAGGGTGACCAAAAAGGAGGATGTCCAAGTGCGTATCTTAGTTGAAGCGGTGGTGCAACTGATCCGGGGCGGAGTGACAGGAATGGTCTTGCTGGGGACGCTCCTCGGTCAATGCGTTCAGCCGCTCGAAGTCAGAGACCACACCATGTGGCACTACGCGGGCCCAAAGGACATGACGAGGACGCATCCAAAGGAGGTTCCACAAAAAACTGTCAAGTAGTGGCTTCGTAGCATCACTGGAGCTTGCGACAATCCTGTGGTTGCCAAGAGGGTCCGACCTTCCTTGGCCAAAAACTCATGGAAGAATCTGGTGAGTTGTGTGGTGTTGACTGATGTTATACTGTCGAGTGATACTTTGACTTATAAGCTGACTTTCTCCCATGAATCATGCATGAGTGGACGAACATGCACTCGCCCGTTCCCAACAGGAACCATGTGGAAGACGGCGTGGTGAGCGAGGGCGGTAGCGTGGACGGCGACGGTGTTTCCGACACCAAGGACGAATATGAAGACTCCGGCAAAGAGGTAGAGGTTGAGTCGCCTCCCCGGCGCGAAGGTCTCACCAAGGCCCGCCAGGATCCGGCAGCAGTTGAGGACAGGGCTCCGGGCCCTAGTGAGAAGAACCCGAAATGGATCCGCCCTTCGATCGTTGAGTCGAGTGAAAGACTAGCCAAGCAACCCAAGCAAGCCGTCACCAAGCCTCGCAAAGCTCTGCCTCGCATGAGGGTGGCCATACCTTTCATCTCCATGTAAGTGTTTATTTCTGAATTTTTTCTATCGACTAAAGTCTAGAGTTGCATCTAACTGAATGCCACTCAATCCGTCACAGTTGCTACATCTGTGACCTCGCCTCATCGGGATGGAGGGGAAGCGATGGATGTTGACACTGCTGATGCTACCACTTCTCGTAGAGGTAAGAAAGTTGTTGGTTCGTACGGATGGGACTTGACACATGTAGATGTTAACACTTTCGGTTGTCATTGCAGAGGTCATTCAGGTGGAGGACTATGAGGAGCAACTGGACACTTCGCGCGCTCGTACCCGGAGGGCATCATCGGTGCAATCACTTGAGCGCTCGACTATAGAGTCTTCCCAAGGGAGAGGTGGCTCAACATAATCCAGGACTGAACCCGCAGCACCTCTGTCGCATGCTCCTCCAGCCGTCTTGATCGTTGTGACATCGACTCCAACTGGACCCCCTCAGACTGCTTCAGTTGCCCCAGTGATCACGCCGACGCCACCTGTGACGGCCTTCTCTCTGCATCGCACCTCGGAAGATCAGTCCAGAGCTGCGAAGGAAGCCATGACTCAGGCGGAGCAGCTCATGCTGAGAACCAAGGAGGCGTTCGAGGCCAGCAAACTGGCTTTTGACGTCAACACAGCCCTCCGTACCGATGTCCAAGTATGTTCTATTGTAAGTCCATTGTCGATTGAATTCCTGTCTTCTC
Organism: Hordeum marinum; assembly: GCA_022496015.1. Classification (NCBI taxonomy): domain Eukaryota; kingdom Viridiplantae; phylum Streptophyta; class Magnoliopsida; order Poales; family Poaceae; genus Hordeum; species Hordeum marinum. Next base: position 333,462,531 of record CM039673.1, read on the forward strand.
TTGGATGTTGTACACCCAGTGGGTGGTTGTTGTAGAATGTTTGAACTTTCTCCACTCGAATAGACCAGATCGTAGTCGAGTAGGACTACGATTGATAGTACGCGTGGTACTAGGGTCACTCGACATGTCGAGTGTATTTTCTGGCGAGTTGCTCGACGGATCGAGAGTTAACCGTCTCAGTGGGGGCGCTCTTAGCGCACCCACTAGGTGTAGTCCTTGAGACCGCTGTTGAGTGCTTGCATCGGTAGGGGTCTTAGAGTCTATTGTATACAGGATACACTTCGCCTTGAATCACACCACTCCGTACCTACTTTGCAGGTTTCATGGATATTATTGGCAAACCATGATATGCCGCTGCACAAGGATAGACTGCACTTCATAGAGTAGGGAGGCGCGTCACTCGACGAGTCGTGTGTCATGACAAGGCTGACCTTGTCGAATGTTTGAATAACCAGTAGGGGCACGCTAAGTGCACCCACTGGGTGTAGTCCCCGAGGCTATTGTTCATCAGAGACGATAAACAGTTGGCTTGAAAACTTGTCGTACGTGTGGTACTAGGGTCACTCGACATGTCGAGTGTTTTTTTTCTGACAGTTTACTCGACGGATCGAGAGTTAACCATATCAATGGGGGCGCTCATAATGCACCCACTAGGTGTAGTCCTCGAGACCACTGTCGAGTGCTTGCATCGGCAGGGGTCTTAATAGAGACAACTTTTGAATTTGTTTATGGCGCGCAGAGTGCTAGAGCCACTTGACATGTCGAGTGGACTTTCTACTTGAATTCTTCTAAGACGATCATTCGCCGGCGTTCGATACCCAGTCGACTGTCCCAAGCGTCACTCGCCGATTGAATTCCTATCCTGTGTTGATTCCAGAGGGCTTGTGAGCTTGGGGCGGAGTACAAGGACATGGAGGATGAAAGGAACCGGATGTAGGTGGATCTGGCGGTCGCCAACAATGCTCTAGAGCGAGTGCGTGCTGAGATGAAGACTTTGGGAGGTAATTACTGCTGATTTTTTGCATTCTCCTCTTCACACGTACGCAATGAAACCGTCGACTTCGAGCGCGACTCAACAATGTTACTTCTGTAGATTCCATGAAGAAGGCACTGGAGGAGAAGGACAAGGCGCTTGCTGACACTCAACAAGCGGCCAAGGAGAAGACTGAAGCCGCAGAATGAAAGCTGGCTGCTGCCAAGGAGCTAGAGGACGAGAACACCAAACCGAAGCAGGAGCGTGCGGACCTTGTCAAGAAGGACGAGGAAGTAACCAAGAGGGGTAATGGCCTGGGGAAGCATATGGGCAAATTCTAGAGGAAGATGTATCTTCTGCTCGACGGTGAGTATTTCTTGTCGACCGACATTCACAAATATTTTGAGGGTCGCATTTCACCGATCCTCTTCCTATTTCCCCTTATTCAACAGAATTCTGCCAGGACTTTGAAAAGGAAACAGAAGATATTGAGCCGATGCTTGACCCTACCAAGTCGCCGATTGCTGATGCGGTGGCGATGAATATGTTGTGGCTCAACTCTCAACTCCACGGTGCCCAGGCCTACATCACTCGACTGAAATCTGCCATGGAAAGAATCGATAAGGAGCTATGGCCTGAGGACACTCTTTAGCTCGACCTCAACTCCATGATAGCTCGCCTGAACAACCTTCCCAGTCGAGTGCAAGCTTGGAAAAAATTTGCTGCTCGCTGCAGGGCCGACGTGGCGTTGTCACTCGTTAGGGTCCACTGTAGGGACGTGAGGGAGGAGAAGCTGAAGGAGCTCCAGGTGGTAAACACGAAGAAACTCCAGTTCAAGGACTTGATGGAAACCTTCATCAAGGCAGCTACCAGAATCGCTGACGGGACCGACCTGGAAACTTTCGTCGAGCACGCCAGTCCGTCCTCTACTTAAAAAACTTGGGTCTTTGGAAAAAACAGTTAAATTTGCCTCGGAATGCCGAGTGGAACTGTATCCCCTAAAACTTCATTCAGGCCTTAGGCTTGAGCACAGTTGCTTCTACACAAGACGTTTATCCGCGGTTTTACCTTTCGGATTTTACTCATGCTTTGGCTTTCAATCATTTGTTTGACTGATTTTTTTAACTTAGGCGAAATGCTTTCGCAACTAAGCCTCCGAGTGTGAGCATTACTCATCGCTCGGAGTATTATTGATCTTAGGCGAATGTCGATTTGCAGCTAAGTTGTCGAGTGAATGGATTACTATTCACCCGACGAGGTTTTTAACTTAGACGAAATGTGTTTTGCAGCTAAGTCCCCGAGCGTGAGGATTGCCCATCACCCAGAGTATTTTTTAACTTAGGAGAATGTCGATTCGCAACTAAGTTGTCGAGTGAATGGATTACTATCCACTCGACGAGGTTTTTAACTTAGGCAAAACGTGTTTCGCAGCTAAGCCCCCGAGTGTGAGGATTGCTCATCACTCGAAGTATTTTTGAACTTAGGCGAATGTCGATTCGCAGCTAAGCTATCAAGTAAATATATTACTATCCACTCAACGAGGTTTTTAACTTAGGCGAAACGTCTTTCGCAGCTAAGCCCCCAAGTGTGAGGATTGCTCATCCCTCCGAGTATTATTTTTGAACCTAAGCGAAGACAGATTCGCAAATAGGCCGTCGAGTGACTGGTCTGCTATCAACCTGACAGGGTTTTTAACTTAAGCGAAACATGTTTCGCAGCTAAGCCCCCGAGTGTGAGGATTTCTCATCACTCGGAGTATCCCCAAGAATGTAACTGCATGGTTGGAATCTACGAAGTATATATCGCAAAAACATGAATTGCATTGATGAAGTATTCTTATTACATCAGAAAACTCTTGTCCCAAGTGTAAAAATGCTAGAGCAGATCTGCATTCCAGGCTCATGGCTCATCTATCTGTTTCATGAGATTATACGGGTGATTGGCTCCATTAGGTAGAACCTTAGTGACGACAAAAGGGCCTTCCCATGCAGGAGCAAGCTTGTGAGGTCGGTGTTTATTCACCCAAACCACCAAATCTCCCTCATGGAATGCTCAAATCTTGACATTCCTTGCATGGAAGCGCCGCAGGTCTTGCTAATAGGCAGTGGTCCGGATCAGAGCCATCTCTCGCTCCTCCTCCAGAAGATCTACCCCATCCTGTCTGGCCTGTTCAGCTTCAGCCTCAGAATATAGCTCCACTCGAGGAGAATTGTGGGCCAAGTCACTCAGCAACATGGATTCAACGCCATAGAAAAGGAAGAAAGGAGTTCGTCTAGTCGACCAATTAGGCGTTGTCCTCAATCCCCACAAAACAGACGGCAGCTGAGTTACCCACGCACTGGCGGCATGATCCAAATTGCGCATGAGATGAGGCTTCAGACCTTGTAGAATGAGACCATTAGCCCGCTCAACTTGCCCATTGGTTTGAGGATGGGCACCAAAATCATAATCCACTCGGGTGCCTTGGGAGTTGTAGAATATCCTGAATTCTTCCGAGTCACAATTAGTGCGATTGTTCGTCATGATGTTGTGCGGAATGCCGTATCGGATAATGATCTCCCTCATGAACGTGACCGCCGTACGGGAGTTCAGCTTCTGGATGGGCTTGGCTTCAATCCACTTGGTGAATTTGTCGACTGCAACCAACAGGTGGGTCAATCCTCCTTTTCCGGGTCGGAAGGGACCAACCATGTCGAGTCCCCAAACCGCAAATGTCCAGGCGAGAGGAATTGTCTTCAGAGCAGACGCCGGCTTGTGCGACAGATTCGCATATAACTGACAGCTCTTGCAGTGATCAACGATGTCCTTAGCCATCTCATTAGCTCGTGGCCAGTAAAAACCAGCTCAATATGTTTTAGCAACGATCACCCTCGAAGACGCATGGTGGCCGCAAGTTCCCGAGTGAATTTTGTCTAGAATCATTCGTCCTTCCTCGGAGGAAATGCAGCGCTTGGTGAAACCAGTCACAATCTCTCTGAATAGCTGATCTCCCATCACAGTGAAAGCCTTGGACCTGTGCACAATCTGTCGAGCCTCTACTTCATCTTCAGGAGCTCTTGTCTAAGGATATAGGCAATGTATGGCACAGTCCAGTCAGGAATGATAACCAGAATCTCCATGACCAGGACAATCATAGCAGGAACATCGACTTTAGTCGAGTCAGAGGAGCTCAAAGCTTGTGGGGGCTCTTCAGTGAAGGGATCCTCTTGAACCAAAGGAGTGTGCAAGTGCTCTAGAAACACACCGCTAGGGACAGGCCGTCGAGTGGAACCAATCTTGGACATCTCATCGGCCGCTTGATTTTTTCAGTCGTGGAACATGATGCAGTTCCAGGCCTTCAAATTTCTTCGCCAACTCTGCACCGCATTGCAGTATCTAGTCATATCAGGGTTTCTGACATCCCACTCTTTCATCACTTGATTCACCACCAAATGTGAGTCGCCATAAACCATGAGGCTCTTGACGCCGAGTGAGATAGCCATGCGCAACCCATACAAAAGTGCTTCATACTCTACCTCGGTGTTGGAGGAATCAAAGTGAATCTTCAAGACATAGCTGATCTTGTCGTCTCTGGGAGATATCAAGACAAAACCAGCACCGGACCGATTCAACATTTTGGAGCCGTCAAAGAACATTGTCCAATGCGTCGAGTGAACTTGGATGGGCTCTTGCTGTTCAGTCCACTCGGCCATGTAATCTGCCAATGCTTGGGACTTGATTGCCTTCTTGGCCTCAAATCTGATGTCAAAGTGTCCAAGCTCAATTTCCCATTTATCCACTGGACCTGATGCATCGCGATTATTGAAAATCTCGAACACAGGAGCATCACTGAAGACTGAAATCGAATGGTCCTGGAAAGAATGTGCCACCTTCTTCGCTGACAGGTAAATACCATACACCAGCTTCTAATAGTGTGGATATCTTTGCTTTGAGGGGGACAATACTTCCGAGACACAATAAACTGGCCCCTGGACTTTATAGGGTTTACCCTCCTCTTCTCGCTTGACAGTCAGCACTGTACTGACGACCTGATTTGTGGCCGCGATGTACAGGAGGAAGGGCTCTTTGCTGGCAAGAGCGGCCAGCACCGGCTGGGTGGATAGCAGGGCTTTGAGCTCAACAAACGCTGCTTCGCCTTCATGAGTCCAGTCGAATGTGTGGGACTTCTTCATCAACTCATATAAGGGTAGAGCCTTCTCACCAAGATGAGAAATAAATCGACTCAATGCTGCCAAGCAACCTGTGAGCTTCTAAACGTCATACACTCGCACAGGAGTCTTCATACGGGTATTGGTGCTGATCTTCTCGGGATTGACATCAATTCCTCGCTCGGAAACAAGAAAACCGAGCAACTTGCCGCCAAGGACACAGAAGGGACATTTGGCCAGATTCATCTTTATGTCGAATCGCCTCAGATTGGCGAATGTCTCGGCCAAGTCAGCCAGTAGGTCGGAACCTTTGCGGCACTTGACCACTATATCGTCCATGTACGCCTCGACATTCCGAGGGATCTGGTCGAGTAAACATTTCTAAATCATGCACATAGAAGTAGCACTGGCATTCTTAAGACCAAAAGGCATGGTGATGTAGCAAAAGCACCCGAATGGTGTGACGAAGGTTGTCTTCATTTCGTTCGGGCCATATAGACAGATCTGATGGTACCCAGAATAAGCGTCAAAAAACAATAAACGCTCGCACCCCGCTGTCGAGTCAACAATTTGATCTATGCGGGGGAGCAGGAAATGGTCTGTTGGGCACACCTTATTGAGATGTTTGAAGTCAAGGCACATGCGTAATGACTTATCTTTCTTTGGCACCATCACAACATTTGGCAGACACTCAGAGTGGTAAATCTCTCGAATGAACTTGGCTTGCAAAAGACGGGCCACTTCTTCTCCAATTGCATTGCGCTTCTCCGCCGCTGATCGACGCAAATGATCCCTAACGGGCTTGGCTTTCGGATCCACTTACATACGGTGCTCAGCCAGCTCCCTGGGAATCCCTGGCATGTCAGAAGACATCCATGCAAAGATATCCCAGTTCTCATGGAGGAACTGGATGAGCTCGGCTTCCTATTTACTGTCGAGTGTTGTTGAGACAATCGTCGGGGCATCAGTTGGATCCGTCAGGTGGATGTGCACCTTCTTCACTTCCCCTACCGACTGAAATGCCGACTCGGAAGCCGGCTTCTTTGCGCGGAGCAAATCAGCAGGGTCAGTGGTTTTCTTGTATTCCTCCAGCTCGACCATGGCCATCTGTTGATAGATGATCTTGGAGCCTTCCTAGAGACAGTCTTCGGCCCGCTGTCGATTGCGAGTGACCGTGATCACACCCTTAGGGCCTGGCATTTTCAACTTGAGATACATGTAACATGGTCGGGCCATGAAACGTGCATAAGCGGGTCGACCCAAAATGGCGTGGTAAGCACTCTTGAAATCCACGACTTCAAAGGTTAACTTTTCTTTTTGGAAATTTTTGTCATTCCCGAATGTCACATCCAATGCTATCTGGCCGAGTGACTTGGCCTTCTTTCCTGGGATGACCCCATGAAACTACATCCATCTCTCGCTCACATGGGACATTGGGATGCCCATCCCTTTCACGGTATCCGCATAAAGAATGTTCAGGCAGCTGTTGCTGTCTATGAGGACCTTTCTGAGCCGAGTCCCCTGCACCACCGGATCAACTACCAGAGCTTGTCGACCAGGAGTGGCTACACGATCGGGATGGTCTGTCTGGTCGAATGTGATAGCATATTGGGACCATTTGAGGTAGGTGGGGGTGTCTGGCATTGCCATGTTGATTTCTCTATTGATGACTTTCAGACGACTCTTGCTCTCGACATTAGCAAAGATCACCAGTGTAGCAGTGACATCTGGGAATGTTTCATTTTCCTCGTCTTCATCTCCCTTTTCAGGAGATTTCTCACTCGACTGGTCTCCCTTGAATTGCTGGATAAGGGTTTGACACTATCGAGTGGTGTGCTTGGGCAAAATCAGGTTGCCTTCTGTGTCTTTCCTCATGTGAATCACACAAGGCGGATCCATGATATCGGTTCCTAACTGACCTTTCCACTTCTTGGGGGCATACTGAGCCTTGGCTTTGCCCTTGTTCTTCGACTGACTCGCCAGCGCCGCTGCCTCTGGTGGAGCCCGGTCTTCAGCCTTCTGCTTCTGTTTCCGATTGTTGCCACCGCCACACTCATTGGCGATAGTGCTGGAAATATGCCCTAGAGGTAATAATAAATTAGTTATTATCATATTTCCTTGTTCATGATAATAGTTTATTATCCATGCTATAATTGTATTGATCGGAGACTTAGATGCATGTGTGGACACATAGACAAAACCATGTCCCTAGTATGCCTCTAATAGACTAGCTCGTTGATCAAAGATGGTTAAGGTTTCCTACCCATTGACATGAGATGTCATTTGATAACGGGATCACATCATTAGGAGAATGGTGGGATGTACAAGACCCAAACTACAAACGTAGCATATGATCGTGTCAGTTTAATGCTACTGTTTTCTGCATGTCAAGTATCTGTTCCTATGACAATGAGATCATGCAACTCACTGACACCTGAGGAGTGCCTTGTGTGTATCAAACATCGCAACATAACTGAGTGACTATAAGGGTACTCTACAGGTATCTCCGAGGGTGTCTGTTGGGTTGGCATGGATCAAGACTGGGATTTGTTACTCCGTGTGACGGAGAGTATCTCAGGGCCCACTCGGTAATACAACATCACAACAAGCCTTGCAAGCAATGTGACTAAGTGTTAGTCATGGGATCTTGTATTATGGAACGAGTAAAGATACCTGCCGGTAAAGAGGTTGAATTAGGTATGGAGATACCGACGATCGAATCTCGGGCAAGTAAACATACCGAAGAACAAAGGGAACATCATACAGGATTAACTGAATCCTTGACATACAGGTTCGACCGATAAAGATCTTCGTAGAATATGTAGGAACCAATATGGGCATCCAGGTCCCGCTATTGGTTATTGATCATAGAGGTGTCTCGGTCATGTCTACATAGTTCTCGAACCCGAAGGGTCAGCACACTTAAGGCTGGGTGACGTTTCGGTAGTATATAGTTATGTATGGTGGTGACCGGAGGTTGTTCGGAGTCCCGTATGAGATCATGGACGTCACGAGGAGCTCCGGAATGGTCCGTAGGTAAATATTGATATATAGGAAGTCCCATTTTGGTCGTCGGAAAAGTTTCGGGCTAATCGGTAATGTACCGGGAGTGCCGGTAGTGTACCGGGAGACCACTGGGAGGGGTATTTCGACCCAAAAGGCTTCATGGGCAGTGGGAGAGTAAATACCAGCCTTTTGTGTGCTGGTGGAAGTTCCACACAAGGCCCATGCAGCTGGGAGAAAAATCCAAAGGGAAAAAGGTGGAAAAAGGCCAAAAAAAGGAGGAATCCTAGTCCTACTAGGATTGGAGGAGGAGTCCTCCTCTCCTCCCCACTTTGGCCGACCCAAGGGCTGGATTTTTGGCAGCCAAGCCTCCTCCTCCTCTCCTCCGATATATACTAGAGGATTTTAGGTTTTTGCACAGAATTTTCAGCCACGTGCTACCCATTCCTCTAGTGCATAGTTTCTCCTCTAGATCGGTTTTCTGCAGTGATTAGGCGAAGCCCTGCCGGAATAGCTCCACCATCATCGCCGCAGCGCCGTCACGCTGCCGGAGAACTTTTCTACCTCTCCTCTCCCTCTTGCTGGATCAAGAAGGCAAAGATGGTCATCAAGCTGTACGTGTGCTGAATGCGGAAGTGTCGTCCATTCGGCGCTAGATCGGAAGGACCATGATCAAGATTGCGAGACAGATTGTGACGAGATCGCGGGACGGATCGTGATGAGATCGCGGGATGGATCATGATGAGTTCGCGGGATGGATCGTGATGAGATCGCGGGACGCTCGGCGATTTGGATCGCGAAGATGTTCGACTACACCAACCGCATTTCTTAACGCTTCCCGCTTAGCGATCTAAAGGGGTATGTAGATCCACTCTCCCTCTCGTAGATGCTCATCACCATGGATAGATCTTGCATGTGCGTAGGAAATTTTTTGTTTCCCATGCAACATTGCCAATAGATAGCTCTTCCTTTGCCGCTATGGAGGCGGTCTTCTTCATCGACATTGGCATACCGAGAGGCAATTTCCATGATCTTGCCAAGTGAAATATCACCAGTGCGCCCGAACTTTAGGTACAGCTCCCTGTATCTCACACCGGCCTTGAAAGCACAAATAGCCTATTGTTCCGACATATTCTCGACTGTATGATGCAGGGTGGACCATCACTGAATATAATCCCTTAAGATTTCATTGGTCTTTTGGACGTAGTGCTGTAAGTCGACCAGACCTGTCGGGCGCTTGCAAGTGCCCTCAAAGGTCTGGACAAACACTCTCGAAGATCTTCCCAACAATGTATGCTGGAAGAAGCCAAACGATTCAACCAAGCTCGAGCTGAACCATCCAACATGAGGGGCAGGTGCATCATTGCAACATTGTAATTTCCGCCGCCAACCTGCATAGCCACTCGGTAATCATCTAACCAAGTCTCTGGCTTCGTTTCACCAGAAAACTTTTTGATCCCCGCTGCCATTCTGAAGTTGGAGGAATCTCTGCAAAACATATAGCTCTGCTGAAACACTCAGGACCAGACACCATAGCTAAACTTCTACTTGGCACATCTCTGTCGAGTCCTTCTCTATAGGCTCTGCTCTTGTCAATCAGCTTCTGAACAAGGTAGGCATGGGTATCAAAGTCCATGTCCCGCTCTTCACCGAAGGAGCACCTGTCGTCCTGGCGCCGCGGTGTGTGCGGACCACTCCAAGGAGGAGTGGGCACTCGATGGTGGTCTTCACAGTGATGCTGATCTCTGGCTTGCCCTGCCCGAAAACCGCTGCCTTGACGACGCAAGGGCGATCCAAGGCTGTGTGTCGATTAACGGTCTCTGCCTTGGGTGAATTGTTGTATATCCTATTACGGGACTTAGACACTGCTGAAATCTGGTGCTGCACTACATCGAACAACGCTCTGATCTGCAACAGCCCTCTACCAGCCTCTGACCGGGACGACTGAATGGAATCTTCTATCCTAGCAGCAGCAACAACATTTAGCACAGGAGTTCGGTATACCTCAACGTCGTCGTGAGATCCAGTCGGAAATAGTTGTCGATGACGTCGACTGGGGCGTGGCGGGCGATGGCGAGCGTGCTCGTCAAACTCTGCCTGGAGCTCTTCCAGACAAACGCACGCTACCTCCAACGCTTGGGCCTTGGCAGTCGCGCCGATGATGGGAGTATGAAGAACCTCCTCGTCATGACGCGGCTGCTCTTTCGGCGGACCTCCAGCCTCGCGCTTTCCATGGCCGAAGCCAGGCGGTGAACTCTGATGAGAGGCCGCCATCAAGACCTCCCCTGCAGGATCGTAGCTTGCACACTCGGAAGGCACGTTGGACGGATCAGAATCCGACTCGAACACGCCGTGAAGGGACTCGGCGGGCTCGAGCACTGCAATCTGCGGAGATGTTTGGCGCGCCGCTGCGTGTTCAACCCAAAGTTGAAGTCATGGACGGCCGAACCACTTGCGACTGCGAACAACGAGAGGGGCCAACGCGTAAGGAGTCGATGGCTGACGCAGCAACACACCGCAGGGACTCGCGCGGAAGTGCGTGGCCCCACGGACCGGGAGCGCCTCGACATCGAGAGGCCCCTCCTGGAGCCATGAAGAATCGTCGGCGATGAAGGTGAGCCCTCTGAAACGGATCTCGTGGCCCTAAGTAAAAAACACCGCCGGAAGACATGTCGAAGGATGAAAATTGCAACCTCACCGGAAGTCGCTTAGATGCCTACCCCATGGTGGGCGCCAACTCTCGTGGGAACGAGCCTGATAGTGGATGGTAGGGGTATGAAGGTAGAGGGCAGAGTCCTAGCTACGGCGAGGGTGTACACACGGATGTATGAGTTCAGGCCCGTGTCGTGGAGGTAACAGCATTATATCTGAGTGCTCGGGAGCTTTATGTCGTGTGGAATGTTGAGACTACCATGGTCGCGAACCCTTGTGCAAGAGGGGAGGGGCGGTTTACATAGATTTCGCTGCCCCTCATAATTATCCCACATCTAAGGGCCTGGTCATGGGGTTTAAAGTCTGCCATTATAGGTAACGTACGTAATAAAAGCTACTAATGACCATTGAACCAGCGTCTGCCCATTGGGCTCTTGATGCTGGCTCCTGGTCTTCTGGCGTTGAGTGAAAGCGAGGTCTTCCAAGTAAGACACGACTGCCGAGTGAGAGCAGGAGTCTCCGAGTGGATTACTGTCAAGTGACTTTGAACGTCTCCAGGGATCCACTCAGAATTTCATGCTTGATCTTCAAGTCCTCCCATGTGGTGTCCTTAGGTAGGGTATGTGGGCCTTTCCTAGGACCCTACCCTAGGTACATATCCTCGTTAGTGAGTGTCTCTTGTAGACTGATCTTTGTAAAATCCTTGAAGATCGTACCTCATCGATTCTCCTCCCATTCCTTCTCTTGAACAGAATTCTGCCAAGACTTCGAAAAGGAGATAGAGGAGATTGAGCGCAGCCTGGATCCCACCAAGTCACTTGTCGCAGACGCAGTGGCCATGAATATGATCAGACTCAATTTCCAGCTCTAGGGCGTTCAGGCATATCTTGTCCGACTGAGATCCGCGATGGAGAGGATTGACAAGGAGCTGTGGCCTGAGGACACTCTTCAGCTCGACCTCAACTTCATGATGGCCCGTCTAAACGACCTTCCATGTCGAGTGCAGGCCTGGAAGAAGTCTTCTGCTTACTGCAGGGACGACGTGGCGCTATCACTCGTCACGGTCCATTGTAGGGACGTGAGGGAGGAGAAACTCAAGGAGCTCCGAGTGGTTAACACGAAGAAGCTCCAATTCGAGGACTTCATGGAGACCTTCATCGACGCAGCTGTAGAATCGCAAATGGCGTTGACTTGGACACTTTTGTCAAGCCAGCCAGCTCGTCAGATGCTTAAAAAACTTGCCCTTTGGAAGAAACACTTTTATTAGCCTTGGTATGCCGAGTGGAACTGTATCCCTTAAAACTTCCTTCAGGCCATAGGCCTGAGCACATTTGTTTCTTTATGAAACATTTATCCGCGATTTAACCTTTGGATTTTATCCGTATTTGGCTTTTAATCGCTTGTTCGACTGTATTTTGTTTTGGCTTAGGCGAACACTAGTTCGTAGATAAGTCCCCGAGTGTGAGGATTGCTCATCACTCAAAGCATTTTAGAACTTAGGCGAATGTCGATTCGTAGCTAAGTCAGCGAGTGAATGGATATCTATTCATCCAACAAGGTTTTTAACTTAGGCGAAACATGTTCATGGCTAAGCCCCCGAGTGTGAGGATTTCTCATCACTCGGAGTAGTGTAAAACTTAGGCGAATGTCAATTCGTAGCTAAGTCATCGAGTGAATAGACCGCTATTCACCCGACAAGGTTTTTAACTTGAGGGAAACATGTTCGCAGCTAAGCCCCCGAGTGTGCGGATTGCTCATCACTCGGAGTAGTTTAGAACTTAGGCGAATGTCGATTCACAGCTAAGTCGTCAAGTGAATGGACCCCTATTCACCCGACAAGGTTTTTATCTTCGGTGAAACATGTTCGTAGCAAAGCCCTCGAGTGTGAGGATTGCTCATCACTCGGAGTTTTTTCAAACTTAGGCGAATGTCGATTCGCAGCTAAGTCGTCGAGTGAAATTCAGCTATTCACCCGACAAGGTTTTTAACTTTGGCAAAACATGTTCGCGCTAAGCCCCCGAGTATGAGGACTGCTCATCACTCAGATTATTTTAGAACTTAGGCAAATGTCAATTTGCAGCTAAGTCATCGAGTGAATGGACTGCTATTCATCCGATAGGGTTTTTAACTTAGGAGAAACATGTTCGTAGCTAAGCCCCCGAGTGTCAAGATTGCTCATCACTCGGAGTATTTTATAACTTAGGCGAATGTCGATTCCCAGCTAAGTCGTCGAGTGAATTGACTGCTATTCCCCCGACAGGGTTTTTAACTAAGGCGAAACATGTTCACAGCTAAGCCCCCGATTGTGAGGATTGCTCATCGCTCGGAGTATTCCCAAATATTAAATTGTACGATCGAAATCGACAACACACTATAGGAGTCTTGATTTGCATAGATCAAATATTTTATTACATCAAACTCTTCTGTCTCTAAGTGTAAAATCATCGAAGCAAATCTGCATTCCAGGCCCACGGCTCATCGATCTGTTTCTTGAGGTTGTACAGGTGATAGGCTCCGTTGTTCAACACTTTGGTAACAACGAGGGGGCCCTCCCATGCCGGAGCAAGTTTATGAGGTCGCTGTTAATCCACTGGGAGCACCAAGTCCCACTCATGAAATGCCCGACTCTTGAAATTCTTCGCATGGAAACGCCGCAGATCTTGCTGATAGGCTGTATTCCAGATCGGAGCCATTTCTCGCTCTTCTTCAAGGAGATCAACACCATCTTGTCTGGCTTGTTCAGCTTTAGCTTCGGAGTAGAGTTCCACCTGAGGAGAGTTATGAAACAAGTCACTCGGTAGGACAGCTTTGGCTCCATAGACCAGGAAAAAAGGTGTCCGCCCAGTCGACCGATTAGGCATCGTTCTCAGACCCACAAAATAGACGGCAGCTCAGTTACCCAGGCCCTGGCGGCCTGATCGAAATCACGCATGAGACGAGGCTTCAGACCTTGCATGATGAGTCCATTAGCCTGCTCGACTTGCCCACTTGTTTGAGGATGTGCAACAGATGCATAATCCACTCGGGTGCCTTGGGAGTTACGGAAGTTCCTGAACTATTCCGAGTCAAAGTTAGTGGCATTGTCCATGATGATGCTTTGTGGAACGCTGTATCGATAAATTATCTCCCTCATGAATGTGACCGTCGTGCGGGAGTTCAGCTTCTTGATCGTCTTGGCTTCTATCAACTTTGTGAACTTGTCGACTGCTACCAGCAAATGAGTGAACCCGCCTTTTCCGGCCTGAAAGGGACCAACCATGTCGAGTCCCCAAACAGCAAATGGCTAGGCAAGGGGAATTGTCTTCAAAGCAGAGGCCGGCTTGTGTGACAAGTTTGTATAGAACTGGCATCCATCAGAATGATCGACGATGTCTTTAGCCATCTCATTAGCTCTTGGCCGGAAGAAACCAACTCTTTATGCTTTGGCGACAATCGTCCATGAGGATGCATGATGACCGCAAGTTCCCTAGTGGATCTCATCCAGAATCATTCGACCTTCCTCGGGGGAAATGCAGCGCTGTGTAACGCCAGTCGCACTCTCTCTGAATAGTTGATCTTCCATCACAGTAAAAGCCTTGGACCTGCGCACAATCTGTTGAGCCTCTGTTTCATCTTAAGGGAGCTCTTGTCTGAGGATATAGGCAATGTAAGGCACAGTCCAATCGGGAGTGGCAACTAGAATCTCCATGACCAGATCAATCACTGCAGGGACATCAACTTCAGTCGGATCAGTGGAACTCAAAGCTTGTGGGGGCTCTTCGGTGAAAGGATCTTCTTGTACCGAAGGAGTGTGCAGGTGCTCTAAGAACACATCACTAGGAACAGGCCGTCGAGTGGACCCAATCTTTGCTTGTTCGTCAGCTGCCTGATCTTTCAGTCGGGGAACATGATGGAGTTCCAGGCCTTCGAATTTCTTCTCCAACTTTCTGAGAGCATTACAATACCTAGTCATAGCGGGGTTTTGAACATCCCGCTCTTTCATCACTTTATTCACCACCAAATTTGAGTCGCTATAAACCATCAGGCGCTTGACGCCGAGTGAGATAGCCAGGCGCAACCCATACATAAGTGCTTCATACTCTGCCTCATTGTTGGAGGAATCGAAGTGAATTTGCAAGACATAATTGAGCTTGTTGCCCTTTGGGGATATCAAAACCACACCAGCACCGGACCCATTCAACATCTTAGAGCCGTCGAAGAACATGGTCTAGTGCGCCGAGTGAATCTGGATTGGCTATTGCTGTTCACTCCACTCGGCCATAAAATCTGCCAATGCTTGGGACTTGATTGCTTTCTTGGCTTCAAATCTGATGTCAAAGTGTCCGAGCTCAATTGCCCACTTAGCCACTCGACCTGATGCATCTCGATTGTTGAAAATCTCAGACAGAGGAGCATCACTAACGACAAAAATCGAGTGGTGTTGGAAATAATGCGCCACCTTCTTCGCTGATATGTACTTACCATAAACCAGCTTCTGATAGTGTGGATATCTTTGCTTTGAGGGGGAAAAACTTCCGAGACATAATAGAATGGCCACTGGACTTTATAACCTATACCATCCTCTTCCCGCTTGATAGTTAGCACTGTACCGACGACCTGATTAGTGGCCGCAATGTACAGGAGCAAAGGCTCTTTGCTGCAAGGAGCGGCAAGCACCGGCTGGGTGGAAAGCAGGGCTTTGAGCTCAAAAAATGCTGCTTCGGCTTCAGGAGTCCACTCGAATGTGTCGGACTTCTTCATCAATTGATACAAAGGTAGAGGCTTCTCACCAAGACAAGAAATGCATCGACTCAGTGTTGCCAACCAACCTATGAGTTTCTGAACGTCATGCACTCGCACGGGAGTCTTCATTCAGGTAATGACGCTGATTTTCTTAGGGTTGACATCGAGTCCTCACTCAGAAACGAGAAAACCTAGTAACTTGCCGCCAGGTATGCGGAAAGTACACTTGGCCGGATTCAGCTTTATATCGAATCTCCTCAGATTGGCGAATGTTTCGGCCAAGTCAGCCAGCAGGTCGGAACCTTTGCGGAACTTGACCACTATATAATCCATGTATGCCTCGACATTCCGAGGGATCTGGTCGAGTAAACACTTCTAAATCATGCGCATAAAAGTAGCGCCGACATTTTTGAGACCAAATGGCATAGTGATGTAGCAAAAACACCCAAATGGGGTGATGAAGGCTGTCTTTATTTCGTCCGGGCCATACAGACGAATATGATGGTACCCATAGTAAGCATCCAGAAACAATAAACGCTTGTACCCCCCAGTCAAGTCAACAATTTGATCGATGCGGGTGAGCAGAAAATGATCCTTCGGGCATACCCAATTGAGATGTTTGAAATCAATGCACATACACAACGACTTATCTTTCTTTGGCGCCATCACAACATTAGAGAGCCACTCAGAGTGGTAAATCTCCCGAATGAACTTGGCTTGCAAGAGATGGGGCCCTTCTTTGCCGATTGCTTTGCACTTCTCCGCCGCTAAACGACGCAAATGCTCCCTCACAGGTTTGACTGTCGGATCCACTCTTAGACGGTGCTCAGCCAGCTCCCTGGGAAGCCCCGGCATGTCAGCAGGCTTCCATGCGAAGATATCCCAGTTCTCACGAAGGAACTAGATGAGCTCGACTTCCTATTTTCTATCGAGATATTCGTCGGGGCAGGAGTAGGATCTGTCGGGTGGATGTGCACCTTCTTCACTTCCCCTACTGAATGAAATGCCGACTCAAAAGCCGGATTTTTTGCACGGAGCAAGTCAGTAGGGTGAAAGGTTTTCTTGTAATCTTCCAGCTCGACCATGACCATCTGGTGATCGACGACCTTAGAGCCTTGCCGGAGGCATTCTTCAGCTCGCTGTAGATTGCCAGTGACCATGATGACGCCCTTAGGGCCTGGCATCTTCAACTTGAGATACATGTAACATGGTCGGGCCATGAAACGTGCATACGCGGGTCGACCCAAAATGGCATGGTAGGCACTGTGGAAATCCATGACTTCAAACGTCAGCTTTTCTTTTCGGAAATTTTTGTCATACCCGAAAGACACATCCAATGCTATGTGGCCGAGTGACTTGGCCTTCTTCCCTGGGATGACCCCGTGAAATTGCATGTTGTTTTCACTCAGTCGGGACATCGGAATGCCCATCCCTTTCAAGGTATCCGCATGGAGAATGTTCAGGCCGCTGCCGCCGTCCATGACAACCTTTCTGAGTCAAGTGCCCCCCACCAACAGATCAACTACCAGAGCCTATCGACCAGGAATGGCCACATGAGCAGGATGGTCTGTTTGGTCGAATGTGATAGCATACTCGGACCACTTGAGGTAGGTGGGGGTAGCTGGTACAGCCATGTTGACTTCTCTATTGATTACATTCAGACGACTCTTGCTCTCGACATCAGTAAAACTCACAAGTGTAGCAGTGACATCTGGGAATGTTTCTTTATCTTCATCTTCATCACCCTTCTCAGGAGATTTATCACACAACGGGTCCCCTTTGAATTGCCGGATAAGGGTCCGACACTACTGAGTGGTGTGCTTGGGAAAAATCACATTGCCTTCTGCATTTTTCCTCGTGTGAATTACACATGGTTGATCCATGATATCATTCCCTGACTGATTTTTTCTTCTCTTGGGGGTATACTATGCTTTGGCCTTCCCCTTGTTCTTTGACTCGGTCGCCAGTGCGGATGCTTTTGCTTGAACTTGTCCTTCAACTTTCCGCTTCTGTTTCCGATTGTTATTTCCACCAGTCTCATTGGCGACTGCCTTGCCTTTGCCGCTACGGAGGCGGTCTTCTTCCTTGCCATTGGCGTACCGAGTGGCGGTTTCCATCATCTTGCCGAGTGAAATATCACCTTTTCGTCGGAACTTCAGATATAGCTCTCTATATCTCACATCAGCCTCGAAAGCACACACAGTCTAGGGCTCTGACACATTCTCCACTATATGATGCAGAGTGGACCATCGCTGAATATAATCCCTCAAAGTTTCACTGGGCTACTGGAGACGGTGTTGTAAGTCGACCAGACCTGCCGGACGCTTGTAAGTGCCCTCGAAGGTTCGGATAAACATTCGAGCAAGATCCTCCCAACAATATATACTGGAAGGAGCCAAACGATTCAGCCAAGCACGAGCTGAACCATCTAACATCAAGGACAGGCGCTTCATTGTGACATTGTCATTGCCGCCACCAATTTCTACATCCACTCGGTAGTCATCTAACCAAGTCTCTGGCTTCGTTTCCCTAGTAAACTTCCCGATCCCAACTGCCAACCTGAAGTTGGGGGAAATCTATGTAGAACGGATGACTCTACTAAAACACTCAGGACCAGAAACCACAACCGATCTACCACTCGGAAAATATCTGTCATGTCCTTCCCTGTGGGCTCTGCCCGTGTCAGTCCACTTTTGAGTGAGGATGTCACGGGCATCATAACCTGCATTCCACTCATCACCGAAGGAGATCCTATCGTCCTGGTGCCGGGGAACGTACGGACCACCCCACGGAGGAGTGGGCACTCGACAGTGGTCTTCGTGGTGAAACTAATCTCTGAATTGCTCTTCACAAAAACCTCCACCCCTACGGCGCAAGGGCGATCCAAGGTTGTGTGCCGACTGAACGGTCTCCGCCCTGGGTGAGATGCTTTGTATTCTGTTATGTGACTAAGACATGACATAATTCTGATGCTGCACTGCATCTAAGAAAGCTCTGATCTGCATTCATCCTCTACCAGCCTCTGACCACGACGGCTGAGTAGAATTTGCTATCCTAGCAGTAGCTACAACATTCAACACAGGAGTTCGATATACCTCAACATTATCGCGAGATCTGGTCAGAAACAGTTGTCGCTGACGTCAACTAGCACGTGGCGCGCACTAGCAAGCACGCTCGTCAAGTTCCGCCTGGAGCTCTTCCCGCCGAATGCGCACAGCCTCTAAGGCTTGAGCCTCGGCGATCGTGCCGATGATGGGAGTATGAAGAACTTCCCCCTCGTGGCATGGCTGCTCACTTGACGGACCGCCAACCTCGTGCCTGCCACGGCCAAAGCCAGGCGGCGAACTCCGGTGAGAGTCTGCCATCAAGACCTCCGCTATGGGATCGCAGCTCTTGCACTCGGAAGGCACATCGGACGAATCGGAATCCGACTTGAACACGTCATGAAGGGACTCGGCAGCTCGAGTGCTACAATCTGCGGAGAAGAAGTTTGACGCGCCATTGCATGCTTGACCTAGCGCTAAAGTCATGAGCGGCTGGACCAACGCATAAGGAGTCAACGGCTGACGCAGCAACATGCCATAGGAACTCATGCGGAAGTGCGTGGCCCCGCTGACTGAGTGTGCCTCAACATCGAGGGGCGCTTCCTGGAGCCATGCCGAAACATTGAGAGGTGAGTGCTCCAAAACGGATCTCGTGGCCTAGAGAAAAAATCCACCAGAAGACATGTCGAAGGATGGAAAACCCAACCTCACCGGAAGTCGCTTAGACGCCTGCCCCACGGTTGGCGCCAACTGTCATGGGAACGAGCTTGACAATAGAAGGTAGGGGTACGTAAGGAGAGGTCAGAGTCCTAGCTACGGCAAGGGTGTACACACGGATATATGAGTTCAGGCCCCTCTCATGGAGGTAACAACCCTATGTCTTAGTACTCGGGATCTTTGTCGTATGGAATAGTGAGATTACTATGGTTGTGAACCCTTGTTCCATAGGGGAGGGGCGGCTTATATAGAGTTCACTGCCCCTCATAATTACCCAGCATCTAAGGGTCCGATCATGGGGTTAAAGCCTAGCGTTACTAGTAAGGTACGTAATAAAAGCTACTAATGATGGTAGGACTAACGCCTGCCCATTGGCCTCTTGATGATGGCCTATGGTCTTCTGCCGTCAACTAGGAACGAGGTCTTCCGAGTGACATACGACTGTCGAGTGAAGGAAGAAGTCTCCGAGTGGATAAGCTGTCGAGTGACTTAAGTGCTGCACGGGATCCAGTCGGAAGCTTGTTTGAGATCTTCAAGTCCTCCGATGTATGGTCCTTAGGTAAGGTATGTCGGTCATGCCTAGTACCCTACCCTAGGTACATATCCTCGTCAGGCTTACCACTGGTTATTTAATTGTCCAGGCATGGAAGGTCAGGAGTATGTTGAAGAGTTCGTTGGTGACGAACATGCGAACTAGGATGCTTCCCAGTGAGAATGCCTGTAGGATAAGGCAGATGGCATGGGTTCTCGCTTTAAATCAATATTTCTCCTGCTTGTTCTATTTAAGTGTTTGGCCCTCGTGGCCCCATCTATGTAAGACTAGACCTTCATGGCCTTTATTTGTGTAAGACGCTAAATGTGGATGTAAGACTCTTGTTATTAAGCTTCTGTGTGTTTAATGAGCATTGATCTCTACGATAACTTTACACATATATTTGGTAATCACGACTTATGAGTCGGGGTCCCCGTAGTCTTGGAGGTCAATGGTACGCTCGGGAGTCTTGAAGCACCTCCGGAGCTGAGAGACATGGAAGACATCATGCACATTTGCGAAATTAGGAGGAAGCTCTAGTTGATAGGCAAGTTCACCTCTCTTGCCAAAAACTCTAAAAGGACCCACAAAGCGAGGAGCTAGCTTCCCTTTAATTCCAAACCGCTGAGTGCCCTTCATGGGAGAGACTCTGAGATAGACTAGATCATCAATTTGAAAGGAGACATCCCGATGTTTGTTATCATAATAACTCTTCTGTCGAGATTGAGCTGCTTTGAGGTTCTCACAATTGACACGACACATCTCTTCTACTTCGGTGATCATGTCATTGCCCAAAATTTGACGCTCACCGGTTTCAGACCAATTGAGCGGGGTACGACACTTCCTGCCATAGAGAATCTCGGAAGGGCCTTGCCTGAGCTAGCCTGAAAGCTATTGTTGTATGAAAATTCAGCATATGGAAGGCAATCTTCCCATTTCATGCCGAACGAAATCACACAGGCCCTGGGCATGTCTTCAAGGACCTGGTTAACTCTCTCAACTTGACCACTTTTCTACGGATGGAATGCAGTGCTGAAACGGATCTTGGTACCCATAGCAGTCTAGAAGGACTCCCAAAACTTGGAAGTGAAGAGGCTTCCACGGTTAGATGAGATGTGCTGAGGAATACCATGCAAAGAAACTATCCTTGACGTATACAACTCTCCTAGCTGAGATGCGGAGATAGATTCTTTGAATGGAAGGAAATGAGCAACTTTGGTCAACTTGTCGATAACCACAAAGATGGCATCGTTGCACCTCTTGGACTTAGGAAAACCAGTGATGAAATCCATCTCCACATGATCAAATTTCCACTCTAGAATAGGCAAAGGATGAAGGAGACCTGTTGGACGTTGATGTTTTGCCTTCACTCTGCGACAAACATCACACTCATTCATGAACTGAGCAATTTCTCGTTTCATGTGAGTCCACCAGAAGGTTTGCTTGAGATCCTGATACATCTTGGAACTGCCCGGATGAATGGATAGAAGAGAATTATTTGCTTCGTCCATGATAACCTTCCTGAGATCACCTTTCGGAACCACCAAACGGTCCTCAAAGAACAAGGTATCTTTGTCATCAATGCAAAAGCACTTATACTTTGGAATGCCCTTAGCCACACCTTTCTTCACTTTCTTCACCATTGCATCAAGAAGTTGAGCTTGGTGAACCTGATCTTCTAGAGTCGGAGACACTTGAAGATTGGCAAGAAATCCTTGCGGAATCATTTGAAGATTGAGGTTGCGGAAAGCTTCACAAAACTTGGGTTGAAGAGGCTTCAGGATAAGACTGTTGTAGTATGCCTTTCGGCTAAGCACGTCTGCAATGACATTTGCTTTTCTCGGAGTATTCTCAATGCTTGGATTGAAGTCCTCAAGCATTTCCACCCAAGGAGACTACCGAAGATTGAGATTGGGTTGAGTGAAAACGTACTTAAAGCTCTTGTGATCGGTGTACACCTCAACTGGTCTAGCCAACAACAAAATGCCTCCAAGTCATCAGAGCATGCACAACTGCCGCCAACTCAAGATCATGAGTGGGTTAGTTTTTCTCGGCAGGCTTCAACTGACGGGAGGTATAAGAAGCTATCTTATTATCTTGCATGAGAACACCACCAAGACCTTGGAGAGAAGCCTCATAGAAAACTTGGAAAGGCTTTGATTGCTCGGGAGGAACAAGAACTAGAGCTGAAGTCAGTTTCTGCATGAGCATATTGAATGCCACATCACACTCAGGAGTCCAAGCATGCTTGACATTCTTCTGGAGGAAATTAGACAGAGGCTTGGCAGTTTGAGAGAAGTTCTCCACCAATCTTCTGCAATAACTTGCAAGCCCGAGTAAGCTACGAAGCTGCTTGATGTTCTGAGGAGGCTCCCACTTCAAGCTTGCCTCAACTTTCTCAGGGTGCACTTTCATGCCCTCGGCAGAGATCACATGCCCAAGGTACACCACTTCATTGAGCCAAAACTCACACTTGGAAAACTCGTCATAGAATCGATGCTCTCTTAACTTGTCAAGCACAACCGGAGATCCTCTGCATGCTCTTCTTCAGTCTCCGAGAACACGAGGATATCATCTAGATAGAGCAAGACGAACTCATTCTTGAAAGGAGAGAATATGAAGTTCATAATTATTGAGAAGGTTGGAGGAGTATTGGCGAGACCAAACGACATGACGGTGTACTCATAAGAGCCAAAACTTGTCCTAGAAGCAATCTTTGGCATATCTTTTTCACGAATGCGAATCTGACAATAGCCCATGCGAAGATCAAGCTTCGAGAAAACCATGGCACCTTTCAAATGTTCAAAAAACTCATTGATGTTGGGAAATGGGTACTTGTTTCTAATTATCTTTTTATTCAATGGACGGTAATCGACACAAAGTCGGTCCGTGCCATCCTTCTTATTGACAAACAAAACACCACAACCCCGTGGAGAAGAACTTGGTCTGATCAAACCCATACATTCTTGTTCATCTAGATGCTTCTTCAACTCATTCAGCTCTTCGGGGCCAAGTTTATAAGGGCGCTTGCAAACCAGTTCAGTTCCAGGTTCGAGATAAATCACAAACTCAACTGGCCGGTGTGGACGCATTCCTGGCAATTCTTCGGGATAGACATCTTCATACTCACAAACCACCGGAATCTGAGAAATAGCTGAGATTTCACCCTTATCATTAAGATCAAAGAGATGAATCGAGTCATTGCGAGCAGCAAAAATGATGACGTCTTCTAAAGGATGAGTCAATTTTACTTCCTTGGCTTGACAATCAACATACGCCTTGTTCATAGCCAGAAAATCCATGCCTAGAATGCGATAAATATAAGAATTATCAAGAACAATTGGAGAGGCCAGAAAAGAATATATGCCCATATTGATAGAAACATCCGGAACCACCATGTTCGAGCTCAACAATTTTCCCGGGGACACAACACGAAAAAGGATTAGGAAGGACTACCGAAGTCAAGTCATGCTTCCATGCAAAAGGTATAGAAATGAATGAATGCGATGAACTAGTATCAAACAACACTTCTATAGGAATAGAGTTGACAGAGAGATTACCCATGATCACTTGAGAAGAATCCTCTGCCTCTGCTGCGTTCACCATGTTCACACGGACTGACTTGGGATTATGCTTCACCATAGCATTGCCTGGAGGTCTGACTGGAGGAGGAGGAGGAAGACGCCGCTGGTTGCACTTGTTTAAGTAGTGACCCTTGTGACCACACTTGTGATAAGTAACCTTAGAGAGTGGACGGAAGATGCATGGAGGAGGAACATAAGCTGACTTGGGTTCCTGGGGCCTCTACTGATATCCTGGGTTGGGTGGGTGGGAAGAACCACGACCACCGAACTGTCTCTGCTGCTAAGGGGGACGAAGCAGAGGAGGAGGAGGAACCCAATACTTCTACAGCTTAGGGACCATCTGAGAGCTGGAAGAAGAAGAATAGCAATCCCTGGAACGCTTCCTTGTGTTCTCTAACTTGAGCTGAGTTGCCTCGACCTTCAAAGCCATGTTGTAGAACTGATCAAACTCACGAGGCTCTTGAAGGACCAGACCTGGTAGAAGCTCATCCTTGAGACCACCTCTAAACTGATAAATTATGGACTTGTCATCTGGAACATCTTGCTTAGCATAGCGGGCCAGATTCTGGAACTCGATGTTGTACTGATAGACAGAATTGCTTCCCTGCTTCAGGTGCTTGAACTTCTCACGCATCTCCTCGACAAAGTTTGTCGGAATGTAATGGGCCCTTAAGTCACGATACAAATCGTCCCAAGTGACAACATGATCGCCCCTAGAGTCCTTGTATTGCTGCCACCAATCTGCTACCTGACCCTTGAGCAGGAATGACGTGAATCTGACAAAGTCCTCTGGTCTGACATTGCTGCACTCAAAATGCTTACTCATCTCACCGAGCCAATCATCTCCATCAAAAGGCTGCTCACAACAGGTAAAGACTTGGGCTGGTTGGCAAAGAAGTGGTTGAGCGTCGCGATCTGAGGTTGATTCTGAAATTCCCTTGAAAGCTTTGCTGACGTTGATCTCTTTCTTGCAACAGCCAGAATAACATCTGAGTATTAGCATTGGTTGTGGCCTTCACAACTTGCCAAGCTTCAGGAGGAGGAGGTGGTGGGGTGGTGGTGGAGGATTAGACTGCTCCCCATCACGACCCGAACTCCTGCGAGTTGTTTGAGCCATCCTGGAGATGGACAAGAATATCAGCACCTCATTCACAAAGATGATAGCAATCAGGTGAATCAAATGACTTGAAAGAAATTGAACGAATAACATAAGCAACCTTCTTACTGGAAATTAGTAAGAACGCCTTCTTCGGGTTTGCGATAACATCATCAGATATTAGAAGCCACTTGTAATAACACAAAAGTATTGGGCTAATGTTTCTTGGAACAAATGTACATGCCCTCATACATCTGAAGAAGATGATCCTAGATAACTACATGAGTTCTCACCTAAGAACTTCCGAAAAGAATTTGTTATGCAATCCGGTGTTGGGGATACAAGGAGGAAATATCTCACACAACTAACAAGCCTACACTCCAACTGTATCCATCCTTCAACACGTAACCAGTGGCTTCCGGAAATCCATCTATCTTGGATCCTCGAAATCACAACAATACTAACCATGGTGGTACCCCGGATGCCTCCCCAGTACTAGGTAACTCCAACCTTATCTCACCATGACAAGTATTGAAGCAATTCCGAATACCCTTTGTCCTGAGATACTAAGGAAGCTAAATGATAATGATGTGCCAAGAATTCCCTGGAGCTCAAATCCTTAGAAGAAATCAAGTTAGACAGGAGCCACCAAGACAGAACTCCATCACAACGGTAACTTATAGTTTCCAAAATACTCGCGTGATCCTAACAAAAAATTGAGCGATAAGAGGAGTAGAATCAAAATTCCTAATACGAATACCTCACCAGAGTATAGAAGAGGAGTAAAAATAAACCTACTCTCCGATATAACTAGACTCAAAATAGTTTTACTAGACTCGACTTGGGCAAGATCGATCATGCAAAGGGCTCCTATGGTCGTATGGCTCTGAATACCAACTTGTAACGCCCAAGATGCGCACCTATCCATATTTGGGCACGGGGGCCTCAACATGGATAGAGGCGCATCTAATCGTTTCGCAAGTATAGTATCATCACATACATGTATGAAGAGAGTAGTATATGAGTTGGCTTACACTCGCCACATGCGAAATTACAAATCCACACAGTTTATTCAGAAATCATTCAAAAGACAGGGTCCATCTACGGATGAAAACAAACGAGAAAAGATGCAATGAAATTGTCTTGCTAGCCCCAAAGATCGTGACCAAGGCCTCTCTACTCATGGCGGGGGGATGACCCCGGGGTAGCCTCAAGCACGCCCTTTGCTCCAACCTTCTAACGCAATTAAAGGGTGGGCCGCCTCCCCCTGCGATCTGGCTACGCCTTGCTGGTAGCGGCCCTCCGACCAGTGCCCGCCAGCTGCGCCCCGCCGGTTACGACGTGCCGGCCAGGTGGGGGCATTGCCGCCTGGCCCCCTCCAGCCGGCTGCGCATTGGATACCGTTGAGAGGGCATGCGTGGCGATAGTGGCCCCCATCCCATCGGGGGTCAGTGCCGGAGTGGCCACAGGGAAGGTGTTAGGGCCTCTGACACTGGCGAATGGTGACTGGGCTTCCAACAGTGCCGACACGCCCCAACCACTCCATTACCTGCCCTGGCTTGGCTACAGGGTGGTCGGCCATACCGCTGACCTCGGCCGGCCGCCGCAAGACGACGCCACAAGGGGCGTCCGCGCTGTCACACCCTGTATTTTGGCACATTGTTATGTTTGGTTTTATAAAAAAAAATCGAGCCAACTAAATCTTTTTGAGTGCATGCTTGTTTGATTTGCTTGAATGTTCAAGTTTGGCACTATTAGGTTCTACTCCACTCCACCTTCATCTTCCTTGATCCAAATTCCTTGCCCTATGATCATGCCATGTGAATATAGGTCAAAAATATTTGTTATCAAAATTTATTTTCACCAAAAAGGATTTATTCAATTTAGGTTCACTAAAACCCCTGAATTGAGGTTTGAACTACGAGTCCTCAATTTAGGTGGATCTTTTATTCCCAAATGCTTTATTTGAAACCTACTATTTATATGACTTCTCAAAACCACCAAATATTATTTTTAAAGATTATTTTCGTATTTTATTTAAAGGCTTTTTCTTAAGGGCAGAAATGGCTTTTCCTAAGGGAAAATTATTTAAATGCTTGGGAAATATTTGAGAAAATTTAGAGAGACTCAGTGGACATATATTTTCCATATATATGAGTTTCAACACAAGGGCTTGATCATAACATGGGCAAAACCCCTCAAAACCCTTCCTGATCAGATCAAACTTTTGGAATATTTTTGCAAGAAATATTCTCAATAAATTCCAAGAAAATTCTAGCAAGTCAACATTATAATAGTGATGATCTTGCAAAGTTTCATCTCAATACAAGTTGGTTTTCTTCATCAAACCAACCCAAATCCATTTCTCTCTAGATTCAAATTTTGACAACTTTACATTGTGAAGTGTCTTCCCTTGACCTCAAACTTTGTGGGCATGCTGTAATGACCAATTAGTGATGATCCAGTAAGTGGTGCATCAAGGGTTAAAGCCTAACCCCTTTGAATCTGTAGAAACTAGATTCTGTCTATTTCTAAGTTTTCCCTAGGTTCCATTATGAACTTTTTCCCTTAAGCTCAAACTTGGTGATCACTCTTGTATTCCATCAGCCCTTGACCTTGTCAAATCTCAAGATGATCCAAGTTCATTTGACCCCCCTAAACATCATCAAACACCTTCTGCCAGAAATGTAAAAATGGCATTTTTCACCTCAAATCCTTTTACCCTTGCCTCCTCCTTTTTACCACAGCTCCACCCATACCCCCAGCACCTCCAGTAGCAATCCCAACGGCTAGGTCCATGATTGAGATGGTGAAAAACCCCATTTTTACCCTCTGGTCCACCTGGCAGGACCTCTTTTCCCTCTCTCCCTCAATTCTAATCCCTCCCCAGATCATCCAAGGGCCTAGCCCAGTTAGTTTTCTGCCCCTATATCCCTTGGACATGAGTGGACGTGCAGAAGGCGCCAAGGGCATGCCATGTCCTGCAATAGCCGTGCTGCAGAGCGCGCTACAGTGCCGACCAGCACTGTAGCCGCTGGCCACTACATGGCCCTGGCCGTCTTGACCCTCTCCTGGCGTCGTCGGGTCGACCCTGACATCTGCAGCCCTGCAGGTGGTCGGCCCCCTCCTCCCTCTCTCTCCTTCCCCCTCCTCCGCGCGTGCCCGCCACCGCCCGAGCCGGCCAATGCGAAAGCTCACACGCGCTTGCCTCCCCTCCTCTCTCCTCTCTTCCCCTGGCGTGGACTAACCCTGGGAAGACCCCCAGGGCCTCCCCCCTCCCTCCCATGGCCTGTGGTGAGAACCCCGTGCTCACCGGCGCACAGTGCCCTCGGTGGACCGGGCCCGCCTATAAAAGTGCCCTCTGTGCTCAGGATCGAGCCGAAGCTCGCCGAGGAAGCTCTGGGTACGGCGCCACTCCGGTCCCCATTCTTCTCCCTCTGGTCCTCCCGTGCCCTCCTGACCCGATTCCCCCTCTCTCCCATCGTTGTTGCAGGCTGGGACAGGCGTTTGAGGATGGTCCCAAAGCTCCTTCGCCGCGACCTCCTCGTCGCTGGCGACCCCGTCCTCCTCCGCCCTCAGCTCCACCTCCAGAGGACCGGCGGGTCCTCCCCGAGCCCGTTCCGACCCTCTCCTCCCCTCGCCATGGCCTCCCTCGCCGTCGGTGAGCCGCTCCCCTCTCGGACGCGAGGAGGAAGACAGACCTTACAGGTGGTCCCCACCTGTCAGCCTCTCCTCCCCTCGCCCGCGCCCTCTCTCCTCTCCCCTGAGCCGCTAGCAACCGGGCCCCGCGCGTCAGGTTTGAACCTGACTGCGCGCGCGGCCGCCCGGCTGACCAGATGGGCCGGCCCAGCCCCTGGCCACCCCTGGCTCAGGATCTGGTGCCCTTTTTCCCATTTTATTTTTTTGGTGGGTTTTGGAAAAATCCCACAGGACCAAATAATTGCCCAATGCAATTATTTTCTCCACCATAAATATTAGAATATTGTATAATATTTAATAGTGCCATCTGTGCAATTTACTGAAAGAGTTTTTATCACTAGTTTTATTTAAAACCTATTAAAAGCACCTTTTTAGACTCTCTTATTGTGTTTCTAATATAGTCTTCATAGATAAATTTATTGTAGATATTTTTAATATGACTTAAGAGATTTAACAGAATAGGTGAACATTTTTGATAGGTAGATTGAGTGCTCTGTTTGCATGCTTGTTTATTTATTGTCGCTATTTCCGCATCGATAGATTGCGCCGTTGGCGGAGAAGTTGGACTCGAAGACTTTGAAGACCCCGGAGAATTTGTCGAGCCAGGCAAGCATCCCTTTGACCATGTCAAGAAACTATTTTAACTTGCATGTCATATAGCACTTTACTTCCGGCATTATCGATCATATGATGTGGTGGTTTCCCCTTCCGTGGGATGCCTCTGGTGCCTTCCGTTGATACTTGCATCGACCACGACCCTACCACCTTATGAGGGTTGTGCGGGTGGGAGTAGATAGGTTGATAGTAGATGCTACACAAGTGGGATGGGACTTATGCACGGTGGTACCGAGAGGTGTGTGTTTTCAATACTCTTTCAAAAAACCCGTCAGGTGTCACTAATGCCCGAGGGAGATGATGATGAGTTGGGTGACCACTTGAGAAAGAAGTGGTGTACCGGAAAAAATGGGTGTGTGTTTTCGAAAATGGATTAGATTTAAGGTCTGCTGACCATCCCAACCATACATGCATGACCACGATACCCCTTATGAGACGGGGCTTTGTTGATTACCTTGGTGGGTATTGGCAAGGAGCCCGCATTACTAGTTGGCGGGAGTGGCGTGGTCACTCTCGATATGGGGACGTACCGGATGTACGATCATGCGCTGTCTTTACAGGCATCGGGCACACCGCTGGTCCCCTCATGGATGGTACGGTTTGAGCAAGGCTCATGTGATGTACGTCATGAGGGCTGGGTACCAATCGAGTGGACTCTTTGTTTAGTATCACCGGGGGAAAGGCATTGTTCGGGTGCTTACCTCGGGTATGTATATACCGCGAGTCGTGGATGACACGGTAGTTCCCCGAGTCTTGTGGGTAAAGTGTGCAACCTCTGCAGAGTGCAAAACTATTCGAATAGCCATGTCTGCGGTCATGGACAGTGGAGGTCCTTCTTAGACTACGTCGAATGTTTTCGTAAAATATTGGAGTGAGTATGGCTGTGTTAGTGACAAGAGGTCACGTGAGTCTAGTCCGATGACTAGGCATGAAAAATGAACTAAGTCTGATGACTTGGTGTGAGCAGAATGTGTTCAACTGATACCGTGATGGTATCGGCAATGTGTTATCATGAAGACTTGGTTATTTTTGGATGCATACTTACTATTACTTGATCATGTCACTTGCATACAAAATCAGCTTTCCGCAAGTTACCTATAATGCTTTATCATGCATCATTATTGCCTCGTTCCGCTCTTGGGTTGCTTGCGAGTACATTGAAAGTACTTATTGGCTTGCCACTGGTTATTTAATTGGCCAGGCATGAAAGAACAGGAGTTTGTTGAAGAGTTCGTCGGAGACGAACATGCGAACTAGGACGCTTCCCGGTCAGAATGCCTGTAGGTTAAGGCAGATGGCATGGGTTCACGCATTCGACGAAGATTTCCGCTGCTTGTTCTATACTTAGTGTTTGGCCCGAGTGGCCCTATCCTTGTAAGACTGAGACCTTCGTGGTCATCATTTGTGTAAGACGCTTAATGTGGATGTAAGACTCTTTTATTAAGCTTCTGTGTGTTCAGTGAGCATTGATCTCTGGGATCACTATACGCGTGCAATCAGTGATCTCGACTTATGAGTCGGGGTCCCCATAGAGCTGGCATCAGAGCCATCCTGACTTTAGGAAGCCCTTAGTTAGCATGGACATTAGTAGGACAAAAGCCGTTTTCAAAACTATACCTAGCTTTGGAACTTAGGAATTCTGTAGTAGTTATCTCTCCTATGCTTCACACAACACTTTGCTGACTCTCCTCTTTTCAAACCTTTGTAGATGGCCGTCGTACCCGAAGCCTTGCTGACATCCGGCTTTCCCTTACTCCTTGGGGACAACCTGGAGAAGTGCCAGTTTCGTCAACCACCCATTTTCCTCTACCACGAGCACCAGGTCGATGCCGTCACGAAGGAGTACCACGTGGATGTGGTCGTGAAGGCAAACGACTCCCCGACCAATTGGTTCTTTGAAGGACCATGGATGGAGACTATGATACTTTCCATCGAGACAGCTACACGCAAGGCCCTCCTACACCATCGAGACATCATTCCGGAGATGGCTGATGAGCCAGCTACTCGCTACCTTCCCTTTAGGAAGGATGACTTGGGCGAGAGTTGGACGCTGATTCCGGCCAAGGAGGATGGCACATCACTCCGGTTCCAGACCTACTTCAGTCTCTCCACTGATAGTCTGGTTCACAACTTGGTGAAGGAATCCGTGAAGCTCTGCGAGGAACTTCACCGCACCCGAGGGCTACTTCGACAAGCCAAGACTAAGCCAGACAAGATCAAGAAGGATGGAGCCGCTGAGGGACGACCAGCTGTCGCTTATCGAGGAGGAGTACCCCCAGCTAGTGGTGCACCTGCTCGTAGACATCACATGAGTGCGTAGGAGTACCGTAAGCTCTTCACCGACCCGCGCGTAAGGCGTCGTCGGGATAGGCCTCCTCGTTCCCCGACCCCGTCGACCGGGAACGATGCTCGTTCTGAGGATGAGCGAGAGGAAGACCCAGAGGTGCGTGACTACGAGACCGAGCACTCCACCACCTGAATCCGAGAACCCCTAGGGTAGGATTAGACATCTATCCCTCATGCGTAGTTGAGTCTGTGAAATGGTTCATATGAAACCATGTGTGCTTGTTGTTGTTTTGTTGTTTGTGTGTTCCTATGCAAGTCGCGCTTTTGCCTTGGGCAACATGTAAGCGACTACATCGTCTATCTTAATATATATTGTTGGTCTTTTGACTTTCGTTTCTTCACACTTGCACTTGACCGACCCCCTTAGGCGCGCTTTGTCATTTTGCTTATCCTCTTGTCGACCCCCAATTGTTTGACTTGGCTGCTCCAAACAGGATGGTGACTGCTACCCGCAACAGCTCCTTCACCAACCCCGAAGCCAGCAACTCGAGCTAGCAGCAGGGTGATGGTGGGGCTGCTCATGCTGGAGAACACCAGGAGCAGCCACAAGGCGACATTCCCCCGCCACCACCTCCATCGGAGAACATCACCATAGCTCAGTTTCTCCAAGTTCTCCGGGAGGAGCGCCAGGCCAATAATGCTTCTCTCCAGCAGATGGCCCAGGCTCTCGTGAACAACCAGCAGCAGCGTAGGAACGGCAATGGCCGCTCCACGCTATCTGAGTTCATGAGAAACTCGCCCCCAACCTTCACTAAGACTACTGAGCCGTTGGATGCTGATGACTAGATCCGCACCATCGAGGACCTCCTTGCCCTTGTCAACTACAATGAGGATCGTGAGAAGGTGCTTTATGCCTCTCACTGCCTTGGAGGTACCGCCCAAGCATGGTGGGATGGATTCAAGGTCATGCAGGGAGAGCATGTGATCATGTGGAATGACTCCAAGGAAGGATTCCGCACTGCCATATTCCATCTGGGATCATGGCTATCAAGAAGAGAGAGTTCTGAGCGCTGAAGCAAGGAAGTGGCTCTGTCAAGGAGTACCTGCAGAAGTTCAACCTGCTATCAAGGTATGCACCTGAAGACGTCAGCACGGAGGCTGCCAAGAAGGAACGCTTCATGGAAGGACTTCAGCAAATTCTGCAGTATCAGCTCATCATCTGCGACTGCCGCACCTTCTTTGATCTCGTAAACAAAGCCCTCATGTTGGAAGACAAGCGTCGTGCCATCAGCGACACTCGCAAGCGCAAGATGATCATCAAAGGAAGCTCAAGCAACCAGAAGCCTCGCCCATGGCAGCCAGCTCCAGCCAAGCCAACCTATCAGCCACACCAGGCTAGACCTCCTGCGCCTCGTCCGAGCTACCAGCCTCAGCAGTATGCCAATCCCAGGCCAGCTTACAACTACAACCCCAATAACAACAATGGTGGCAGAAACCTCAACAACAACCCTGGGCGAGTCACCTGCTTTGGATGTGGTCAGCTTGGACACATCTCTAGGCTTTATCCCAACAGGAAGCCTGATGCACCGCGCCGCAATGCGCCAGCTCAAGGACAAGCCCGAGGAGCACCGCCAAGGAACCCAGCTCCCTGCAACCAGCCTAATAATGGCAAGGGTCGTGTGAATCACGTCACCGCAGAGGAAGCCCAGGAAGACCTGGACGTCATACTGGGTACGTTCCTCGTCAACTCAACCCCAGCGACAGTATTGTTTGATTGTGGAGCTTCGCATTCTTTTGTCACCCAAAAGTTTGCACTAGAGAGTGGCATGGAACCTACACCATTGGGTAGTCGTATGCTGATACAAACCCCCGGTTCAGTTATGAAGTCTGGATTAGGGTGTAAGGGGGTGAAGATTGACATCGACGGGGTAGACTTCCTAGCAGACCTTATAGTTCTGGATTTACCCGGCTTGGATATTATCCTTGGCATGAACTAGTTGACTAAGCACCAAGGCTTACTACACTTTGCCAAGAGGACTGTCACCATGACCAACAACCGAGGTGTGGAAGTCAAGTATGTCCCCAATCCTCTCTCCACGCAAGCCCCTTAGGTTAACTGCCTGTTGGGAGTTGAGTTGGATCAAGTGCCAGTAGTATGTGAATACCCGAATGTGTTTCCTGATGAGCTGCCCGGGATGCCTCCTGACCGCGACATTAAGTTCATCATTGAGCTTATGCCTCGATCAAGGCCCATCTATAAGAAGGACTATAGGATGGGATCCGAGGAGTTGGCTTAATTGAAGAAGCAACTAGCAGAGCAGCTCAGGAAAGGATTTATTCGCCCTAGTGCCTCTTCTTGCAGATCTCCTGTTCTATTTGTGTCAAAGAGAGACGACACTATCAGACTCTGCGTCGATTACCGTTCTCTCAATGAGGTCACAATAAAGAACAAGTATACACTCCCCAAGATTGAAGACCTGTTTGATCAGTTGAATGGAGCCAAGGTGTTCTCCAAGATCGATCTCAGGTCTGGGTACTATCAGCTGAAGATCAGACCTCAAGATATTTCGAAGACAGCATTTGTGACCCGGTATGGCCTGTATGAATACACGGTCATGTCATTTAGATTGACGAATGACCCGGCCTACTTCATGTACCTCATGAATAAAGTCTTCATGGAGTACTTGGACAAGTTCGTTGTTCTCTTCATTGATGACATCCTTGTCTTCACCAAGTCTGAAGAGGAGCATGAAGAGCACTTGAGGTTGGTCCTAGAGAAGCTTCGAGAGCACCAACTTTATGCCAAGTTTAGCAAGTGTGAATTCTGGCTGCATGAAGTTGGATTCTTGGGTCATATGTTGACTGCGGAGGGATTATCAGTAGACCCTGCCAAGATTGAAGTCGTGACTGAATGGCAGACCCCAACCACAGTGAAGGAAGTCAGGAGCTTTCTCGGACTCGAGGGATATTACCGCAAGTTCATAGAAGGATTCTCAAGCATCGCCCGACCAATGACCCAGCTCCTGAAGAAGGACAAGAAGTTCGAGTGGACCGCTAAGTGCAAGGAAAGCTTCCAGGAGCTCAAGAAGCGATTGACCACAACCCCTGTTTTGGCCACCCCCGATATTCACAAGGAGTTTGTGATTT
Source organism: Hordeum marinum (assembly GCA_022496015.1). Lineage (NCBI taxonomy): Eukaryota > Viridiplantae > Streptophyta > Magnoliopsida > Poales > Poaceae > Hordeum > Hordeum marinum. Next base: position 333,496,749 of record CM039673.1, read on the forward strand.
ATTGTGATGCATCGAGAACCAGGCTAGGAGGTGTTCTGATGCACGAAGGCAGAGTCATAGCATATCTTTCTAGACAACTACATCCTCATGAAGAGAACTACGCGATTCACGATCTCGAGTTGGCAGCCGTGGTTCATGCCCTGAAGACATGGAGACATTACATTCTGGGGAAGCGATGTGAGATATTCACTGACTACAAGTGTTTGAAGTATATCTTCACTCAAAGGGAATTGAACATGAGGCAGCGAAGATGGTTGGAGTTGATCAAGGACTACGACCTCAGTGTTCAATACCACCCCGAAAAGGCCAATGTGGTAGCTGACGCCTTAAGCAGAAAGGCTTGCTCCTTGAATGCTATGATTAATGAAAGGCTACCCGCTTTGTATGATGAGCTTGAGAGCCTCAGCTGGGAACTGGTCGCACCAGGATTTCTCGCCAACCTCAAAGTGAAGCCTACCTTGATGGACGATATCAAAGAAGCCCAGACGGGACACGAGAGCATTGAAGGCATTAAGAGGAAGATCAAGGCAGGCAAGGCCCCAGGATTCTCAGAGGATGAACAAGGTGTCATGTGGTTTGGGAACCGCATTTGCGTACCCAACAAAGAGGAGCTCAAGAACTTGATCTTACAAGAAGCTCATAGCACTCCCTAATCCATCCATCCTGGAGGAACCAAGATGTATCAAGACCTCAAGGCAAGATTCTGGTGGCATGGCATGAAGCGGGAGATAGGGACGTTCGTGGCTAAATGTGATGTATGCCAGAGGGTCAAGGCTGAGCATCAGCGACCCGCCAGACTATTGCAACCCCTTAAAGTGCCTGAATGGAAGTGGGATAAAATCGGGATGGACTTCATCACCGGTTTACCAAGGTCAAGCAAGGGACATGATTCCGTTTGGGTCATTGTCGACCACCTGACCAAGGTCGCCGATTTTATTCCCATCAAGACCACCTATGATGGCAACAAGGTAGCCATACTCTACATAGAGCGGATCGTGAGTCTTCATGGAGTACCAAAGGAGATTGTGTCAGACCGAGGGACCCAGTTCACCTCAAGGTTCTGGAAGAAGTTTCAAGAAGCTATGGAACCAAGCTCTCCTTCAGCACTGCTTTTCACCCCCAGACCGGTGGGAAAACAGAACGAGTAAACCAGATACTCGAAGACATGCTCCGCGCTTGTGTTCAGGCATATGGAGCCAAGTGGGAAGATTGCTTACCGTTCGCCGAGTTCTCCTACAACAACAGCTATCAGTCAAGCCTTCAGATGGCACCATTTGAAGTGTTGTATGGACGCAAGTGCCGTACTCCCCTCAACTGGTCGGAGACCGGAGAAGGATTGGTGTTTGGGCCAGATATCCTCTGCGAAGCCGAAGAGCAAGTTCAACTTATCCAAGAGCGCCTCAAGACCGCTAAGTCCAGACAGAAGAGCCACGCTGACTCTCACCGCCGGGGACTGAACCTCAACGTTGGAAATTATGTCTACCTCCGCATCATGCCTCTCAAGGGAAACCTCGTGCCAAGGTATATCGGACCCTTCAGGATCACTGCAAGACGAGGAGAAAATTTAGAGAGACTCAGTGGACATATATTTTCCATATATATGAGTTTCAACACAAGGGCTTGATCATAACATGGGCAAAACCCCTCAAAACCCTTCCCGATCAGATCAAACTTTTGGAATGTTTTTGCAAGAAATATTCTCAATAAATTCCAATAAAATTCTAGCAAGTTTCATCTAGATACAAGTTGGTTTGCTTCATCAAACCAACCCAAATCCATTTCTGTCCAGATTCAAATTTTGACAACTTTACAATGTGAAGTGTCTTCCCTTGACCTCAAACTTTGTGGGCATGCTCTAATGTCTGATTAGTGATGATCCACTAAGTGGTGCATCAAGGGTTAAAGCCTAGCCCCTTTGAATCTATAGAAAACAGATTCTGTCTATTTCTAGGTTTTCCCTAGGTTCCATTATGAACTTTCTTCTCTTAAGCTCAAACTTGGTGATCAGTCTTGTTTTCCATCACCCCTTGACCTTGTCAAATCTCAAGATGATCAAAGTTCATTTGACCCCCCTAAACATCATCAAACACCTTCTGCCAGAAATGTAAAACTGGCATTTTGCACCTCAAATCCTTTTACCCTTGCCTCCTCCTTTTTACGACAGCTCCACCCATACCCCCCAGCACCTCCAGTAGCAATCCCAATAGCTAGCTCCATGATTGAGATGGTGAAAACCACCATTTTTACCCTCTAGTCCACCTGGCAGGACCTCTTTTCCCTCTCTCCCTCTATTATAATCCCTCCCCAGAGCATCCAAGGGCCTAGCCCAGTTAGTTTTCTTCCCCTAGATCCCCTGGACATGGGTGGATGCGCAGAAGGCGCCAAGGCCATGCCATGGCCTGCAATAGCCACGCTCCAGAGCCGCGCTCTAGTGCATCCCTCACCATCAGTGAGCCGCTCCCCTCTCGGACGCGAGGAGGAAGACGGACCTGACAGGTGGTCCACACCTGTCAGCCTCTCCTGCCCTCGCCCGCGCCTTCTCTCCTCTTCCTGAGCCGCTGGCAGCCGGGTCCCACGCGTCAGGTTTGAACCTGACTGCGCGCGCGGCCGGCCGGCTGACCAGATGGGTCGGCCCAGCCCCTGGCCGCCCCTGGCTCATGATCTTGTGCCCTTTTTCCCTTCTTATTTTTTTGGTGGGTTTTGCAAAAATCCCACAGGACTAAATAATTGCCCAATGCAATTATTTTTCTCCACCATAAATCTTAGAATATTGTATAAAATTTAATATTGTCATCTGTGCCATTTACTGAAAGAGTTTTTATCACTAGTTTTATTTAAAACCTATTAAAAGCACCTTTTTAGCCTCTGTTATTGTATTTCTAATATAGTCTTCATAGATAAATTTATTGTAGATATTTTTAATATGACTTTAGAGATTTAACAGAATAGGTGAACATTTTTGATAGGTAGATTGAGTGCTCTATTTGCATGCTTGTTTATTTATTGTCGCTATTTCCGCATCTATAGATTGCACCGTTGACGGAGAAGTTGGACTCGAAGACTTTGAAGACCCCGGAAAATTTGTTGAGCCAGGCAAGCAGCCCTTTGACCATGTCAAGAAACTATTTTAACTTGCATGTCATATAGCACTTTACTTCCGGCATTATCGATCATATGATGTGGTGGTTTCCCCTTAGGTGGGATGCCTCCGGTGCCTTACGTTGTGTGGGTGGGAGTAGATAGGTTGCTAATAGATGCTACGCAAGTGGTATGGGACTTATGCACGGTGGTACCGAGAGGTGTGTGTTTTCAATACTCTTTCGAAAACCCCGTCCGGTGTCACGAATGCCCGAGGGAGATGATGATGAGTTGGGTGATCACTTGAGAAAGAAGTGGTGTACCGGAACAAATGGGTGTGTGTTTTCGAAAACATATTAGATTTAAGGTCTGCTGACCATCCCAACCTTACATGCACGACCACGATACCCCTTATGGGATGGAGCTTTGTTGATTACCTTGGTGGGTACTGGCAAGGATCCCGCATTACTAGTGCCGGGAGTGGCGGGGTCACTCCCGATACGGGGTCGTACCGGATGTACGATCATGCGCTGTGTTTACAGGCACCGGGCACATCGTTGGTCCCCTCATGGATGGTACGGTTTGAGCAAGGCTCGTGTGATGTACGTCATGAGGGCTGGGTACCAATCGATTGGACTCTTTGTTTAGTATCGCCGGGGAAAGGCATTGTTCGGGTGCTTACCTCGGGTATGTACATACCACGAGTCGTGGATGACACAGAAGTTCCCCGAGTCTTGTGGGTAAAGTGTGCCACCTCTGTAGAGTGTTAAACTATTCAAATAGCCGCGTGTGCGGTCATGGACAGTTGGAGGTCCTTCTTAGACTACGTCCAAATGTTTTCGTAAAATATTGGAGTGAGTATGGGTGTGTTAGTGACAAGAGGTCACGTGAGTCTAGTCCGATGACTGGGCATGAAAAATGAACTAAGTCTGATGACTTGGTGTGAGCAGAATGTGTTCAACTGATACCGTGATGGTATCGGCAATGTGTTATCATGAATACTTGGTTATTTGTTGATGCATACTTACTATTACTTGATCATGTCACTGTTGGGGAACGTCGCATGGGAAACAAAAAATTTCCTACGCACACGCAAACCTATCCATGGTGATGAGCATCTACGAGAGGGAGAGTGTATCTACATACCCTTGGAGATCGCTAAGCGGGAAGTGTTAAGAAACGCGGTTGGTGTTGTCGAACATCTTCGCGATCCAAATCGCCGAGCGTCCCGCGATCTCATCACGATCCGTCCCGCGATCCAATCACGATCCGTCCCGTGAACTCATCACGATCCGTCCCGCGATCTCATCACGATCCGTCTCACGATCTTGATCACGATCTGTCCCGCGAACTCATCACGATCCGTTCCGCAATCTCATCACGAACTGTCTCGTGATCTCGATCACGGTCCTTCCGATCTAGCACCGAACGGACGACACCTCCGCGTTCAGCACACGTGCAGCTTGATGACGATCTCCACCGTCTTGATCCAGCAAGAGGAGGTGGAGAGGAGAGAGAGTTCACCGGCAGCGTGACGGCGCTCCGGTGATGGTGGTGGAGTAATTCCGGCAGGGCTTCGCCTAAGCGCTGCGGAACTACGATCTAGAGGAGAAACTATGCACCGGTGGAACGGGTAGCACGTGGCCGGAAATTCTGTCCAAAAACAACCCAATCCACTAGTATATATAGGAGGAGAGGAGAGGAGAGGCAGCCAAGTCCTTTGGGTCGGCCGAAATAGGAGGTGGGAGCAATCCTACTTCACCTCCAATCCTAGTTAGAGTAGGATTGCCTCCTATTGGCTGATTTTCCACTTTTTGCTTTAGGACTTTCTCTCCTGCGCCATGGGCCTTTGTGGCTGTTTTCCCAGCCCACTAAGGGCTGGTTATTATTCTCCCACAGCCCATGGACCTCTTGGGGTCGAAATACCCCTCCCGGAGGCCTCCCGGTACACTACCGGCACTCCCGGTACACTACCGGCACTCCCGGTACACTACCGATGAGCCCGAAACTTTTCCGGAAACCAAACTGGGACTTCCTATATATGAATCTTTACCTCCGGACCATTCCGGAGCTCCTCGTGACGTCCGAGATCTCATACGGGACTCCGAACAAACTTCAGTCACCACCATACATAACTCTACACTACCGAAACGTCACCGAACCTTAAGTGTGCAGACCTTGCGGGTTCGAGAACTATGTAGACATGACCGAGACACCTCTACGGTCAATAAACAATGGCGGGACCTGGACGTCCACATTGGTTCCTACATATTCTACGAAGATCTTTATCGGTCGAACCTCTATGTCAAGGATTCAGTTAATCCCGTATAACGTTCCCTTTGTTCTTCGGTATGTTACTTGCCCGAGATTTGATCGTCGGTATCTCCATACCTAGTTCAACCTCGTTACCGGCAAGTCTCTTTACTTGTTCTGTAATACAAGATCCCGCAACTAACAATTAGTCACATTGCTTGCAAGGCTTATTGTGATGTTGCATTACCGAGTGGGCCCTGAGATACCTCTCCGTCACACGGAGTAACAAATCCCAGTCTCGATCCATGCCAACTCAACAAACACCATCGGAGATACCTGTAGAGCACCTTTATAGTCACCCAGTTACATTGCAACGTTTGATACACACAAGGCACTCCTCCGATATCCGTGAGTTGCATGATCTCATGGTCATAGGAACATATACTTGACATGCAGAAAACAGTAGCAATAAACTGACACGATCATATGCTATGTTTGTAGTTTGGGTCTTATCCATCACATCATTCTCCTAATGATGTGATCCCGTTATCAAATGACATCTCATGTCCATGGCTAGGAAACCTTAACCATCCTTTGATCAACGAGCTAGTCCATTAGAGGCATACTAGGGACATGGTTTTGTCTATGTATCGACACATGCATTTAAGTCTCCGATCAATACAATTATAGCATGGATAATAAACGATTATCATGAACAAGGAAATATGATAATAACTAATTTATTATTGCCTCTGGGCATATTTCCAACAGTCTCCCACTTGCACTAGAGTCAATAATCTAGTTCACATCACCATATGATTCGCATTGTTATGAATCTAACACCCAATGAGTTTTGGGGCTCGATCATGCTTTGCATGTGAGAGAGGTCTTATAGTCAACGGGTCTGCGATATTCAGACCCGTGTGTACTTTGAAAATCTCTATGTCAAACCGTAAACACTGCTACCACACTCCACTTGGTACTATTTCCAAATGGCTGCTCCACTATACGTATCCAGATTGCTACTACTAGTCATCCGGATAGGTGTTAAAGCTTGCATCGACGTAACTCTTTACGACGAACTGTTTATCACCTCCATAATCAAGAAACATTTCCTTAGTCCTCTGGTTACTAAGGATAATTCCGACCGCTGTCCAGTGATCCACTCCTGGACCACTCTTGTACCCCTTGACAGACTCATGGCAAGGCACACATAGGTGCGGTACACAGCATGGCATAATATAGAGCCTATGGCTAAGGCATAGGGGACGACGTTCGTCCTTTCTCTTTCTTATGCCGTTGTCGAGCTTTGAGTCTCACTCAACTTCACACCTTACAAATCAGACGCGAACTATTTCTCTGGCTGATCCATTTTGAACTCGTTCAAAATCTTGTCAAGGTATGCACTCATTGAAAGTCTCATCAAGCATCTTGATCTATCTCTATAGATTTTGATGCTCAACAATTAGGTAGCTTTATCCAGGTCTTCCTTTGAAAAACACTTTTCAAACAACCTTTTATGCCTTCCAGAAATTCTACATTATTTCCGATCAACAATATGTCAACCACATATACTTATCAGAAACTCTATAGTGCTCCCACTCACTTTATTGCAAATACAAGTTTCTCGTAAACTTTGTATAAACTATAGAAACTTTGATCACCTCATCAAAGTGTATATTCCAACTCCGAGATGCTTGCTTCAGTCCAGAGAAGGATCACTGAAGCTTGCTCATCTTTTAGCATCCTTAGGACTGACAAAACCTTCTGGTTGTATCACATACAACCTTTCCTTAACTAAACCGTTAAGGAAACGATGTTTTGACATCCATCTGCCAGATTTCATAATTGAAAATGCAGCAACTGCTAACATAATTCCAACAGACTTTTAGCATTGCTACGAGTGAGAAAGCCTCATCGCAGTCAACTCCTTGAACTTGTCACAAACAACTTTGCAACAAGTCGAGCTTTACAAATGGTGACATTCACCATCAGTGTCTGTCTTCATTCTAAAGGTCCATTTGTACTCAACGACCTGCCGTCTAACGAGCAAGTCTACCAAAGTCTATACTTGGTTTTCATACATGGATCCTATCTCGGATTTCATGGCCTCTAACCATTCATCGGAATCCAGGCCCATCATCGCTTCTCCATAGCTCGTAGGTTCATCGTTGTCCAACAACATGACTTCCAAGACAGAGTTGTCGTACCACTTAGGAGCAGTACACATCCTTATTGACCTACGAAGTTCGATAGTAACTTGATCCTCAAGCTTCATGATCATCATCATTAACTTCCCCTTCAACTAACGTAGGCTTCACAGAAACATCTTTCTGCACTGCGCTACTCTCTGGTTGAACAAAGGTTTAACAACCTCATCAAGTTCTATCTTCCTCCCACTCAATTCTTTCGAGAGAAACATTTCCTCGAGAAAGGATCCGTTTAAGCAACAAACAATTTGCACTTGGATCTGAGATAGAAGGTTCACCCAGCCGATCTTAGGGTATTCTATGAAGATGCATTTGTCCGCCTTGGGTTCGACCTCATTAGGTGAAAACATTTTCCACACAAGCGTCGCAGCCCCAAACATTAAGAAATGACAGGTTAGGTTTCTATCAAACCATAATTCACGCGGTGTCATCTCAACGGATTTAGATGGTGCCCTCTTTAAAGTGAATGTAGTTGTCTCTAATGCATAACCCCAAAATTATAGTAGTAAAACGACAAGAGACATCATAGCACGCACCATGTCCAATAGAGCAGAACTATGATGTTCGGACACACCATCACACTATGGTGTTCCAGGTGGCGTTTAGTTGTGAAACAACTTTCACATTGTCTTAAGTTGTATGCCAAACTCGTGACTCAGATATTCACCTCCACGATCATATCACAGTCATTTTTATCTTCTTGTCACGATGATCTTTAAACTTCACTCTGAATTTGCTTGAACCTTTCAAACGATTCAGACTTGTGTTTCATTAAGTAAATATACACTATATCTACTCAAATCATCAGTGAAGGTAAGAAAATAACGATATCCACTGCACGCTACAAGCCTCATTAGATTGCATACATCAACATGTATCATTTCCAATGAATCACTTGCCCGCTCCATCCAACGGGGTCCTTTAGTCATCTTGCCCAAGAGGCATGGTTCGCATGTCTCAACCAATTCGAAATCGAATGAGTCCAAATATCCATCACCATGGAGTTTCTACATGCGCTTTATACCAATATGACATTTAGCGGCAGTGCCACAAGTATGTGGTATTATCATTATTAACTTTGTATCTTTTGACATCAATGTTATGAACATGTGTACTACTACGATCAAGATTTCAACAAACCATTCAGGTATTATTCATGTAAACAGAATAACCATTATTCTCTAACTTAAATGAATAACCGTATTGCAATAAACATGATCTAATCATGTTCAAGCTCAACGCAAAACACCAAATAACATTTATTTAGGTTCATCACTAATCCTGAAGGTAGAGAGAGCGTGCGATGTTGATCACATCAACCTTGGAAACACTTCCAACACATATTGTCACCTCACCCTTAGCTAGTTCTCCGTTTATTCCGTAACTTTTATTTCGAGTTACTAACATTTAGCAACCGAACCGGTATCCAATACCCAGGTGCTACTAAGAGTACTAGCAAGGTACACATTAATAACTCGTATATCAAATATACTTCTATTAATGTTGCCAGCCTTCTTATCTACCAAGTATCTAGGGTTGTTCTGCTTGAGCGACCTCTCACCTCATAATAGAAGCACTTAGTCTCGGGTTTGAGTTCAACTTTGGGTTGCTTCACTGGAGCAGCAACTGACTTGCTATCCATGAAGTTTCCCTCCTTGCTCTTGCCCTTTTTGAAACTAGTGGTTTGATTAACCATCAACACTTGACGCTCCTTTTTGATTTCTACCTTCGCGGTGTCAAACATCGCGAACAGCTCAGGGATCAATACTTCTATCCCTGGTGTATTATAGTTCATCACTAAGTTCTAGTAGCTTTAGTGACAGTGACTTGGAGAACTATATCAATCACTATCTTATCTGGAAGATCAACTCCCACTTGATTCAAGCGATTGTAGTACCCAGACAATCTGAGTACATGCTCAACGATTGAGCTATTCTCCTTCATCTTATAGGCAAAGAATCTTGTTGGAGATCTCATATCTCGCAATACAGGCACGAGCCTGAGATCACAATCTCTGCTCCTAGAACATCTCATATGTTCCGTGACGTTCAAAACGTTTCGGAGCCTCAATTCTAAGTCGTAATGCATGACACACTAAACTATCAAGTAGTCATCGAAACGTGCCTGTCAGATGTTCACAACATCTATAGACGACGCTAGAGGGGGTGGCGCACCGAGCGGTGCATTAAGGACATAAACCTTCTGTGCAGCAATGAGGACAATCCTCAAATCACGGACCCAGTCCGCAATATTGCTACCAACATCTGTCAACTCTATTTCTCTAGGAACATATAAAAATTTAAGGGAGCTACAGCGCGAGCTAGTAATCTACAACATAATTTGCAAAGACACTTTGACTATGTTCATGATAATGAGTTCAATTAATCATATTACTTAAGAACTCACACTCAAATTGACATCCCTCCGATCATTCGAGTGATACATGATCCAAATTCACCAACTCAAGTCCGATCATCACGTGAGTTGAGGTGGCTGCAATGGTGAATATCATCATGTTGATCATATCTACTATATGACTCATGTTCGACCTTTCGGTCTCTTGTGTTCCGAGGCCATGTCTGTACATGCTAGGCTCGACAAGTTTAACCCGAGTGTTCTGCATGTGCAACACTGGCTTGCACCCGTTGTATGTGAACGTAGAGTCTATCACACCCGATCATCACGTGGTGTCTCAACACGACGAACTTTCGCAACGGTGCACACTCGGGGAGAACACAATTTATCTCGAAATTAAGTGAGGGATCACCTTATAATGCTACCGCCATCCTAAGCAAAACAAGGTGCATAAAAAGAATTAACATCACATGCAAATCATAAGTGACATGATATGGCCATGAACTTGTGCTTTTGATCTCCATCTAGAAAGCACCGGCATGATTTCCATCGTCACCGACATGACACCATGATCTCCATCAACGTGTCGCCATCGGGGTTGTCACGCCCTGCATGCTTCTACTACTATTGCTACCGTTTAGCGATAAAGTAAAGCATTACATAGCGCTTAATGATTGACACGCAGGTCATACAATAATTAAAGACAACCCTATGGCTCCTGCCGGTTGCCGTATTCATCGACATGCAAGTTGTGATAATCTATACATCACATGATCATCTCATACATCACATATATCACATCATGTAATTGGCCATATCATTTCACAACATACCCTGCAAAAACAAGTTAGACTTCCTCTAATTGTTGTTGCATGTTTTACGTGGCTGCTACGGGTATCTAGAAAGAACAATTCTCACCTACGCATAAACCACAATGGTGATGCACTAGTTTGCTTTTCAACCTTCTCAAGGACTGCCTTTGTCGAATCTGATCCAACTAAAGTGAGAGAAACTGTCACCCGCAAGCCATCTAGGCAACAAGTTGCGTCGAGGGAACCGGTCTCTCGTAAGCGTACGAGTAATGTTGGTCCGGGCCGCTTCATCTCACAATCCCGCTGAACCAAAATACGACCAATGGAGGAAGCAATCTAAGCATCAACGCCCACAAACCTTTTCTGTTCTACTCGAGATCTCATCGAACCATCAACCTAGCTCATGATGCCACTGTTGGGGAACGTCGCATGGGAAACAAAAATTTTCCTACGCACACGCAAACCTATCCATGGTGATGAGCATCTACGAGAGGGAGAGTGTATCTACATACCCTTGTAGATCGCTAAGCGGGAAGCGTTAAGAAACGCGGTTGGTGTTGTCGAACATCTTCGCGATCCAAATCGCCGAGCGTCCCGCGATCTCATCACGATCCGTCCCACGATCCAATCACGATCCGTCCCGTGAACTCATCATGATCCGTCCCGCGATCTCATCACGATCCGTCTCACGATCTTGATCACGATCTGTCCCGCGAACTCATCACGATCCGTTCCGCAATCTCATCACGAACTGTCTCGCGATCTCGATCACGGTCCTTCCGATCTAGCACCGAACGGACGACACCTCCGCGTTCAGCACACGTGCAGCTTGATGACGATCTCCACCGTCTTGATCCAGCAAGAGGAGGTGTAGAGGAGAGAGAGTTCACCGGCAGCGTGACGGCGCTCCGGTGATGGTGGTGGAGCAATTCCGCCAGGGCTTCGCCTAAGCGCTGCGGAACTACGATCTAGAGGAGAAATTATGCACCGGTGGAACGGGTAGCACGTGGCCGGAAATTCTGTCCAAAAACCACCCAATCCACTAGTATATATAGGAGGAGAGGAGAGGATAGGCAGCCAAGGACTTTGGGTCGGCCGAAATAGGAGGTGGGAGCAATCCTACTTCACCTCCAATCCTAGTTGGAGTAGGATTGCCTCCTATTGGCTGATTTTCCACTTTTTGCTTTAGGACTTTCTCTCCTGCGCCATGGGCCTTTGTGGCTGTTTTCCCAGCCCACTAAGGGCTGGTTATTATTCTCCCACAGCCCATGGACCTCTTGGGGTCGAAATACCCCTCCCGGAGGCCTCCCGGTACACTACCGGCACTTCCGGTACACTACCGATGAGCCCGAAACTTTTCCAGAAACCAAACTGGGACTTCCTAGATATGCATCTTTACCTCCGGACCATTCCGGAGCTCCCCGTGATGTCCGGGATCTCATCCGGGACTCCGAACAAACTTCGGTCACCACCATACATAACTCTACACTACCGAAACGTCACCGAACCTTAAGTGTGCAGACCTTGCGGGTTCGAGAACTATGTAGACATCACCGAGACACCTCTACGGTCAATAAACAATGGCGGGACTTGGACGTCCACATTGGTTCCTACATATTCTACGAAGATCTTTATCGGTCGAACCTCTATGTCAAGGATTCAGTTAATCCCGTATAACGTTCCCTTTGTTCTTCGGTATGTTACTTGCCCGAGATTCGATCGTCGGTATCTCCATACCTAGTTCAACCTCGTTACCGGCAAGTCTCTTTACTCGTTCTGTAATACAAGATCCCGCAACTAACAATTAGTCACATTGCTTGCAAGGCTTATTGTGATGTTGCATTACCGAGTGGGCCCTGAGATACCTCTCCGTCACACGGAGTAACAAATCCCAGTCTCGATCCATGCCAACTCAACAAACACCATCGGAGATACCTGTAGAGCACCTTTATAGTCACCCAGTTACGTTGCGACGTTTGATACACACAAGGCACTCCTCCAATATCCGTGAGTTGCATGATCTCATGGTCATAGGAACATATACTTGACATGCAGAAAATAGTAGCAATAAACTGACACGATCATATGCTATGTTTGTAGTTTGGGTCTTATCCATCACATCATTCTCCTAATGATGTGATACCGTTATCAAATGACATCTCATGTCCATGGCTAGGAATCCTTAACCATCCTTTGATCAACGAGCTAGTCCATTAGAGGCATACTAGGGACATGGTTTTGTCTATGTATCCACACATGCATTTAAGTCTCCGACCAATACAATTATAGCATGGATAATAAACGATTATCATGAACAAGGAAATATGATAATAACTAATTTATTATTGCCTCTAGGGCATATTTCCAACAGTCACTTGCATACAAAATCAGCTTTCCACAAGTTACCTATAGTGCTATATCATGCATCATTATTGCCTCATTCCGCTCTTGGGTTGCTTGTGAGTACATTCAAAGTACTCATTGGGTTGCCACTTGTTATTTAATTGGCAAGGCATGGAAGAACAAGAGTTTGTTAAAGAGTTCGTTGGAGACAAACATGCGAACTAGGACGCTTCCGAGTCAGAATGCCTGTAGGTTAAGGCAGATGGCATGGGTTCATGCTTTCAAGGAAGATTTCCGCTGCTTGTTCTAGACTTAGTGTTTGGCCCGAGTGGCCCTATCCTTGTGAGACTGAGACCTTCGTGGTCATCATTTGTGTAAGACGCTTAATGTGGATGTCAGACTCTTTTATTCAGCTTTTGTGTGTTCAGTGAGCATTGATCTCTGGGATCACTGTACACGTGCAATCGGTGATCTCGACTTATGAGTCGGGGTCCCCACACGCGCGGACCCCGCCGATTCCTGACAGGACCCTTCAGCCGGCGGGACCTACCAGTGACAGGACCCCACAGCAGGCGGCCCCTGCAGCCGGCCAGAGAGGCTGCCTGCTGGGGCCCCCCTTTAACCTTCTATTTGTATTTGTAATCCGGGGGGTGGCCTATAAACCCGCCCGGGCGACCCCCATGCAAGGGGTCGGCGGATCTCCCAGCTCTCTTCACATCCACTCCACACACACACACACGTAGGGAGGAAGAAGAGCGGGCTAGCTCCTTCTTCCTCCACGATCCATACAGCTCAAGGAGCGCCATTGTAATCCGACCATTGTCTCAACTAGACCAAGCGGAACTAGGGGTGTTACCTCCCACGTAGGGCTCCGAACCTGGGTACATCGTGTGTCCCCCACCGCTTGTGCCTAACCCCGCTCCTGAAGCCCGCTGGCGTCGTTCGGCCCCTCTCGATGAGCCTACCTATGGCATCTGCCATGACAAAACCACGACAGTTGGTCGGCGCCCACCGTCGGGCCCTTCGTGGCGCCGGCCGGAGTCATGCTCCGGGCGGGACCCTTCACCACCTCCCCCGGCAGCCTCGCGTCCGGGTGGAACTGCGTGGTCGTGGGGCTTGCTCTGGCGGGTCTGTGAGCAATGCGACCAGCATCTCTGATGAGTGCCTCGGCCACGACCTCGCGCTCGACATCGCCGCGCTCGCTAGGAAGTTCAGGAACCAGAGCCTCGCCGAAGAATTGGAGGCCGACAAGTACCCTAGTTGGGTGTTTGACTGCATCGACCCTCCCTTGTCCGTGGGCACGCTCACGACGGGCGAGGCCATCGGCCCCCACACCCGTGTGGGAGTGATGGTCACCGTCTCCTCCACCACTTTGGGATGTGTGCGGGCGGCCGAGGCCGACGCAGCCGCTGCTCGCGCCGGCACCTCCGACCCACTCGTCGTCACCCTCCGGGGTCTGGGCACTCCTATCGCTACGACGGTGGACTCGGCGACCGCCAGAGCCGAGCTGGAGGCGGCCCCTTGCCTGCTGTTCGAAGATGCCAGCGCCCTCGTTGCCGAGCAGCGCCGGATGGAGGCCGCGCAACGGGAATACAACTCCGCGTACGGTCTCACCCCGGCTGGCCCTGAGCCCAGCCGGCATGGTGCTGTGCGAGAACGCGGCCTCGTGGTCGCAAAAATCCTCGGCGGCGACTTCCCCGTCTATGACACCCCCGCGGCAAACTTGCGCGCCACCAAGGTTGCCTATGAGGATTTGGCAACCTTGGAGGGCGAGGAGCGGGCCGCACGCGAGCGGCACATCAAGGACCTCATTGACACCGCCAACGCACAACAGGTCGTCCTCATCCCCGGTGGGGCCGTCTCCGAGTTTCCCCGTCCCGAGGGTGAGGACACTGGGGCTGCTGACCGCCGGCCGGCTCAACAATCCATCACCCCTCATTCCTCCGGCCGGTACGCCTAGGGGAGCAATGCTCAGCGCCCCCCGTCATGTGGAAACCACCAGTCGGCTGTGAACAGCCAGCGCAGCAATAATCCCGATGGCAGCCACCGCCGCGACGAGGCACCGGCTGGCGGCAGCCGGCGCACCTGAGGGCATACTCCGCCTCCACGGCATGAACCGGCACGGTCAATCCCACCGGCCGTCCGCCCCGAGCTTGCAGCCTGGCTGGGACCACGCGTCCCCCACAGCGCAAACGATGCCCGGCTCCGTCTTGACCAACTAGCGTAGTCGGCTCTCCTCGAGGAGGAGCGCTCGATTGGCCCGGCCTGCTTCGGTTCGCGGATCCGCAACGAGCCTTTTCTGCCCGGCTTCACACTCCTTCGCGACACCCCAAAGTATATTGGGGCTGCCAAGCCGGAGGACTGGCTGATTGACTACACCACCGCCGTCGGCATCGCCATGGGGAACAAGCACGTAGCCGTCCGCTACGCCCCCCTCATGCTGATCGGCTTGGCCCACACCTGGCTGAACAGCCTGGCTGCCGGCAGCATCAACACCTAGACGGACTTCGAGGAGGCCTTCGTCTGCAACTTCACCAGCACCTACAAACGACCTGGCCGGCCCGCAAGATAGCCATGTGCATCCAGGGGCCGGAAGAGCCCCTCCGCGACTACCTTACCCGCTGGACCGAGCTCCGCAACTCCTCCGAGGGAGTGCACGAGGTACAGGCCATCCAGTACTTCATCGAAGGCTGCTGCGATGGCACCCCTCTCAAGCACAAGCTCTTGTGCTCCGAGCCGACCTCCCTGGCATACATGCTGTCCAAAGCGGACAAATATGCCATGGCCGATTCCTCGATAAGGATGAAGGCTAAGGCACCTACCAAGCCGGCTATGCCCCCCGCCGCGCCGCGGGCGATGGCCGACAACCGGAGACAACAGAACAACAAGCGCAAGAACGACCAGGCTGACTCCCGCTACGGGAGCCGGCAGGTTGCCTCCATCGAGGAGGAGCAGCTGACCGACCCGGCCAAAGTTAGCGCCAGCGCACCTGGCAGCCCAAGCTAACTTTCGAGCAAATGCTTGACCTCCCCTGCAAAAACCACTCCGGTGCCAAGCCGGCTACGCACACACTCTGGCAGTGCAGCTTCCCATAGCGATTGGCCCGGGGGGCAGCCTCCGGTTCCTTCCGCGCAGCCAGCCCGCGCTCCGGCTCCGGCTTCGGCTCCCGGCTCAGGCCAGGCGGACCCCACCCCAGCTCGGAATGGTGACCGGCTGCACGACCGCTACCCCGAACATGACGAATGCTACGTCGTCCTCACCAGCGAAGAGACGGACAAGCACGCCTAGTGCCAGCTCCACCGCGAGGTGAATGCCACCATACCAACATACATGTAAGGCCGGATGCGAAGTCGGTCAAGCAACCCCTGCACCATTTCTCTGAGGAGAAGCGGCGTACTATAGGAGAAGAGATCGCCCGGCTGCTCGCAGCCGGCTTCATCATGGAAGTATTCCACCCGGACTAGCTGGCCAACCCAGTCCTTGTACTGAAGAAAAACAAGACCTGGCGCATGTGTATCGACGACACAAGCCTGAACAAGGCGTGCGCCAAGGACCCGCTCGCCCTGCCATGGATCGATCAACTCATTGACTCCATGGATGGCTACGGTCTGCTGTCTTTCCTGGACGCCTACTCGGTCTACCACCAGATAAAGCTGGAATCGGCCGACCGTCTCAAGACGTCCTTCATCACCCGCTTCGGGGCCTACTGCTACATCACCATGTCCTTCGGCCTGAAGAATACAGGCGCTACCTTCCAGCGTTGCATGCAGAAGTGCCTCCTGCCTTAGATAGGCAGCGATGTCCACATGTACGTGGAAGACATCGTCGTCAAATCCAAGAAGCATTTCAGCCTCCTTGACGACCTCCGGGAGACGTTCACCAACTTGCGCGAATACAAGATCAAGCTCAACCCGCAGAAGTGTGTCTTCGGTTTCCGAGCCGGCCAGCTCCTGGGTTTCTTCGTATCTTCCCGCGGCATCGAAGCTAACCCTGAGAAGATCTGGGCGATTGAGTGCATGCCCAAGACGGTCTGGCTCCCTGACGTCCAGAAGTTCACCGCCAGCCTTGCCTCCCTCAGCCGGTTCATCAGCCGGCTGGGCGAGAAGGCATTGCCCCTCTACAGGCTCCTACAAGTCGGCCTTGGTCGAGCCGGGCCGAGACCTCTCAAAGAAGCCGGCCCTGTTCGACTGGTCTGACGAGGCAGACGCAGCGTTACGGGGCCTCAAGCAGGTTCTCACCAGCACGCCCATCTTGGCCGCGCCGGCTGACAAGGAGCCTTTGCTCACCTACATTACGGCGACCACACATGTCATCAGCGTCGTCCTGGTGGTGGAGCGGTCGGAGGAAGGCAAGGCGTTGCCGACGTAGCGTCCTGTCTACTACCTCAGCGAGGTCCTCTCCGCCTCCATGCAAAACTACGCCCACAACCAGAAGATGTGCTACGGTGTATAATTCGTCGCCCAGAAGATCAAGCAATACTTCCAGGAGCACGTCATCACCGTCGTGAGCACAGCCCCGCTGGGCGAAATCATGGCCGGTCGGGACGCCACCGGCCGGATCGCCAAATGGGCCATCGCCCTGGCCGACTACGAAATACAGTACGAGCCGCGTACCACCATCAAATCCCAGGCAATGGCCGACTTCCTCGTCGACTGGGCCGAAACCTAGTTCGTGCCGCCTCCGCCAGACTCCACGCACTAGCGCATGCACTTCGATGGCTCAAAGATGTGAGTCGACCTGGGAGCCAGCATCGTCTTGTCTTTTCCCAGAGAAGACCAGCTCCGCTATGCCCTCTAGATCCACTTCGCCGCCTCTAACAACGTGGCCAAATACGAGGCCCTAGTCCACGACCTCCGGCTCGCCAAGGAGATCGGCATCCAGCACATCATTTGCTTTGGCGACTCTGACCTCGTGGTGCAACAAGTCTCTGGCGAATGGGACGCCAGGGATGCCAACATGGGCAACTATCGCTTCCTCGTCCAGCAGCTCACCAGCTCCTTTGAGGGCTGCGAGTTCCACCACGTCCCCTGTGCGGACAACAAGGCGGCCGACGCGCTGGCCAAGATCGGCTCCACCCGGCAGGGCATCCTAGCCGGCGTCTCCCTCGAGCGGCTACTGAAGCCTTCGATCAAGCCTACTCCCGAATCGGAGTCCATCTTCATACCTGCAAACGCAGCCGACACCTCGGAGGAACCAGCTGCCCAGCCGGCCCCGCCGGCTGCGGCAGCTCTGCTGGCTCTGTCACCACCAGCCGCCGGTCCGGCGCCGTCCGCCACGGCAACTGGGCCGGCCACATCTTCGCGCGCCGGCACTGGGCCCGTCGCCATCATGATGACGATCGACGCTCCTGCCACTGCCACTACTAGGAAAAGGGCTATAGATAATATAGACACTAATGGCGCACCTGTCATGTGGTGCGCCACTACTATATAGCAGTGGCGCACCAGGTACTGGTGTGCCATTAGTGTGATGGGCACTAATGGAGCACCACACACTCGGTGCGCCACTACTAACAAACTTTTTTTGTTATTTTTCCAAAAGTACTAATGGCGCACCATGGCAGAGTGCGCCATTAGTAGTTTAACTAGTAATGGTGCACCAGTAACCTAGTGCGACACTACTATATTTTTTTGTTACAAAACTACTAATGGCGCACCACCAACTGGTGCGCCATTAGTAACCAGGGTTACTAATGGCGCATTTGTAGGTGGTGCGCCATTAGTAACCTGGGACCAGCTACGTATTTTAGACAGCCACCAACCACACTCACTTTCCTCACTTTCATTCTCTCCACCTCCTCCTCCAAGCTTGTCTCGGGTGCCTCCTCCTCCTCACCTCATTTGCATCATAGATTCACCCAAATTAAGTGGTTAAATTACCTTTTTTTGATAGGTAAGTAAGGGGAAAGCTTTTATGTTGTAGATCTACTTTTTTCTCCCTCCAACAACGTGCACATGCACTTTTTATGGCCTAGCTAGAACTACGTATGTTTGTGGTGTTACATATATGTTTGTGTTTGCAGGTACCGGTATTTGAAATGCAATAGTTGCCAATATTTTGCCGGAATGTTGATTCATTTCCGTTTCGGCGAGAATTTGGCACTATGCATTCTATTTGGTCCTATTTTTAGGAAAAGTGATGCCAAATTTTTTCTTGGTTCTAAAATATCGTTTTGCTCTACCCCGCAGGCGACCATGGTCCGCAAGATGACCGAAGGCATCGTGAATAGGTTTTTGAGCTCCGTGAAGGCCGAGATGCTTCAAAATAACGAGACGGAGATAAGATGTCTGTGTCGAAGATGCAAGCTGAGGAGCCTTATGGACCCGGATTTCGTACAGGTGCGGGACCACCTACTCTTGCGTGGTTTCATGGATGGCTATCGGTGGCAAGGTGATGAAGATGATTATGAAGTCATCCATGGGTGCCGGGCAAGAAATGAGGAAGGGCATGAGCAAGACAACCGCAGCGAGGGCAGGCGAGAAGACGAAGAATCTCCAGGACATGATCACGAAGTAGATGCAGTACACGGTCATCATGTAGAAGATGCTGGACATGATTTGGTTTGGACAGTCGTTCAACTTATATGTAATTGATGCTATTTATTAGTAGGACCATGAATCGTGCTATTAATGTGTTGCTTTTCTCTTCCGATCCTTTTGTTGGATACTTATATATTGCTTATGTATTGTCTGTGAATTGCTATTAATGTTTTGTTTGGCTAGTGCATAGAGATGCCGTCGTATGCCGTGTACAAGGGTAAGGTTCCCGGAGTCTACGACGACTGGGAGGAGTGTCGGAGACAGGTTCACCATTTCAGCGGTAACAGTTACAAAGGGTACACCACTAGGGCGGAGGCGGAAGCTAGATACGCGTGCTATCTAGCGGGAGAGAGGAGGGAGCGTTGGAGGAACCGGATGAAGACCAGTTTCATCACGATGGTGCTCATCGTGATAACCGCAACTCTCTTCTATGTGATGGTAGTTTAGATGATCGATATCGACTTGTAATGTGAAGACAAACTCGATACTCGCGGTGTCGAGACTTGTAATGTTCTAACGTTGTTCGGTATTTTAAATTCGGAGACTAATATGATGAATTGTTTTCGGAGACTAATCTTCTAGTGTATTCGATAAATCTGCTATTTATATGTTGTGCTCTCTATATTCTCTGCAGTAATATGTTTTGTAACCTGTGCAAATATCAGAACAGAAAAAAAATACCTAATATTCATACTAGTGGCGCACTACTCAGCACATTAGTGGCGCACTGCAAAAAGCACACTAGTGGCGCATCCTCCATTAGTGCGCCATTAGTAAGCCAGAGCACATAAGGGATGAATGGGTGGGGCATTGGTCCCGGTTATTGCTAACAACCGGATAAATGGGGCATTCATCCTGGTTATTAGAAACAACCGGGACGGATGCCATATCAGAAAAGAAAAAAAATAATACCTAATATTCATACTAGCGGCGCACCACTCAGCACATTAGTGGCGCACTGCAAAAAGCACACTAGTGGCGCATCCTCCATTAGTGCGCCATTAGTAAGCCAGAGCACATGGGTAAATATGGCCCCTGGGAGGCATACTAATGGCGCACCGTGAGCTATACTAATGGCGCACTGCATGGTGCGCCATTAGTATACGAGATACTAATGGTGCACCTGTGGTGCGCCATTAGTAAAAAATTCTAATGGTGTGATGCTAGTGGCGCACCTGTCGTGCGCCATTAGTAGCGAAAACAGGTGCGCCACTAGCAGGCCTTTCCTAGTAGTGTGCCTTGCTCCCGGGGGCTGGCGAGCCAGTTCCGGGGGCTGACGAGCCGGTCCCGGGGGCTGAGTCGGCCCCTGTCTTGGCTCCCTCATGGGCCCAGCCCATCCTGGCGGTCCTCCAGCGTGACGAGCTCCCCTCCGATGAGGCCACTGCATGGCAAATTCAGCGCCGGTCCCCGGCCTACATGATCGTCAACCACGAGTTGGTTCATCGCAGCACCACCGGCGTCTTCCAACGCTGAGTCGAGCCGGAGAAAGGGCACGAAATCCTCCTGGACATCCACCAGGGCGAGTGCGGGCATCATGCCGCCTCCAGGTCCCTGGTGGCCAAAGCATTCGATCACGGTTTCTACTGGCCGACCGCTCTAGATGCGACCAAGAAACTGATTGACAAGTGCGAGGGCTACCAGCGCTTCAGCACGCAGAGCCATCTTCCGGCTAGCACCCTCCACACCATCCCCCTTTCGTGGCCCTTTGCCATCTGCGGGCTGGATATGGTGGGACCCTTCAAGACCGCACGAGGCGGCATGACACACTTGCTGGTAGCCATCGACAAATTCACCAAGTGGATCGAGGCCCGACCAATCAAGAAAATGGACATTCCCACGGCTGTCCGGTTCATCGGACGCTACGTCGTCCCCCACAGCATCATCACCGACAACGACACGAACTTCGCCAAGGGCACGCTAGCACGTTTCTGCTCGAGGCGGGGCATCCGGCTTGACCTGGCGTTTGTCGCCCACCTGCAGTCAAACGGCCAGGTTGAGAGGTCAAACGACCTGCTCCTGTCCGGCAACAAGCCCCGGCTCGTGACACCACTCGTCCGGTCGGCCGGCTGTTGGGTCGAGGAGCTGTCGACTGTCCTTTGGAGCCTTCGGACCACACCCAACCATTCGATTCCCCTCGGGTTACCCTGTACACCGAGAAGGATGCGAGGGAAGCAAGGGAAGATGGCGTTGACCTCCTCGAGGAGCCCCGCGAGCTAGCCTTGAGACAGACAACCATCTACCAGCAGAAGCTCCGGCATTACCACAGCAAGCGGATCCGGCCGCTCTCCTTCCGCGAAGGAGACTTGGTGCTCAGGCGGATCCAGCGAACCGCCGGCCAGCACAAGCTGTCATCCCCATGGGAGGGCCCGTTCATCATCAGTCGTGCGCTGCAAACAACGCGTACCATCTAATAGACGCCCAGAAGCCGCAGAAGCGCAAGAGAGACGCCTCCGGCGAGGAGACGGAGCGCACGTGGAACACGGCACTCCTCCGTCCATTGTATTGCTGAAAACCATTGTATGTATCCTTCCCCTTTCGGACTTATGAATGCAATGGGGCCCCAAGCCGACACTTGGGGATGTCCCTTTTCGATTCCTCGAATGTTTTCCTGTCATTCAAGGCACGTCAACTGGGTTCGGCTCCCAGGCCTGGGGGCTCGCCCGACTCCCCCCCCCCCGAGGCCGACAAAT
This sequence comes from Hordeum marinum, assembly GCA_022496015.1. Taxonomy (NCBI): domain Eukaryota; kingdom Viridiplantae; phylum Streptophyta; class Magnoliopsida; order Poales; family Poaceae; genus Hordeum; species Hordeum marinum. The sequence continues at coordinate 333,519,029 of CM039673.1, forward strand.
AGTTTGAGCAACCAACCCTTCGCCCCCCTCCCTTACCAGCTACAGACCGGCTCCCGGCTGTCCGGTTGAAGGGACCGCGCGGTGCGAAGGAACTTCTCACACTGGGGTCAGCCGACGCGCGGCAGCAGGACTGGCCCAGCCAAGCTTTGTTACTCCTAGTAACCGGCCTTTGCTAGCTTAACCTAGCCCTAGCCGGTTGACTCTAAGAGCCTATTGGTTTTCCCCAACGGTGAAGCCCTGTCCCTGTCCCAGACCGGCTCCCGGCTGGCTGGTAGGCAGGGCGGAAGCCGGAAGGAATCCCGGCGCGCGAACACAAGTCAAAAGGCAACAGGCGAAAGAAGAGCCGGCATGCACATTTTTTGAAAGAAAAATGGCATAAGCCATAACGATAAAAGGCCTATGGCCACGAGTTCATTACATATACACCCAGCGGGTGGAATTCCAGTCTAACAAAATGTAGGAAAGGAAAGTCCTAATTGGTGGCAGCTTTGGGCCGGCCCTCCTCCGGTGCTGACGCCTCTAGAGCCAGCGGTGCTCACGCCTCGGGAGCCGGCGGTGCTAGCACCTCCGAGGCCGGCGCCTCCGGGGCGGCTGAGGTTGAAGCCCCCGCCCCCGCATCCGGAGCCGGCTCGGACTCGGCATAGTCGTTGGTGTCGGACTCTTCATCGCCCATCTCGGCGGCGCTCCCCTCCGGGTCGTCCAGGGCAAGCCCATACCGGTCCTCCGGGACCACCACGCCATCCGCCCCGCGCTCCGGCACGTACTCGTCCCACGCGGCAAAGGACGCGAGGTCGCTCGCCCTCACCAGCATCTCTTCGGCCACCGCCTCCAACTCTGCGTCGGTGCCGGCACGCTGGGCCGTGAGCAAACACAAGTCCAGCTCGGGGTACCATGACCTGGCAATGCGGAGCGCCGTGCCCGCACGAGCGCGTGCTGTGGAGGCCCTCTAGGCGTTCTCCCGTGTAGTCCCAAACTCCAGCCACCTCGACAGCCGGTTCATGGAGCCCGGGTCCGCCGTGTCGGGCCAAAGGGTGCGAACCAGCGCCACGCCGGCCGCTTGGAGCCGCCTCAGGGCACGGACCACCTCCGACAGACGTGCCTCGGCGGCGATCCCCACCTCATCTAGGGTCTAGGGGGCAAGCGGCCCAACAGCCTCTCCTCGCGCCCGTCGGCCCTCCCGGTCGGCCTCCACGGCCGCCTCCACGACCTCCAGCATGCCGGGGAAAGCCCTAAGAAGACAAGGGATGAGCGGGGAGGAAAGCTAGAAAACCCAGAAGGAAGGCACGAGAAGAACAAGGCAACAGAAGCTTACTGTGCAGCATCTGATCCACCTCATGCCCTTGCTCTGGCAGCTGCACCTCCCTAGTGACCACTCCTGGCGCTGGCGCTCGTGCTCGTCCCGAGACGCCTGCGTGTCCTCGGCTGCCTTGGCTAGCGCGGTGTCATTGGCCTGCAGCCTCTCGCAGAGAACTTTCTCCCGCTCCTTCGCCTCCCGACGAAGGGCCGCCCCTTGGTCCACCAACGCTTGGTGGTGGGCCGCCTTGCACCCCTCCCGGTCCGCCTTCACCTGGTCTGCCTCCCCACGGAGCCGGTCGCGCTTCGTCGTCAGGAGTTCCCGCTCCTTGTAAAGACGCACCACCTGGCGCCGGAGGCTGGCCGTCTCGGCGTGGGTAACTTCACAATAAGAAGCCGCCGTTGTCAGAAAGGATTCAGCCCGCCTCCGGGGCTGCCGGCCTGATTCCCGGGGGCCACACCGAGTGGGTGCGCTTGCGTGCCCTCACTGAAAGATCACAAGGGCATACCTTGCAAATCCGCGGACATGACGGCAAGCCTGTTTTCAGCTCCTCGGTACAACCCCAGCAGGGCGTTGTGCGCGGCCTCCCGGCAGTCATACGCTGCCTGCAAAACAATAAGAGTTTAGGCTCGACCCGGCACGCTCCCACTAGAAAAGACAGAAAACGCCAAGTCAAGAGAGGAAGGAAAGAAGAGAGCTCACCCAGCCTACTCCAAGTTCACCAGTCGGTCTTTGGCGGCTCGAGCATCCTGCGACGCCGGGGCGTGGCAAGCGGCGAACGCATCCACAACGGAGGACACCGCCGCCCCAGGGGCGCTCGATGGTTCTCCAGGGGCCGGGTTCCCGGCCGCCACCCAGGTCTGCTGCGGTCGGCCCCCATCCGCGGGTCCTCCCTTGTCAAAGATCGCGATGGGACCGGCCCCTTCTGTCGCCGTCGCGCCGGGGGCTGCCGTCGACGCGCCTGCGGCGGTCGTTTCCCCGGCCGTCGCGGCCCTCACCTCCGGCGGTCCACCTCTAGTGCTAGCGCCTCCGGTACCGGCGCCTCCGTACCGGCGCCTCCGGTACCGGTGCCTCTGGTACCGGCGCCTCCGGTGCCGGCACCTCTAGTGCCAGTGCCTCCAGAGCTGACGCCTCCGGAGCCGGCACTTCCGGGGCTGATAGCTCCGCCCCCGGTGACACGTGATCCATCACCGGCTGGGTGGCGTCGCAGTCCATCTTCGTCACGTACTCCGTGGTTTTCGCGCCCGCCTCCGTCCGTTGCCCATGGCCATGGTGGTCCTTCGACCTCTTCTCCCGTTCGCGGGGGAACAGCTCTCACGCTCCGCCACCGGCCTCCTCGCTGGTTCCTCGGAGGCGGGGGAACGGCTCAAACGCTCCACCAGCAGCCTCCCCGCTGGTTCCTTCCCTCTTCCTTGCCGCCTCTTCCCATGGGTGGAGCTCCTTGACGTGTCGCTCCTGCTCGGACGCCTCGAGGTCGAGCCATGCCTGGCGCTCCCTCTCCTCGGCAGCCGTCGGCGGCGCCGCCCTCTCCGTCCTGACACTCGGTGTCCTACCAAGCGAGCGCGCCTCCCTGGTAACGATGAAATAAGGGACTGGGGGAAGACGGAATGGTCCAGGGTGGAGGAGGGGATGGACTTACCTGACGACGACAGGGACCGCCCTCCTCGTGGGTCCCGCTTGGGCGACCCTTTGTTTCTTGCCCCCGCCTCCATGCCTGCCGCCCGGCTACGCGGTCGCCGCATGCTTGGGCGCTGGCTTGGTGGCAGCCGGCCGTTTCCCCTTGTTATCTACGTCCGGGCCTCCCTGGCTGGAGCCGCTGTGGGCTCGAGGTTAGCGCCTCCGCGGCGCCATGACCTCGTCCTCCGAAGTTTCGAGCTTCTCCGGAGCCTCAGCAACACGCGTCTGGCGAGGAGATTCACCCGTCGATTCGGCCTCTTCGGCCCCCTCCGTCTCCGTCTCCGCGTCGCCGGCTCCGGATGCTCTGGCTCGCTCGGAGTCAGCCGGCTCCACGTCGTCAGCATCCTCGACCTCCTCGGGGTCCGACTCTGCTGTGTAGGGGTCGGCTCCCCGTAGTTCTACAGCAGCAGGAAAATCTGAGGGCGGGCCAGGCGGCGTGCCGTCAGGCTAAAGGGGGAGGGGCGCCGCCTCTGAAAAAGGTGGAGGGAAGGAGGTGGCCAGACAATTACCCGCGGTGCCGGGTGGCTTCGATTATACGGGGTTTTCCCCCATTGCAATTCGTCCTCCACCATCATCGCCGTCGAGATGGTGTTCACCCTTCTCACCACGTGGGCTGGTTTCATTGCCTGGGTGCAGAGCTGGCAGGGGTCATGGCGTCCTCCCATCTGGCAGATGAGGTGTCGACGGTGCTGCAATGGCTGCACCTGGCGCACCACCATCATGGCCAACAAAAAGGTGGCCTTTAGCCCCTCCGTCCTGGTTATCACGAGCAGGCGCTCGCAGAGCCGGTTCGCCGTCTCGGGCACCGGAGGCGGAACCGCCCGCCAGTTCAGCATCGCGGTCGGTGGGTGGTTGGCGAAGTCAGGAAGGTTGATGTAATCCTCCTCCGGCTTCACGTTCTTCACATAGTAGAACCCCCGCTACCAACGCTTCACCGACTCACGCAGCGGGAGTTTCGGGAACCCGGTCCTCTTGCGGATATGGATCATGGTGCCTCCGCAGGCGGTCATCACCATCTGTTTCGTCACCGGATCCTTCGTCATTTGTCACTTGAGGAAGAAGAGTCGGCACTAGAGGTCAAGCCTCGGCCCAACCCCCAAGTACCCCTCACAAAGGGTGACGAACGCCTCCGGCTGCAAGATGGCGTTAGGGGCAAGGTGGTGCAGCTGTAGACCAACCCGCATCAGGAAACGGCAGAACAAGGCGATCTCTGGCAGCGCAAGCCCGCGGAGGAAGTGATCGGCGAAGACGACCACCTCACCTTCCTGCGGTGCCAGCTGGGCATTCCTCCAAGTGTGCCTCCGCCAGAAGCTCGCAGCGATGGCGGAGGTGCTCGATGAAAGTCTCATCCACATCGCTGCCATCCCGGGCGCCCTTCCCACCATGGTCGCCGAGGGGGCATGCGGTCGTGACGACGGGTGCGGGTGCTCGACGGCAGCCCAGGCTCCCTTAGGCAGTGGACGGCGGCACAGCCTGCCCGCGTGCTCTGGCCTCCAACTCTTTCGTGGTTGGGGGAGGAACGCGACGACGACGATGCGACGACAGTGGGGGAGCGAACGGGCCATTCTGCCCCCCTCTCACCATTTAAACCCTGCGCAGGTGATCGTGGGGGCCGGATTCATTGTGCATGACCCCCATGATTCCCTGGTGTGCGGGGAGGATATTACGGTGCTTAGGAATGCCAGTCGTCCGCCCGCGCTGTAAAAGATCCCTGCGCACAGGTCGAGGCCGCGGTCGTGGAGGGCCCCGCCCCGCGGCACAGTCTTTTCCGTCGCATGGCGCGTCTTCTCTACCCGGTGGGGAACCTGAGGCAGCGCGCGAGGCATCGGACGGCTGTGGAGCCGGCTGTCGTTGGCGGCACTGCTCGACTCTAAAGGCACCCCGCGGCGCAAGGACGATCTTCAAGCCGTCAAGGACTGCCACGGTTCGTCGGCAGGCCTCCTCGGCTTCGGGGACTACTCACGGGGGGATGATCCTGGGGTAGCCTCAAGTGCCCCCTTTGCTCTGACCTTCTAACGCAATCAAAGGGCGAGCCGCCTCCCCCTGCGGTCCGGCTACGCCCTGCCGGTAGTGGCCCTCCGGCCAGTGCCCGCCGGCTACGCCCCGCCGGTTACAACATGGTGGCCAGCTAGGGGCATTGCCGCCTGCACCCTCCAGTCAGCTGCGCATTGGATACCGTCGACAGGGCATGCGTGGTGACAGTGCCCCCCATCCCATCGGGGGTCAGCGTCTGAGTGGCTACAGGAAAGGTGTCAGGGCCTCTGACACTGGCGGACGGTGACCGGGCTTCCAAAAGTGCCGGCACACCCCAACCACTCCATTACCTACCCTGACATGGCTATAGGGTGGCCGGCCGTATCGCTGACCTCGGCCGGCCACCGCAAGATGACGCCATAAGGGGCGGCCCGTGCCGTGCCGTGACCAGTGTCGAGACCCGCCACTTGGGCCCTGCTGGTTCCTAACGGGACCCTTCAACCGGCGGGACCTACCGGCAACAGGACCCCACAGCCGGCGGCCCCCACAACCGGCTAGAGAGGCTGCCGGCTGGTGCCGCCTTTGACCTTCGATTTGTATTGTAATCCGGGGGGTTGGCCTATAAAACCCCCCGGGCCACCCCCATGCAACGGGTCGGCAGATCTCCCAGCTCTCTTCACATCCACTCCACACACACACACGTAGGGAGGAACAAGAGCGGGCTAGCTCCTTCTTCCTCCACGATCCATACAGCTCAAGGAGTGCCATTGTAACCCGACCATTGTCTCAACTAGACCAAGCAGGACTAGGAGTGTTACCTCCCACGGAGGGCCCCGAACCTAGGTACATCGTGTGTCCCCCACCGCTTGTGCCTAACCCCGCTCCCGGAGCCCGCCAGCGTCCTTCGGCCCCTCTCGATAAGCGTACCTATGGCATCTGCCTTGATGAAACCATGACAACTCGTCTGGATATGTGAAGTACATCCTGGAATGTTCCTTCTCATACTCCCTCTGGAGCGGCATCACATCATCTGGCACGGTCTCATCTGCACCTCCACCTGTATTTGTTGTAGTGATCTGTGAGACACGGGGACTCAACAATGTTGCAACTAGGTAACGAGACTATTCAAGCTTATTGGGTTGGATGGGGTAAGTGGTGAGTTTGCAGCAGCACTAAGCATTGTATGGTGGCTAACTTACGAGAACATGAACGTAATTATGGTGGACTACGTAAGACGATCGAGTTCTACAATGATCACTAAGTGATCCTGAACACATGCTTATGTCAAACATAACCCCATCATGTTCTCTCTCAGATCATGTACATGAGGAGAGACGATCACGGTTACGCACACAATTGGTTTATTTTATTGGATTTTACTTCAATTTAACTATAACCGGGTGTTAAACAAAATATCCAAGTTGCCACATAACCGTGGGCACGGCTTTCGGAAAGATTTAACCCTACAGGGGTGCTCCAACTAATCCATCATAAATTAACCATATAAGAGAGAGATATCTAGCAAAGCAAAAATAGTGTCGGGATCCGGGTAAGATCATCTTGCGTGTTGGTTCTTCACAGGGACAAAGAGCGGGATCCTAGAAGGTGTACTCTCCTGGATCCTCGTACTCAGGTTCAATGCTTGCGTCTACCCAAGAGAAACATAAACAATAAACAACCAACCAAGGTTCAATGCACAAACAAGATGATGCATGACTCATTTGAAATATTTAGCATGGCAATCCTAAGCTAGTCATGTTTCTCATGCAATAGTTAAGTTATTTACAATTCTGGACATAACCTCATGTGAAGTTGTCTGAACATGCATGATCATCGCAAATATGGATGCTTCATGCAAAATCGATGCAAATGCATATGTAGAATGTAGGAAACGGAGTAACGGATCTCACGCTACGCTCATAGCAAGGTACGAAGACAAAATACAAGACAATGAAGGCCATGGGCTATTCCTTGGTATTCCAAGGTAGCCACTATTTAGGAAATGAAAAATAAACCACAATAGATCCAAAGATCAAGGAAAACAATGGAGCATAGTTCCCACAAGTCTCAAAACACTAACACACACAATCTGTCCCAAAACAGCAACATAGCATCTTCCATAACAATTATCTACAGCTACGGGATGTTTCCAACCTCAACCAAATTATGAACAGAAACTAGATAACATGCTTATCAAATCATCCAACTACACAAACTGGAAAGGGAGCACATATCACTAAGCGTGAAGCTCACAAGATGGCATGATGAAACGGATTCTAGGGACTTAGTGAAATTCATAGTTTTCTGGAATCTGAGTTAAGCTGACAGCAAGTTGGTAGCAGCAAATAATGATGCTACACACCACCTCTTGGCATGAAAATTAATAAGATGGTAGAGGGCAACATCTACTTCAAAACACTAGCACTGAGCTTGAGCTAAAACACAACATATCACTTGGTACCATCCACTCATCATGGCATAAAAATAATAACAGATTCTCAGACTTAGAAATATTTAGCATGTTGAAATCAGCAACATTTTAATAGCCACTTTGGAGCAAGGTTCCCACATATATGCAAGTTTATCATGTCAAAATAAAATACCATGGCATTCTACTCATGAAATACTACCACTTCCATCTTGACACAAATATCATAGCATGCATGGATTAATTCTAACTAAAATGACAAAATGGCACTTTGTGACAAAATGAAATTTTGTCAAACTTGCTCAAATGACAAAACAAATCACACCAATGACTTTTTGAGATTTTTTATCATATATCACACTCATATATAATCTTTTGCAAAACTCTCAAAACCATGCTCGAAAAATAACATGCCATACCCATAAGTTAAATCTTTCTATAAATGCTCATAGTCAAAAATGGCCTAGTCTAGATTTACACATATCCAAAAATGGAATTAAGCTAAAAAACACAATAAAAAAATAAACAATTAACAAAAAGAGAGAAAAAAGGAGGGGACCCATCTGGCATAGACACCAGGGCCCCTCTTGTGGATGACAAGTCGGCCAGGGCCCACTGTCATACACACACTCACTACACACACACACGCACACACAAGACCACACAAACACATCCACGCTTGCGCATGGGAGATCCTGTTGTGGCTACACGGGATCCCCACCATATCACACACATCACACAACACACGAAAATAAAAAGGGGGGCAAGGGGGATCGAACCCGTGACCTCTTGGTCCACTACCCTGGCGCCCTACCACTTCACTAGCGAGCTGGCTGCTAACAGAAGCGGAAATGATTCCTTTATCCATGCACAGCCAATAACTGACAAAACTAACGAACTGACGAACTGAGCATAGGCGACGAAGATCTCGGCAGAGGGCTGCGATGACCAAATCGCGCGACGGAGGGCACCACTGCACGCGCGAGGCCAAACCACACACCTACGCACATGCACATCAGCTACTATGCACGAGTTCACTCGTGGTGGTGCAGAGCACTGCCGGTGATGGCGGAGCCGAACGACGAGCTACGAGGAAGGAACCGAGCGTTTCAGCACGAAAACGGGACCTACTGACGAACTCGAGCTCGAGCACCTACATACTCACACCAAAACGGGTCGGAGCACTTGCCAGCAGTGAGGTCCGATGACGACGAAAACTGGATACGCGGACCGTTGACGCGAGGGGGCAAACAAGAGCAAGAGGCATGCGGGGATGGGGAGAAGCTCATAGATAGGACGCTCGCGTCGATGATCGGGCTTGGGGAAGACCTTCGGCGACGAATTTGGGTGGGGATGATCTACGGACGCGGAGGAAGGAGGAAGCAGCCCCGACGACTCTTAGCGTCCCATGAGACAGCAGAGGATGACAAGGAAGAAGGGACGTCGCGGCGCGGTCCTGATGCTCGCCTGCTCAAGGGGCTCACCAGAGGAGCACCATCGACGACCTACGCACTCTGGACCTGCTTGTTCTCTCTCTGAATCAGAGGGAAGAACTACCTGGCGGCGGCACGAAGGAGGAGGGGAAACCCTAGGAGGAGAGCGCAGACGTTGACACTTTATAGGCCGGGAGGCACGACCCTTGCCTCGCCACCCTGGCCATGGCGGGACCCTACGTCGAAGCTCTGCGAGAGGGAGCCGGTAAGGAGGAAGAAGAAAGGAGGAGGGTATGAGATTGACGCGTGGGCCCGACGCGTGCCATGCTCAAAGGATCCAGCGTGCGTGCTAGCTGGGACATGGGGAAGGAGAGCCCAGATGGGCCGACTCTCTCTCTCTCTCTCAACGCAAACAGAATTTAATCGCATGCTTCATATTTTATTTAAAATACAGAGAACAAAATTAAGGCAAGGAACAAAGGGAGAAGATAAAATTAAAATCAATACATTTTTGAACTCACAAAAATGTTAGCAATTTAATAAAATTGGTTAGGGCATTTTTTGAGCAAGTACTTAATATAAAACTAGACATGTTGCAACAATTATTTGAAAGGGGGAAAAGTCCAACCATAACAGCAGGACTAATCTAGAGATTTTAGAATAATATTTGGAAGATGACCAACATTTAAAAGAAGGGAAAGCAACAGGCAAATATTTGACAAGCAATAAATTTGAATAAATAGAGAGATGGGATAGTTTTGGAATGGGAGGAACTAGAGTAGCACCCCAACAGACTCATCCATTCACTCAAATCACAACACTTCACAAGCACAAGCAAGCAATAGTAGTTGTGTATATGATATGATGAGCATGATGCATGATGCATGAAATGGAAATGGCAATGAAGCAAAATCATAATTCATTCAAGCACTGGCAAACAAGGGGTTCATAAGAGGTACGTGACCATAAATGGCAAGGGTAGCACTTGGGCTGTTATAATCTTCCTCCTCGGTGATTAAAACGATGCAATGGAGACCAAACTCTGATACCAATTGAGGGATCACTAGAAGAGAGTCTAGACGGCGGGTGAATAGACTACTAGCAGGAAATTAAACCTAACATTTTCCCAAGTTAATTGGTTGGCAGATTTTAAAAGTTTTAGCAAGGCTAGCAAGTCTATATACCCTACACACACATGTCAACAAATATAGCAGTGGAAATTAAGACATTGCACATGAAGTAAAGAGATGAGATGTGGAGATCAAACGCAATTGGAGACGCAATGATTTTTCTCATGGTTTCGATTGGTGGTGCAATCATACGTCCACATTTATGGAGTCTTCAACCCATGGAGGGTAACGGTCGCCAGAGTCCACGAAGGGCTCCACCCATAAGGGTCCACGAAGTTGCAACCTTGACTATTCCATAACGGCTTCTGTCCATGAAGTACTAGCCTCACTATGGGTAGATCTTACTGAAGTAGGCGATCTCCTTGCCCGTACAACCTTCTTGGTTCACTCCACAACACGATGTAGGAGGCTCCCAAGCAACACCTAACCAATCTAGGAGGCACCACCCTCCAAAAGGTAATAGGCTCGGTAATGTCGACGAACTCCTTGATCTTGTGCTTCAAGATAATAGACTCCTCAACACACAATCACTCTATCATAGATATGGCTTGGTAGAAGAGATGGGATTGGTGGAAAGCAACATGGGGAGGCTAGAAATCAAGATCCATATGGTTGGACTGGAAGATCTTGACCTCAACACACGGGTAGGTGGTTCTCTCTCAGAAAACTCATAGGATAGGTATGGAATGGTTCTGAGTGCTTCTCTTTCGAGTAGGCGGTGGTGAAGGGGTATTTATAGGCATCCCCAAAAATCCAACCGTTACACACAAAATGACCAACTCGGTGACACCGATGTGTTAATGTCGGTGGTACCGAAGTGACCAAAAGGTGGCAACTTTTGAATCTCGCTGAGACCCATATAGGAATCTCGGTTGCACCAATAAGGTGACCAACAGTCAGAATGCCCATTCTTGGTGATGTGAATTCAGCAATCTCGGAGGGACCAAAACTATGAACTTGCATAACATAAAGTTGGCAGCCCAACTCGGTGGCACCAAAAGCAATGTCGGCTGTACCGAAAGGTTAGGGTTTGGCTCAATATGTCTAGGGTTTGGAATCGATGGCACCGGGATGGAAATGTTGGTTGCATCGATTTTGAGTGTTTGGCTTAGGACAGACTTTGGTGAGAGTGTTTTGGGTGTTTTTGGTGACTATCTGTTGTGCACGTATGAGCATTTTGTTCACCAACAAAACTTCACCACCTTTTAATAGTATTTGCTTTCCTATGGACTCAAGGTGATTTCTCACAAACATAAAATGTAGAGTCCTCTTGCTTGAAGCTTTGCCAATCCATTTCCTTGCATCTTGGGGTGTTCCACAATCTCTTTGCTAACCCATCTCTCCATGGACTATTATGTGAAATGCACTAGATAAAAGTATTAGTCCAAGAGACAATGTATGTTGTCATGAATTATCAAAACCACCAAGGAAGCATGTTGTGCTTTTAAAGGCCTCGAATTTGGCTTCATCATGCATTATTGGAGATGGGTCAACATCAGGGGCAAAGAGGTGCTTACGGTGTTGTGGGATCAAGTTTTTCGATTCAAAGGTGGACCCTCAAACTCGCTTGTTATCCTTGGAATAAGCCGCCTGATATGACGACACGTCAGTTTCTGTGGCCAGCCGGCTCGCCAATATACGTGATGCCTGCATGCAAAAGGAATAGTCTGCGACCGTCTGTGGCCAGCTCAAGAAAGCTGTCCATCATTTCCATCGGGTTAAGCTCGGGAGCATAAGCCAGCGACCGTCTCAAAGTGGCCATTTCACCTTTATGGGTGACTAATCTCTTCAATTCTTCTAGATGTTTCGGTATAGTACATAGGCACTCGAGCACACCTTTGATAAATTTTGGATCGCCCTTTTTTAGTCATAATAGCCTTGATAGTGAACAGGCTTCCAGCATACAACTGCTCAGTGAGAGAGTATAAAGCCTTCAGCTTTACAAGGCTGTCGTCTGAAAGCTGACGAGTTCGTTGGCCTACATACACTAAGATATTATAAGCCTCCTAGAGAAAGTTCTTTCAAACACATAACAAAACGACCATTTGCAAGAAGTATTCATAGGAAGATGTACTTACCAAAGACGGCTTCAGTCATTCGAGATATATGGCATCTCAGATTGTTAAGCTCTTCAGTGACAGGTTGCAATCTACCCTCGGCGTCCTCTGCGTGTTTGGTTAAGGCGGCTTGTTCAGATTCAGCAGTTTGTTTGTAGGCTTCGAATTCCGCCTTGAACATTTCAAGATCCACAGAGGAAAGCCACCATTTCTCCTCAGCCTTAGCCCGGGCGTCTTGTTGAAAAGCCAGACCTTTCTTCAGGTCGGTCAAACTAGACTGGGTCGTGGTTAAAGATTCCTTGACAGTACAAATAGTCAAGAACAAGATTACTTTCATTTTTAAGTCGCCAGAGCAATATACTACATGTCTCAAGCAGATTGCAGGCAATATACTTGACACTTGGGGGCTAATGTGTATGAGTTCTTTCTAGGGTTACAATTCCAATAAGACTCGGATCATCTTCAGGAAGATGACCTGACCCTTGGGGGCTACACTTGGCTCTTACTTTATGTTAAGTGCCGGCTCATTATTTACATAATGACCTGACCCTTGGGGCTACACTTGGCTCTTATTTTATGTTAAGTGTTGGCTCATTATTTACATAGTGACCCAACCCTTGGGGGCTACCGTTGGCTCTTACTTTATGTTAAGTGTTGGCTCATTATTTACATAACTACCCAAGATTTGGGGGCTACACTTGGATCTTACTTTATGTTAAGTGCCAGCTCATTATTTACATAATGACCCGACCCTTGGGGGCTACACCTGGCTCTTCATTTATGTTAAGTGTCGTCTCATTATCTACATAATGACCCGGCCCTTGGTAGCTACACTTGGCTCTTACTTTATGTTAAGTGCCGGTTCTTTATATACATAATGACCCGACCCTTTTGGACTACACTTGACTCTTACTTTATGTTAAGTGTTGGCTCATTAGTTACATAATGACCTGACCCTTGGGGGCTACACTTGGCTCTTACTTTATGTTAAGTACCGGCTCATTATTTACATAATGACCCGGCGCTTGGGGGCTACACTTGGATCTTACTTTATGTTAAGTGCCGCCTCATTATTTACATATTCACCTGACCCTTGAGGGATACACTTGGATCTTACCTTATGTTTAGTGCCGACTCATTATTTACATAATGACCCGGCCCTTGGGGGGCTACAAGGCAATTCATTGAAGTCTACAAACGGATGAAGACCCGGCTCATTTTTTGAGAAGATAACCGGCTCTTGGGGGCAACATAAGGATATATGGAAGGCAAGCGAAGTGGAATACCTCATATTTTCTCTTCCTCATACCAACCAAGTTGGCCTCTATGTTTCGGCTTGCGGAAAGACGACTTAGATAGCCATAGTGTAACTCACTAGTAGTAAGGTTTTCCACATTAGGAAGATTGTATTGAGTCTTCTCTTCCTCAAGAGAAGCCTCCTCCTCCTCCTTACTTGTATGTTTTGTTAGCACATTTGAAGGAGCTGGAGATTTATAAGCCGCCCCGATGACAGTAACCTCTTCATGAGAAGCCATGTCTTGAGCTGCTGCTAGGGCTGGGCGGCTTCGGATCAGCTTTTAGATGGGCCTTAGGAGCCATAATATCACCATCTTCTGGATCAGTAGAATGAGGAGTCTCTTCATGGGCACCTTTCTTAGGCTTAGAGGGCTCAACATGAGCATTAGGGGTGCTGGGTTTTGGATTTTCCAACTCTAGGCCATCAGGAGTGGTAGATGACCCGCTTATTTTTCCTTCGTTTAGCTTGAGCCATGTGAGCAAAGGTGGCATTATAAATCATAAGCAAGGATAGAATATTAACACACAGTACAGGATGTAAAGATCCTCCCCCATGGTTGATAACAAGAGGAGGCAACTTTGTGGCGGTTGAGTCGCCATAGGAAGGAGGCGGGTCGTGGGAAATCAAAATTGGAAAATATAAGAAAGATGCAGCATAAGATTAGTATATAGAAGAAATGAATGTAAAGCAATGTAATACCTTAGTGCGCCGTTTCCGAGGAGCCGAGCGTTTGGTAAGCCGGCCACAAGATCTTTAGAGCCGGTGCTCCAGGTCTGACGCCTGGAGTCATGTTGTTGCTTTTTGAAAATAAAATTGGATCTAAGTAAGCAAGAGGATGTGAAAATGGAACTTTCCCGATGACCCGCCGTGTTTTTTCTCGTGGAAAGGTTTGTGAGGCGGAGGAAAGATAAGTTACCTTAGTGTCATCGGTGTGGCTCATTTCCACTTCCTCTTGAGAGTACAGCGTCAATAAGTTGCATAAAAAGTTGACCAAGGGAGTAAAGTTCTACCTCTGAGTCACCAAGCTTGAGAAACTCTTGGGCAGACGATTTCTTCTTACGACCCGGAACACGGGTCTTAGTCGCCTTGGTTTTTTTCTTGGAAACGACGGTTAGTTTCTTCTTCCAGAAGGAAAACTTGGCCTACATATGAGTCATAGAAGGATCAGAAATAATATGAAACACAAAGTTTAGAGAAAACAAACAGATTGTTCAAAGGATTTCTACCTCTGGAGTCGGGTTGCGAACATAGAATGACTTTAACCCGGTCTGGTTGCATGCTGCTTGAGATGCTCCAAGCAGGGACTTGACAATGGAGTTGAGGTCCTTATCGGTCAAGGGCATGCAGTTGAAGTGCATTGGATCATCAATTTCATCAGAATATTCACACAATAGTTTATCATGCCGACTCAGCGGCATAGTCTTCCAGGAGACCCAGCAGTGGGTCAGATCTAAACCTCTTAACCAATTGTCTAGTAAAGCCTGGATCTTTAGAAAGTGTAGAGCGTATTGGACACGCTTCACAACACTCATCGGATCAGGAAGCTCAATTGACGGGGGTATGACCCTTGGGTATGCCAAAATAGGGAGGATCGGCCTCCTTTCAAAAAACAATGCTCCTAGCCGTCGTCCGGACGGTTAGCGTACGGCCGGCTGGCCGACGACTACCTAGCGCCACGCCAGCTGGTACGAGGCTGGCTGGCCCTCGGTCAGCTGGCTCACGGACGGTTTGCGCGTAGCCTCCTAGCGGGAAGCCGGCGGGCCCAATGACGATCGGCTTCCCCGCTGACCCATGGGCGGGCAAGCCACCGTCCCCTCCCATCGTACCTGCGTATGGTGACTAGACGTGACCCCCACGACGGGTATCTACGGGGAAACAGTGACTGCTGACGAAGGAGCTGCGTGGTTACAGTGGGCATTGTCATACCACTGACCATGGTCCACCGTGACCAAGTGAAGCGATAGTGCTAGCACGCCCACATCCACTCCATCACCTTCCCCTGTGTGGCTACAGGGCGGTCGACTGTACCGCTGACCATGGCCGGCTGCCACAAGATGATACCGCCTGGTTCGGCCCATGCCGGGGTAGGTACCTTCAGGCCAATAGCAGAAGCCAGCTAGCGGGCCCAAGTAGGGCCCCGCCGCCTACGGGCCCTACGAGCGATGAGATGACATAGATGGCGGGACCGTCGGTCTGCTAGAAAGACTGTCGGCCGGGCCCCCCGCCCTAGTACTATCCATGCATATTGTAAGCCAGGGGTTCACCTATAACCCGCGCCCCCCGTCGCCCCCATGCGAGGGGGCAAGGATTCTTAGGATCATCAACACTTATCCACACACAAAGAGAGGAAGGAAGAGATGGCTACTCCCTTCTTCCTCCTCCATCCAAGAGCTCTAGGAGCACCATTGTAGCCCTCTTAGTGTGTCAACTAGACAGGCAGGACTAGGGGTGTTACCTCCCACGGAGGACCCGAACCTCGGTACATCGTGTGTCTCGCAATGCTTGTTCCTGATCCCGCTCCCGGGGTCCACCGGTGTCCTTCGGCTCCAACCACTCTTGATAAGACACCCCATGTCATTTTTGGTGAGAAAAGGACGACAGTTGGTGCCCAACATGGGGCCGTACGTGGCGCCGGACGTAGTCATACTCCCGGCAGGACCCCTCACAAACTCAGTCGAGGGTCCCACATCCGGGCTGATCAGCATGCCCGTGGGGTCTGCCCTCGCGGAAGCTGTCGTGGCTCCTGACCGCGGTGCCACCCGCCTCGCGGGAGGAACTGGCATCTCCTCCCCCGACCTGAGAAGTGTCGATGCCCCGCTCGACATCAGTGGCCTCTGCAAGCTTTTCGTCGAGCTGTGTCTCGACGACGCGCCGGTGCTGGATGAGTACTGCAGGGAGGTGCTCGACTGCCGCGACCCGCCCCCGTGCATGGGTGGAACAATCGTGGGCGGCGCATGTGACTTTCGGGTCATTACGGAGGTACTAACTACCGGCTGCTCCACGTCCTCCTATCGCGCCAGGGAAGAAGTGCTGGCGTCCGTCACTATTTCCGGTGCTGTCGTCTCCGACCCCATCGACTCCGCACTTTGGGGCCTGAGCACTCCCATCGCGTCGACAAATAGCCCAGCTATGGCTACGAATGAGCTGGAAGCAGCGTGCCAGCTGCTGTTCGCGGAGGCTATCTCACTCGCTGCCACCAAGCGCTAGATGGAATCCCCTCAGTGTGTGTACAACTCTACCAATAGCCTCACCTTGGCCGACAACAAGCCCAATCGGTGAAACGACCTCCACGAGCGAGGCCGCGTGGTCGCGGAAATCCTTGGTGGCCGACTACCCACCTACGATACGCCAGCAACCAATATGAGGGCCGCCCAGGTGGCTTATGCCGACCTAGCCGGCTTGGAAGGGAAGGAGCATGCCTGAAAAACCAGCACATCCAGGACCTCATCAACACCGGCAACGCGCAGCAGGCCCGACTCGACCACATCAACCTCGGCTCCAAGGTCCCACCTCCCAAAGGAGACAACGCGCTGATTGCCGGCCAGCGTCAGCCGGCCCAACAGGCCTCGTTCCCTCGCGGCTCCACCCAGCGTGGCGGAGGCTCTTGCAGCATGCGTTCTCAGCATGTGTACGAGCCGCCGGCTATCACCAGCAGGCGCACTAACGGACCGAAGGAGGATGGCTGGCGCCCACGCACCCACACCCTGCCTACATCACGGTAGCATACACACTCGCCCGCCCTATCGGTTCACCCCGAGCTCGTAGTTCGCCTTGGCCCACGCGTCCCCTGAAGCAAGAACGATGTCCGGACCCACATCGATCGGCCTGTGCAGTCGGCCCTCCTTGAAGAGGAGGGCTCGATTGGCCCGGCATGTTTCGGCCCCTGGATGCACAAGGAGCCATTCCCAACTAGCTTCACGCTCCCTCGTGACACCCCGAAGTACAACGACACCGCCAAGCCAGAGGATTGACTGATCGACTACACCACCGCAGTCGTCATCGGTAGGGCAACAAGCCCGTAGCCGTGCGCTACGCACCCCTCATGTTGATTAGCTCGGCCCAGACCTGGCTAAATAGCTAGTCGTCCAGCAACATCAAAACCTGGATGGACTTTGAAGAAGCATTCGTCTGCAACTTTACCAGCACCGACAAGCAGCCCAGCCGCCCCGTGTACAAGCCATGTGCGTTCAGGGCCCACACTAAGCCCTCTGCGACTACCTCACCCGATGGACCGAGCTCCGCAACTCCTACGAGGGGGTGCATGAGGTGCAGACCATCCAGTATTTCATCGAGGGCTGCCGTGATGGCACCCACCTCAAGCATAAGCTCCTCTGCTCCGAGCCGGCAACCCTGGCGGACCTTATGGCCAAGGTGGACAAGTACGCCACGGTCAAATCCGCAATGTGGATAAAGGTCAGCGCACCCGGCAAGGCAATCCCATTGCCGCCCGCACGATGGCTGGCTGCCGACAACCGGCAACAAAAGAATAACAAACACTAAACCGACCACTCGGATACCCGTTATGGGAGCCAGCAGGTTGCAACTTTCAAAGAGGAGCAACCGGCAGCCCAGGCCATGAGCCAGCGTCAGCGGGCCGGCAAGGTCGCCTGGCAGCCCAAGCTCACCTTCAAGCAGATGCTCGACGTGCCGTGTGAACACCACTCTGGGGCCAAGTCGTCAACGCATATGCTCCGGTAGTGTAGCTTCTCATAGAGGCTGTGTAGGGCGAAGGTCTCCCCCTTGCAACCGCCACCGCGAGCGTCGGCTCCGGCTCTCGCCCAGCGCCAGTTCTGGCTCCGGCCCTGCGCGATGGCTGCCTGCACGACCAGTTCCCCGACTGATACGTCTCCAACGTATCTATAATTTTTCCTTGTTCCTTGCTGTTATATTATAATTCTTGGATGTTTTACAATCATTTTACTAGAAGTTTCTATTATTTTTGGGACTAACATATTAACCAAGAGCCCAGTGCCAGTTCTTGTTTTTTTCCATGTTTTTGGGTTGTACAGAAAAGGAATATCATACAAAGCCCAAATGGAATAAAAATATATGGTGATTTTTTATGGACCAGAAGAAGAACAGGGAGAGTTGGAGTTGGCCC
The DNA here is from genome assembly GCA_022496015.1 of Hordeum marinum. NCBI lineage: Eukaryota > Viridiplantae > Streptophyta > Magnoliopsida > Poales > Poaceae > Hordeum > Hordeum marinum. The sequence goes on from CM039673.1 coordinate 333,537,420, forward strand.
TGGGAGCCACGAGGCCACCACAAGCCTAGGGCGTGCCCTCTTGGATTGTCGTCACCTCTTGGCCCATCCTGACTTGTTTTCACCGCCATAAATTCCAATAAATAGAGGAACCTCCGAAAATAAACCTAGATCGGAGGTTCCGTCGCCGCAAGCCTCTAGAGCCACGAAAAACCAATCGGGAGCCCATTCCGACACCCTACCGGACGGGGAAACCATCACCGGAGGCCATCTTAATCATCCCGACACTCTCCATGACGAGGAGGGAGTAGTTCACCCTCGGGGATGCGGGTATGTACCAGTAGCTATGTGTTTGATCTCTCTCTCTCTCGTGTTCTTGAGATGGCACGATATTGATGTATCGCGAGCTTTATTAATATAGATGAATCATATGGAGTCTTCCCCTCTCCATCTTGTTGTGATGAATTGAGTTTTCCCTTCGAAGTTTTCTTATCGGATTGAGTCTTTAAGGATATGAGAACACTTGATGTACGTCTTGCGATGGGATATCCATGGTGACAATGGGATGTTTTATTGATTCACTTGATGTATGTTTTGTGATACTTGTGGGTTCCGTGACCTTGGAAATTTATGCATAGGGGTTGGCACACGTTTTGTCTTGGCTTTCCGTTAGAAACTTTGGGGCACTCTTTGAAGTTCTTTGTGTTGGATTGAACATGATGAATCTGAAATTATGTTATGCATATCGTATAATCAAGACCATAGGTACTTGAGGTGACACTAGAGTATCTAGGTGACATTTGGGTTTTGGTTGATGTGTATCTTAAGGTTTAATTTTAGTACGAACTCTAGGGCTGTTTGTGACACTTATAGGGATAGCTCATAAGATTGATCGGAAAGGATAACTTTGAGGTTGTTTCGTACCCTACAATAATTTCTTCGTTAGTTCTCCGCTATATGTGAATTTGGAGTGAACTCTTTATCGCATGAGAGGTATTCACATATGATTCAACTAAGCCAATATTGTTGAGAGAAATTGCACTAGTGAAAGTATGGACCCTAGGCCTTGTTTCCAAGCATTTATACAACATTTTGCTCACTGTTTACTATTTTTTACCCTGCTATTTTTATATTTTCAGATTACAAAAACCTATATCTACCATCCATATTGCACTTGTATCACCATCTCTTCACCGAACTAGTGCACCTATACAATTTGCCATTGTATTGGTTGTGTTGGGGACACAAGAGACTCTTAGTTATTTGGTGGCAGGGTTGTTCAAGAGGGACCATCTTCATCCTACGCCACCTATGGATTTATAAACCTTAGGTCATCTACTTGAGGGAAAATTTCCATTGTCCTACAAAACTTTGTGCTTGGAGGCCCAACACGAGTCTGCAAGAAGAAGGTTGTGTCGTAGACATCAAGCTCTTTTCTGGCGCCATTGATGGGGAGGTGAGTGCTTGAAGGTATATCTTTAGATCTTGCAATCACATCTTTTAGTTTCTTGTTTTTCACTAGTTTGGTTTTATAAAATAAAACTACAAAAAAATGGAATTGAGGTTGCCTCATATGCTTCATCTCTTTAATGTCTTTCGTGAAAATGATGGAAAGGAAAATTGTGCTCAAGTGTTAGAAGAATAAGTTATTAAAATGTTTGGCACTAAATCCTTGAATTATGAGCATGATTTCAATAATGTTAGTATGAATTTTATGAATATTCATGATGCTAATGATATGCAAAGCCACAAGGGATGCTATGTTTGATGAAGGTGATATTTTTTGTCCCCCAAGTTTTGACGAGCAAAACAATTATGATGATAGCATGCCTCCTATATATGATGATTATTGTGATGACATGTATGCTATAAATACTAATGACAGCCATGAAACTTGTCATCATGATTTTAATATTTAAAGTGGTTATGTCAATCAAGTATCTCATGATAGTTATTTTGTTGAGTTTTCTCCCACTATTTTCAATGAGAAAAAAATTGCTTATGTGGAGAGTGACAAATTTTCTATGCTTGTGCAACATCAATATAATAATTTATGTGCTGGTTATATTGTGGAATTTCTTCATGATGCTACTAAAAATTATTATGGTGGAGGAATATATGCATGTAGGAATTACAATAATATCAAGTTTCCTCTCTATGTGTTCGAAGTTTTGAAGTTATGCTTGTTTTTCCTAACTATGCTAGATGTTTCTTGTTCCCATAAATTGTTGGACAAAAAAATCCCGATGAATAGGAAGTGGGTTAGACTTAAATGTGCTTGTCATGAGATTCATGATGCTGTTTTGCATGTTTCAATTACTATTCTTATGTGAGCATCATTGAAATCATCATGCCTAGCTAAAAGGCATTAAAAAAGCGCTTGTTGGGACACAAACCAACACTTTTTAATTCTTTTTCGATATGTTCACATGATTAATCTACTGTATCAATCATGTTTTGTGTCTTTTATTTCAAAAAAGGTCCATGTAAAGCCTTTGAGATAGTGTGGAAACTTGTTCGTTTGATTCTGTGCAAAAATAGAAAGTTTTGCATCCAATATATGAATTATCTGATTTTACTAGAGCATCAAAATATTATGAAATTTTTACACAATGTTTATATGAAAATTACTGGAGTTTTCCTAATTCGGAAGACATTTTAGAGTTAGGGAGGAATGGTGATAATTCAGATCTTTACAGACTGTTTTGTTTTTGACAGATTCTCTTTTGCATGCATAGTTTGCTTGTTTCAAGTGTTCCTATAGCTAATATTGAGTAATACAAATTATGGGAATGATGTAATAATATAGGTATAATGTTGGAAAAATTATGAATCTTGCCTTGACAGTACCTAAGTGAATGATCTATATTTACTACACTAACCCATCTCACGAAGTTCCGTTAAGTTTTGTTGTTGGGAAACATTGCATGGGAAACAAAGAATTTCCTACGCTTCACCAAGATCAATCTAGGAGATGAGCATGTACAAGAGGGGAGAGTGGATCTACATACCCTTGTAGATTGTTAAGTAGGAAGCGTTAAGAAATGAGGTTGATGTAGTCGAATGTCTTCGCGATCCAAATCGTCGAGTGTCCCACGATCCAATCACGATCCGTCCCGATCTACCGCCGAACGGACAACACCTCCGCGTTCAGCACACGTATGGCTTGATGACAATCTCTACCTTCTTAATCCAACAATAGGGAGCTGAGAGGTAGGCGAGTTCTCCAGCAGCACGATGACATTGTGGCGACGGTGGTGGAGTAATTCCACCAGGAATTCGCCTAAGCACTGCTGAAACCGATCTAGAGGAGAAACTACGGACTAGAGGACAGGGCAGCACGTGGCTAAAATTCTGTAGCAAAAACCCTCAAAACCTCTAGTATATATAGGAGGAGGGGAGGGAGAAGACTTGGCTCCCAAGGAAGCCAAATCCGCTTTGGCCGAAGTGGAGGGAGGAGTCGTCCTCCACTCCTAGTAGGATTAGGACTCCTTGCTTTTTCCACTTTTGCCTTTCTTTCCACCTTGGGTTTCTTCCCTAGCTGCATGGGCTTCCTGTGGGCCTTCATCCAGTGCACTAAGGGCTGGTATTCCTTCTCCCACAGCCCATGTAGCCTCTTGGGTCGAAATACCCCTCCCGATGGTCCCCCGGTACCCTCCCGGTACTCCCGGTACACTACCGATGAGCCCGAGACTTTTCCTTTGACCAAAACAGGACTTCCTATATATCAATCTTTACCACTGAACCATTCCGGAGCTCCTCGTGACATCCGGTATGTCAACCGGGACTCCTAACAACCTTTGGTCACCACCATACATAACTCTGTACTACCGAAAAGTCACCAAACCTTAAGTGTGCAGACCCTGCGGGTTCCAGAACTATGTAGACATGACCAAGACACCTCTATGGTCAATAACCAATAGCAGGACATGGATGCCCATGTTGATTCCTACATATTCTATGAAGATATTTATCGGTCAAACCTCTATGTCAAGGATTCAGTTAATCCCGTATGATGTTCCCTTTGTTCTTCGGTATGTTACTCGCTCGAGATTCGATCGTTGGTATCTCGGTACCTAGTTCAACCTCTTTACTAGCAAGTCTCTTAACTCGATTCCGTAATACAAGATCCCGTGACTAACACTTTGTCACATTTCTTGCAAGGCTTGTTGTGATGTTGTATTACGAAGTGGGCCCTGAGATACCTCTCTGTCGGATGGAGTAACAAATCCCAGTGTTGATCCATGCCAACCCAACAAACACCCTCAGAGATACCTGTAGAGCACCTTTATAGTCACACAGTTAAGTTGTGATGTTTGATACACACAAGGAAATCCTACGGTGTCCGTGAGTTGCATGATCTCATGGTCATAGGAACATATACTTGACATGCAGAAAAACTGTAGCAATAAACTGACACGATCATATGCTACGTTTATAGTTTGGGTCTTGTCCATCCCATCATTCTCCTAATGATTTGATCCCGTTATAAAATGACATCTCATGTCAATGGCTAGGAAACCTTGACCATCTTTGATCAACGAGCTAGTCTACTAGAGGAACACTAGGGACAAAGTGTTGTCTATATATCCACACATGCAATGTGTTCCAAATCAGTACAATTATAGCATGGATAATAAACAATTATCATGAACAAGGAAATATAATAATAAACATTTTATTTATTGCCTCTAGGGCATATTTCCAACAGTCTCCCACTTGCACTAGAGTCAATAATCTAGTTCACATCACTATGTGATTTACATTGTAATGAATCGAACACCCATGCAGTTCTGGTGTTGATCATGTTTAGCCCTTGGAAGAGGTTTAGTCAATGGGTCTGCAACATTTAGATCCGTGTGTACTTTGCAAATATTTATGTCCTTCTCCTCGATGTAATCGCGGATGGAATTGAAGCATCGCTTTATGTGTCTGGTCCTCTTGTGAAACCTTGGTTCCTTGGCCAGAGAAATAGCACCAGTGTTATCATACGGGCACTACTCCAAGATCTGTCATGAACTGCTTCATCCAGACACCTTCCTTCGCTGCCTTCGAGGCGGCGATGTACTCCGCTTCACATATAGAATCGGCTACCACGCTTTGCTTGGAACCACACAAGCTTACCCCCCCCCCCCCCCCGCTGAGAATAAATACGTATCCAGTTTGCGACTTAGAGTCATCCGGATCAGTGTCAAAGCTTGCATTGACGTAACCCTTTACGACGAGCTCTTGATCACCTCCATAAATGAGAAACATTTCCTTAGTCCTTTTCAAGTACTTAAGGATATTCTTGACTATCATCCAGTGCTCCATTCCAGGATCACATTCAAACCTTTCGGCTATACTTATGGCAAGGCTGACATTAGGTCTTGTGCATAGCATTGCATACATGATAGAGCCTATGGCTGAAGCATAGGGGATGACACTCATCTTCTCTCTATCTTCTGCAGCCACTGGTCATTGAGTCTTACTCAACTTCACACCTTGTAACACAGGCAAGAACACCTTCTTGGATTGATCCATTTTGAACTTCTTCAAAACTTTATCAAGGTATGTGCTTTTGTGAAAGTGCTATCAAGCGTCTCGATCTATCTGTGTAGATCTTCGTGCCTAATATGAAATCAGTTTCTCCTAGGTCCTTCATTGAAAAACTCTTGTTCAAATATTCCTTCATGCTTTCCAGCATTTGTATATAGTTTCCAATCAGCAATATGTCATCTACATATAATATTAGAAACGCTATAGAGCTCCCACTCACTTTCTTGTAAATACAAGCTTCTCCATAAACTTGTATAAACCCAAACGCTTTGATCACCTCATCAGAGCGCTTGTTCCAACTCCGAGATGCTTGCACCAGTCCATAAATGGATCGCCAGAGTTTGCAAACTTTGTCAGCATTCTCTGGATGAACAAAAACTTCTGGTTGTATCATATACAACTTTTCCTCAAGGAAACCGTTGAGGAACGATGTTTTGACATCCATCTGCCAAATTTCATAGTCAATATATGCAGCTATTCCTAACATGATTCGGACAGACTTAGGCATCTCTACAGGTGAGAAGGTATCATCATAGTCAACTCCATGCACTTGTGAAAAACCCTTTGCCACAAGTCGAGCTTTCTAGATGGTGATATTACCATTCGCATCCATCTTCTTCTTAAAGATCCATTTGTTCTGAATGGCCTTTCGTCCTTCAGGTAATACTTCCAAAGTCCATACTTTGTTTTCATACATGGATCCCATCTCGGAGTTCATGGCCTCTAACCATTTCTCAAAATTCGGGCCCATTATCGCTCCTCCATAGCTCGTAGGTTCATTGTTGTCCAACAACATGACCTCCAAGATAGGGTTGTCGTACCATTCAGGAGCAGTATGTGCCCTTGTCGACCTACGAGGTTCAATAGTAACTTGATGCTAAGCTTCATGATCATCATCATTAGCTTCCTTTTCAACTATCATAGGCTCCATAGAAACATCTTTCTACGCTGCGCTACTCTCTGGTTGAAGCAAAGGTTCAATAACCTCATCAAGTTCTATTTTCCTCCCACTCAATTCTTTCGAGAGAAACTCTTTCTCAAGAAATGTTTTGTTCTTAGCGACAAATACTTTACCTTCGGATCTAAGATAGAAGGTATACCCAACTGTCTCTTTCGGGTATCCTATGAAGAAGCATTTCTCCGCTTTGGGTTCCAGCTTTTCAGGCTGAAGAATTTTGACATAAGCATCACATCCCCAAACTTTAAGAAACAAAAACTTTGGCTTCGTCTCAACGGATTTCGATCGTGCGCTATTTAAAGTGAATGCAGTTGTCTCTAATGCATATCCCCAAAACAATAGTGGCAAATCGGCAAGAGAAATCATAGAACACACCGTATCTAATAATGTTCGATTATGACGTTCGGACACGCCATTACGCTGTGGTGTTCCAGGCGGTGTCAATTCTAAAACAATTCCACACTGTCTTAAGTTACTGCCAAACTCATAACTCAGATATTCACCTCTTAGATCCCATCGCGGGAATTTAATCTTCTTGACGATGATTCTCAACTTCACTCTGAAATTGCTTGAACTTTTAAAATGTTTCAGACTTGTGTTTCATTAAGTAAATATACCCATATCTACTTAAGTCATCAGTGAAGGTGATAAAATAATGATATCCAGCGCGCGCCGCACCATTCCTTGGACCGCACACATCAGTATGTATGATTTCCAATAAGTCACTTGCCCATTCCATTGTTCCATAGAACGGCGTTTTAGTCATCTTGCCCACGAGGCATGGTTCACATGTGTCATGTGATTCAAAATCAAGTGATTCCAAAAGTCCATCAGCATGGAGCTTCTTCATGCATTTTACACCAATATGACCTAAGTGGCAGTGGCACAAGAAAGTTGTGTTATCACTATCAACTCCACATATTTTGGCATCAATGTTATGAATATGTGTGTCATCACTATCAAGATTCAATACGAATAAACCCCTCGCATTGGGTGCATGATCATAAAAGATATTACTCATATAAATAGAATAACCATTATTCTCTGATTTAAATGAGTAACCGTCTCGCAATAAACAAGATCCAGATAAAATGTTCATGCTTAATGCAGGCACTAGATAACAATTATTCACGTTCATCACTAATCTCGATGGTAATCGAAGAGAGAGTGTGCTGACGGCGATCACATCAACCTTGGAACCATTTCCCACGTGCATCGTCACTTTGTCCTTGGCCAGCCTTCGCTTATTCTGTAGTTCCTGTTTTGAGTTGCAAATGTGAGCAACCGAACCGGTATCAAATACCCAGGCACTACAACGAGAGCTAGTAAGGTATACATAAATAACATGTATATCATATATACCTTGTTTGTTGTTTCCTGCCTTATTGTCAGCCATATCCTTGCGGCAGTTCCGCTTCTAGTGACCAGTTCTGTTGTGGTTTTGTCACGGCAGATGTCTGAAGACTTGGGTTCGAGACCATCGCTAGATGATGGACTCAAAGGGGTTGGTTGAGACGAGGGACACGAGTTTACCCAGGTTCGGCCCCTCAAGAAGAGGTAAAATCCTACGTCCTGCTTGTATTGTATTGATTGGAGTATCGATTACAAGGGAGCACATTCGCTTGACCTAGTTCTCAATCGATTAGTTTCTGTCTAAGTCCCCCTGGGTCTCGCCTTTATATAAGAGGTCAACACCACGGGTTACACAAGTCTCACACCGACTCTCACAACGTATCTAACTCCGTCTCTATGCTGCCTTGCCATCTTGGACAAGCCGTCTCCGGGCGGCTTAACCGCTCGGCTCTTCATGCCATCTTCCGTTTGGGCCTTCGTCTTGGTCCCTCTTGGTAAGCCGCCACACAGGCAGAGCTATGTGTTTTGGCCTTCTTCATTTGTTTGGATTATGAGCCACCAGGTATGACCCGGCCCCACCTGGGTGGGTCTTACCATGGGGTTATAAACCCAACATTAGGCCCCAAGTTGATTTGAGCTTGCTCATGTCAATCTTCAAGCTTACTTGGCGGCAAGTCTCACACTCCATTACCTGAAAAGAAGATATGTAACCCTCCGTGACGTCACATCGAATATGCCGAAAAGATTCCATGACGACCATAATGGCTCTTTCATTAAAACTGACAGCCCGAAAATCGAGGCGTCCGTCTCGGTTGGCTAGTTTTCGCTGCCTTGATTCCCGCGCACGTTCGGCCTTCCATCCTCTTAAGTAGTACCGCGAAGATTCATCTCAGTTCCTCTGCTGCCTCCACTTCTTTTCTTCCTCTCGATGCCATCGCCCCCGAGCTCCATCGCGCCGGTGAAGCTCTGTCGCTCTCGCCAACCCACGCCACTGCATCGACCTGAACGGACCAGAATCTCGCCCGCATCCACCGCGTCACCTGCCGTAAGTCTTCCTTCCTCCCCTAGATCCGTAGCTTAGTACTTCGACTCCATCTAGTTCCTCGACCCCATTAGAGCGCAAGCTTTCTCCGCAATTCCAAATGAAAAGTAGCCCTGTAGATATTGTATTTTTCATCTTCCCGTTGTGGTAGATCGAGTAGAATCATCAACGTCCAAGTGTAGATCCATACTTGTTCCCCCTCATTGTGTTTAATCTTGTTAGTCTCACTCAGTTCATCGCTAGGTCTATAATAAACTTGATTTTTCCTCTGCTCGTAGATCTTGCAGTTTTAGTGTACTTTGTGAAACCTGTTATAGCTCCTTAGTGCTTTTTGCATCACGACTTTGTCCATCTTAACCCGCTACAAAATTTCCGGCTCTTCTAATAAACTGTACCGGCAAATTTAGCTTCACAGTGCGCAAAATCATCAGCCGCCCTTAGTTGTCTGTCACTTTCTAACTCGCAGCTTACTGTTACTTTTCACAACCGTAAGATGCTATTATGCCTCGCGCATCCTCTTCCTGCAATTGGGTTGGTTCTGGGGTCTTCGAGGAGTTCCTGCAAGATTTCGTAGATGCAGGAATCTTGCCAGCCAAAGATGTCATCCGTTGGCGGGTTACGGACAACGAAAAGAAACCCATCCCCCAAGAGGGTGAAAGAGTTATATTTGCTGACCACCTTGCGCATGGTTTCAATCCACCCGGCTCTAAAGTCTTCCGAGATGTCATCCATTTTCTTCAAGCTGGATCCTCAAAATATTGCGCCCAACTCCGTCTCAAATATGTGCAACTTCCAAATCCTCTGCCAAGCCTACTTGCAACAAGAGCGGTTAGTTGACCTCCTTCGAGAGTATTTTTATGTAAACCGCCAGACGGAAGTGGTGGCTGGCCCAAGCTTAAAACTTGGTGGAGTCTCCATCCAAAGAAGATGGGATATGACCTTTCCAGCTGTTCGAATGCGAAGTCATCCCAAGGATTGGAACAGAACTTGGTTTTACTGCAAAGACACTCTTCTAGAGGGAGAACGTCCATTGTCGGGTTATCGTCCTACCCGGCTCCGCACCATGACTCAACTCCCTGACCGGATGTCAGCCTCCGAAGGGGCGAAGTACGCTCTGGCTTTTGCCAAGATTAGAGCCCTCATGGCCAATGGTCTGACAGGGATTGATCTAACCCGCTGCTGGATCTCCTGGAAGGTCATGCCTCTGAGCTGGCGGGAGCATCTCATGTGTGTATATACAGGTGACGCCAATGACCCCCTCTTCTTTAATCATACCGCTTTGACAGGAGAGAATATCGTTACCGCCATCAAGGTACTTAACCATGAGTCCCAAGAATCTTGCCGCTTTGTTGGGTTACCACCATTCTATGCCGCAAATCCAGCCCCATATGTAAGGACGTCTTTCAAATCTCCTTACCTCCACGTTAACTATCCATGTATGTTACAACCTTTAATGTCTTTCGGCGGCTTTTGATTTCAGGCTAACTCCAGCTTCTGGAAGAAAAAATATATCCCCCCTCTGAAGAAGTCTAAGGATAAGGCCGGCGGCCGAAAGAAGAGAACTGTTGTACATGAGCAGCCTGAAGTTGATGACTTAGAGGTAGAATTTGACTCTCTTGACCGTCTCATTATGCACCTTACTAACAGTAATAACTCACAGGATTAGACGAAGACAAGCCATGCCAACGTTCCTGAGGTAACCTATGTTTCATCTGACTCAGAACATCTTCCACCAAAGAAGATACGGCGGGTCATCCGAAAAGTCCCATTTTCTCATTCTTTTGCTTATTTAGACCCCAATTTTCTTTTGAAAAAGCAACAACACCCCTCCCTAAGCCAAACTCGGAGCGCCGGCTCTGGAGATCTTATGGCCGGGTTGTCCAACTCTCCGGCTTAGCGGAAACGGTCAGCTGAGGTATTTGTTTAACTTCCTTTAGTTTTGTCAACATTGCCTTATAACTTTACTCTATTTTTATATTGCCTTAACTGCTTTTAGGAATCGCCCCCATCGTTAGGCGACTCTACATAGACTAAGTTGCCACCACTAAAGATCAACCTGGAGTACGTGCTTTCATGTTTGCATCATATCCTTTGTCATCCTTGAACTTTATACAATAACCTTCTGTGCTTTCCAGGGCTCAAGGAAAACGAAGGAAAACCAGCGGGTCTACTTCTGCCCCCACTGACTAAAAGTCGGAGCCCACCAAGCCGTACTCTCCTGCAACACACACCGAGCCCTCTACAGCCATAAAGGATGCGCCTGAAGACGCTCATCGTTCAGTCGAGCCAGTGGCCCATGAGATGGCAACTGAAGTCCTCCAAGGACCAACTCTAAGCTACCCAGCTCTTCAACAGTCGTCGAAGATCCAATTCTTCCGGACGTTATTATTACTAGTACTGGTTTTCAGTCTCCCAAGCCCCATGTACTGACAAAGCTCACCAAGAAGGCTGAAACTTCTGACAAACTGGACTTTGTGTTCCCCGTGCTGGTGAAGTTAACTGCTGACGAATTACATGCTAGTTATCTGAACCGGCTCTCCACAAGCCGGAATATGGAGCTCAAACTTGTCGGCTTAATGAAGAAAAAATATGAAGTACTCCTTCCTTTCCTTATACCCTTATGTAGCCCCCAAGAGATGGTTTAATATTGCAAATGGTAAACCAGGTGTTCCAATCTGTGTTATAAGTAGAACAACTTAGTCTGCAGCCCCCAAGCTTCGGCTTAACATGTAAATGTTGAGCCAGTGTTGATGAGGTTATCAAATGTAGCCCCCAAGTCCGGGTCAGTATAGGTATAATGGGCCGGAACTTCCCTCTAGATTGAATAAAAGAGCCATATGTAGCCCCCAAGTGCCGGCTTAACTAGACGAAGATGAGTCGGAACTTCATTGTAAACTTGGAAAGCACCGTTGTAGCCCCCAAGCACCGGATTTAACTTGACGAAGATGAGCCGACACTTCATTGTAAACTTGGAAAGCACCGTTGTAGCCCCCAAGTGTCGGCTTAACTTGAGGAAGATGAGCCGGAACTTGTAGTCTTGGAGAGCAAACAGACATTAGCCCCCAAGTGTCGAGTATATTGCTTGCAATCTTCTTGATACTTGCCTTATATTCCCTTAGCTGACCATCTAGCGACTTACCCCACTTTTGCTTTTATATGTCACGGGAAGCTTTGAGCAATGCCGAATCTGATTAGAGCGGTTTAAGAGGCAATCTTGCTTCCCAACAAGCCGCCCAAAGTGAAGCAAAGGACAATTGTTGGCTTGCCGCCGACATGCTTAGCAGCGGCTCAAGCTCGTATCAGACGAGTTGCGGGGCTTGAAGGGCCATATTTCAAAGATGACTGTTGCTATCTTTGGTAAGCACTAAAAACTTAGCCAATATGCTCACTTAAAAGATTGTGCTGGTCGCTTATAACATGAAACTCGTTTTTGCAGGTCAAAGAAGCCACCAGCTTGGTGTCGACAGCTTACTACAGCTGAAAGCCGTCTATACTTTATCAGAGCAGTTGTACTGTGGGACTCTTTGCACGATCAAAGCAATGCTGAATAAAGAGAGTATCCCCAAGTTCATGAAGGGAGTCACTGAGATCTTATGAACTCTGCCAAAGAAAATTCAAGAACTCAAACGATCAGTCCCCCAGAAGGGCGCAATTGTTGCGGTAAGCTGGGCACTGGCCTTTGCCCCGCAGCTGACTACTGAGGAGATGATGGACGGCTTTCCGTCCAAGAAAGACATTGCCTCAGAATTCATAGAAACCGACTACGCCCGCTGCATGAAGGCATCCAGGATCCTTGCATCAGTATTGGTGGAAGAGGTCGATCTTTCAACGTACCACGCGGCTTACAACGCTGAAAACAAGCGAGTGCATTGCCCTACCTTCGAGGCCAGGGACTTAACTCTTGCACGCCATAAGCACCTCTTCGCCCCTAAAATTGACCCGTCCCCCCTCTTTGACGAAGCCAAGTTTGAAGCATTAACCAACTGCAACTGGGACGTGGATAATCTTCAGATCGAGGAGGTCGAAGACCCGCCGCGGGATGACCCGCCGTCAAGCTAAGCAAGTTGATCCTTTGGCGGTATAATCGGGCTCCTTGACCCGTCAAATTTTGATCTGTGTATAAAACTTTGTCTTAATTTTGGGCCTCTGTAGAGAGATTTGTAATAGGCTTAGAAAAAACCTTCTCTTGCTTGAAATGTGCCATCTTGCATATAGGAGTCCGCACGGCTTAATATATATTTATCTGCCTTGTGCTTCAATCATATCAAATTTCATGGCGGCTTATCTCAAGAGACAACCTGCATGAATAAACCGTAGAATATTTTCCGCATTGCTGTGGGGGCGGCTTAGAATAGCACAACCCGGAGATGTTAAATTTTTGTTGACCTTACCGTTTCAATAACACATGTGTCGGTTCTTCTGGGTGGACTCGCTACTAGAACTCTTTAACAATACATGGTCTCTATCGAGATTGGCCATCAACTTCTTTGAACGGCTCATGGTCTCTAAGCGAGATTAAGTGATAGGAGCGTAACAAACTAGAAAGAGATGTATCAGGGCATGAGTAACCTCGTAACCCATAAACTGCCTCTCACGTGACATAAATCCGTTGTTTTTACCTTAAACAATGTAGGGTCTTGAAAAGATTAACTGTCTAAGAGTACGAAACAGGCCACATAGCGGAGAGTCGGCACTAGATGAGTGAGTTTGTCCTCGCTTTCCATAAGCCGACCCTCACGTGACAAGAGCCGCCGGTTTAACCTTAGCCAGTACAGGGTCTCTATCGAGATTGGCCGTAAACCTCTTTGAACCGTCTCAGGGTCTCTAGGCAAGATTAACTGGTAAGAGTTCGGCGGATCACATAGCAGAGCAGCATCAGCTTACAGGCAGGTTTAACTCAAACTTGCGGCGACTTAAGAGCCGATCAAGAGGGTATGTAAGCTAAACCCGGTGGCTTGGAAGCCTCCAAATGACCTTGTTGACAGAGTCAACTTTTGGGTATATAACCCGCCTGACTATGGCCTAAGAGCCGATCAAAAGGGTGTGATAAGCTAAACCCGGTGGGTTGGAAGCCCTCAGATGACTTTGTTGACAGAGTCAACTTTTGGGTATATAACCCGCCTGACTGTGGCTTAAGAGCCGACCAAAGGGTGTGATAAGCTAAACCTGGTGGGTTAGAAGCCCCCAGATAACTTTGTTGTTGAGATTTCTGCTGACCACGTTGTTGAGATTTCTGCTGACCACGAAAGGTCCTTCCCAAGGAGGGGATAACTTGTGTGCATCCGTCTGATCTTGAATCAACCGCAACACCAAGTCGCCTTCTTGAAACGTCTGAGTCTTAACTCTACGGCTCTGATAGCAACGCATGTCTTGTTGATAAATTATGATCGAGCCACCGCCAGATCGCGCTCTTCCTCCATAGCATCCAATGCGTCTTGACGCGCTGCATCATTATCCGCCTCAACGTAAGCCGCCACCCGTGGAGAGTCATGACGTGTATCGCTTGGTATCATGGCTTCTGCGCCATAAACCATGAAGAAAGGCGTATAGCATTTTGATCTGTTGGGAGTAGTTCTAATGCTCCATAAGACTGATGGCAACTGCTCGGCCCAACAACCCGGCGTTCATTGTAAAGGAACCATAAGCCGGGGTTTGATGCCTCTCAAAATTCCCTGGTTAGCACGTTGTGCCTGACCATTGGATTATGGATGAGCAATTGGAGAGACGTCAAGTCGGATGTGCTCACTTTCACAGAACGATTGCATAGCCCCTTGGATAAGTTCGTACCATTGTCTGTGATGATACTATGAGGATAACCAAAACAATAGATCAACTTTTTAACAAATTGAACCGCCGTAGCCGCGTCACACTTGCTGACCAGCTCAGCTTCTTCCCGCTTGGTAAACTTGTCCACTACCACCAAGAGGTGGGTCTTCTTGTCCTTGGAAATCTTGAAAGGCCCAACCATATCAAGCCCCCAAACTGCAAATGGCCAGGTGATTGGAATCATTTGCAACTTCTGAGCCGGTACGTGAGCACGCCGGCCGAACTTCTGACATCCATCGCACTTGCGAACCAAGTTTTCTGCATCTTTATGAGCTGATAGCCAGAAGAAACTATGTCGAAAAGCCTTGGACACCAGAGATTTTGAGCCAACATGATGACCACAATCGCTAGCATGAATTTCATTCAAGATTTCTTTGCCTTCTTCGGGTGAGACACATCGTTGAAAAACGAGGATAACGCCGCACCTATGTAATTTGCCATTAATGCTCGTCATAGACATAGACCGCCTGATGATCTGCCTTGCCAAGTTCTCCTCCTCAGGTAACTCGCCGCGAGTCAAGTACGCTAGGTAAGGCAGCATCTAGTCAGGGATAACATGCAGAGCCGCCACCAGCTGCCGCTCCGGGTCGGGTATAGCCAAGTCTTCCTTTGAAGGTAACTTAACTGACGGGTGATGTAGTACGTCTAAGAAAATGTTAGGCGACACCGCCTTATGCTGAGAGCCCAGCCTTGACAGGGCATCGGCCACCTCGTACTTGTGATGATCAACATGATCCACCTGATAACCCTTGAAATGACCCGCGATGACATCTACCGCTTGACGATAAGCCGCCATATGCGGGTCCTTGGAATCCCATGTGCCTGAAACTTGCTAGGCTACGAGATCTAAGTCGCGAAGACATCGAACCCGTCTCAGGTTCATCTCCTTAGCCACCCGGAGGCCACGAAGTAGAGCTTCATACTCAGCTGCAATGTTAGTACAAGGAAACATTAACCTTAGCCCATAACAGAACTTGTCACCTTTAGGGGAAGTTAAGATAAATCATGCCCATGATCCTTCTAGTTGCCTGGATCCATAAAAGTGGATTGTCCAGTATGTGTTATCCGGCTTCTCTTCGAGCGCCTGACAATTGGTCCAGTTGTTTATGAAATCCACCATAGTTTGAGACTTGACCACCGTGCTTGGTACATATTCCAGATTAAGAGGTCCAAGCTCCAAAGCCCATTTAGCAATCCTGCCGGTGGCTTCTCTATTTTGAATTATATGTCCCAACGGGGCAGAGCTAACCATTGTGATCTGGTGTCCCAGAAAGTAATGTTTCGGCTCACAATTCGCCATGAACACCCAATATATTAGTTCTGCCAATGTGGGTACCTCTGCTTTGACTCTGTCATGACTTCACTGATGTAGTAAACCGAGCTCTGAACAGGATATTCTTTCCCCGCCTCCTTACGCTCAACCACGATCGCGGCGCTGACCGCCCTGTTATTAGCCACCAAGTATAAGAGAAAAGGTTCCTTCTTAGCTGGAGCAGCTAAGAACGGTGGCTCGGTGCATTGTTTCTTGGCTGCCTCAAATGCCTCACCCACCGTCATACTCCAAACAAAGTTGTCTGTCTTCTTCATCATCTGGTATAAAGGAATAGCCTTTTCACCAATGCGGCTTATGAACCGGCTTAGCGCTGCGATTCGACCCGCCAGGCGCTGAACATCATTGACGCACGTCGGCTCAGATAGAGAGGTAATAGCCTTTATCTTCTCCGGATTAGCCTCAATGCGATGCTCAGAGACTAGAAAACCCAAAAGATTGCCTACATGAACTCCAAAAACACACTTGCCGGGTTAAGCATTATCTTGTAGACCCGTAAGTTGTCGAATGTTTCTTTCAGGTGGTCAAGTAGATTCTCCTTATTCCTTGACTAGATCACAATATCATCCACATATGCATGAACATTGCGTCCAATTTGACTGTGAAGACAGTTCGGTACACAACGCTCGTAAGTCGCCTGGGCACTCTTTAGCCCGAAAGGCATAGAGACATAGCAAAAGGCACCAAAAGGCGTGATGAAATACGTCTTCTCTTGGTCCTTGACTGCCATCTTGATCTGATGATAACCAAAATAAGTGTCCAGGAAGCATAAGCTCTCGCAACCCACCGTTGCATCAATAATCTGGTCGATACGGGGGAGAGAAAACGGGTCAACCGGACAGGCCTTGTTAAGATCTGTGTAATCCACACACATACGCCACATGTCGTTCTTCTTAAGCACTAGAACCGGATTAGCAAGCCACTCTCGGTGAAACACTTCAATGATGAACCCCGCCGCCAAAAGCCGGGCCACCTCTTCCCCAATGGCGTTGTGCCTCTCTTCATTGAACCGCCGAAGGAACTGTTTGACCGGCATAAATTTGGGATCCAGATTAAGGTGGTGCTCACCGAACTCTCTCGGTACACCCGGCATGTCAGAAGGCTTCCATGCAAAGATGTCCCGATTCTCACGGATGAATTCGATGAGCGACCTTTCCTATTTGGGATCCATATTGGCCCCAATAGTGAATGTTTGTGATGAGTCACCTGGAGTGAAATCCACCAATTTGGCATCATCCGCTGAAAACTTGAGGGGCGGCTCACACTTTGTGGTAGGCTTTTTGAGTGGAGTCATGTCCTCTAGGTCAACATTTTCTTTATAGAATTTGAGCTCTGCTTCAGCGAACTTGACTCTGCATAAGCTGCGTCTCCTTACTCACACTCAATAGCCATCTTCCGATCACCATGCACGGTAATTGTCCCGTTCAACCTGGGCATCTTGAGCTGTAAGTAAACATAGCAAGGCCTAGCCATGAAAACAAAGCATGTTATGGACTTTTAATTTTTACCACTTGAAACCACAAGGACTCCACCCCGTAGTTGTATTCATCAACAAAAGCAACTTCCAAGGATATCATACCCACTGGATAAGCCAACTTGCCAGGCACCACACCATGAAAGACTGTCGAAGAAGGCCTAAGATCTTTATCAAGCAACTTAATCCGCAGAAAGTGTCATAGTACGGGATATTGATGCTGCCACCACCATCCATAAGTACCTTAGTGAACACGTATCCTCCCACTTGGGGGGCAACTACCTGAGCCAGCTGCCCTGGGTCATTAACACGTGGCGGGTGATCCTCTCTACTCCAAGTTAGGTCGTACTCAGACCACTTCAAATATTGCTGGAGAGCCGGTGTGATTGCATTAACCGCTCGCTTGTGCACCTTCTAGTCTCGCCTGTCAAGGCAGGTTGTAAAGACATGATAGTGACCCGAGCTGAGCTGCTCTGGGTTACTCTGATACCCAGATTGGTTACTCTGCTACTGATTACTGCCACCAAATTGGTGATGATGACCTCCTTGATTTCCCTGACCCTGATAACTGGATCCTGAACTGCCAGAGCCTAGACCGGCTCCTGACCCGCCTGGTCCTAAGCCGCCTGGCGGGCCACCACCATTGTTGTGATGCTACCGCAAGCTGTAATCCCAAAACTATCGCATAATGTGGCAATTCCTCCACATATGACCTGCCACCCTATCGGGACAGTTGTGCTCTAGACAAGGTTTATTGAGCATCTCCTCCAAGTTGAAAGGAGTTTTACCCTTATTAAAGGGTTATCTGAAATTCCCGTTGCCCTTAGCATGATTGTTCCCGGTGCTGGTATTGGCCACCAATTCTGACCCGCCTTCTGGATTCTTCCTCTTACCATGGTTTCCATTGCCTACCGCACCCTTGCCATTGTTATTCTTCTTACCCTGACCAGGCTTCTCCTCATCAGAGCTTGAGTCCTTCGTATTGTCAGAATCGGCATACTTCATGAGAGCCACCATGAGCTCCCCCATATCTTGACAAGAGGGCTTGATCCGGCCAAGCTTCTACTTCATAGGTGTAAAGTGGCAATTCTTCTCCATAATCAAATCCGCTTGAGCCGCCGTAATCTGGTCATATGAGTGGATCATAGTTGAGACCCGCTGGACCCAATGATGAGCTGACTCATCCTCCTGCTACACAAAATGATCCAAATCCACAATCTTCATGGGCTACTTGCACGTTCCTTGGAAATTTTTTATGAACTTTTGCTTCGACTCGGCCTAGGAATTAATGGTGTTGGGTGGAAAGCCCTTCAACCACGTGCGAGCCGGCCCTTCCAGCATCATGATGAAATATTTGGCACATACTACGTCGTTGACGTCTAACATCTCCATGGACAGCTCATAGCTTTCAAACCAAGCCTCCGGAGGCAGGTCGGTAGCGTAATTTGGGACCTTGCGAGGGCCCTTGAAATCTTTCAGCAGACGCTCGTTACGAGAAGCCGACGCTAAGCACGACACTCCCAAGGCCCTAAAGGTTTTTCCTTCTCCTACCGAGATGGAAGGTGCGAGTTCTTGACGAGCCTCCGCCGCCGCCAGAGCCATCGCCTCTCTTTGTGCTCTCGCCCGGTCCACCAGCGCCTGAGCATCCAGAGTCTCCCTGTCATCTTGTGGCAGTGTCGATCACTGCTAGAAACAGCTGGAGACTCATAACGTTGGCTGTAGCTATGGTTGGGGATGGGGGGTTGAATGCATGCGACTCCGTCTATAAGTATACTTCTCTTGTTTAGCCATCACCGTCTGCAGGTATCCAACAGCGTTCCGCACTTCCTGCGCAAAAGGCGCCTCATCCGGGATGGGGATTGTACCAAGCCGGGTTGTTGCTGCCACCATGTTTTCTGCCAGGTTAGAATAATGGCCCGCCAGCGTGGGAAAAGATATTGGTGAGGTTTGGTTCCATTGGGGCGGGTTGGGCTGCTGAACCATGAGTTGGCTTCTAGGTACTTCCGTTGTCTGTCCCATTCTTGGCATGCTAAAAAGATTCTTGGCCTCATATTGATCCGGCAAGGAAGATTGATGCCTCATCTGTCGAACCGCCGCTACAGACTTCTGCTCCAGCTCAAGGTGGAAAGCATCTAACCTAAGGCGCTCCGCCTCCGCGTCCATCTCAGGCTTCAACGCGCTGATCCCCTATTGGATTTCAGTCATCTGGTCCTTTAGTCTTGCAATCTCCATGTTCCGGGCTGCTTGATTCCGAGATGTAACCTCAGTCATCATTAGGGTTGTAAGCTCATTCATTAGATCCAAAAGAACCTGAGCCGGTGGCATGTCAGCCCCCGACCTGGATGCCCCGGCGGCTGTGCTGCTCGTGCCCGGCGCTGAACTCGCCAAGAAGACGGCGTCACGAATCAGCGGCCCATGACCCTTTGGCTAATGACCCTGTAACTCCGAGTAAGGCTCGATGTAGCCCCCAAGCCTGCCATCGTGAAGCTAGTAGATTCAATCCGTCTCTCCGCTCGAAGATCCATCCTCCAAACAGACAAGCGTTTCCCAAGACATGGAATCCTCAAGATTCATGCGCTGAGTAAAGCCGAAGAAGACATGCTTCCTGCCAGGGTTAGCAGGGGCGTGTTGCGCGTGTCAGGCCAGCTCGACGATGCCGGTGCAGACGTCGGGCCCGGGTTCAGATCTGCTGATCTTGCCAATGAAGATGTGGATTCCGCCGAAGGGGATCCGTAAACCATACTCGATTGTGTCGGCCTCAGGGCCCCAGCCGGTGTCGTCGATGTAGAGCTGGCCATGACGACTCTTGTTCATCCTGCCAACCATGTATCCCTCGATCCCTAGGAGAGAGCCCTTTGAGAACCCAACATCACCAGGCGCTACCCCCATGGTGGGCGCCAACTGTTGTGGTTTGTCACGGCAGATGTCCGAAGACTTGGGTTCAAGGCCATCACTAGATGATGGACTCAAAGGGGTTGGCTGAGACGAGGGACACGAGTTTACCCAAGTTCGGCCCCTCAAGAAGAGGTAAAAGCCTACGTCCTGCTTGTATTCTATTGATTGGAGTATCTATTACAAAGGAGCGGATTCTCTTGACCTAGTTCTCGATCGATTGGTTTCTGTCTAAGTCGCCTCGGGTCTCGCCTTAATATAAGAGGTCAAGACCACAGGTTATACAAGTCTCATACCGACTCTCACCACGTATCTGACTCCGTCTCTACGCCGCCTTGCCAACTTGGACAAGCCGTCTCCGGGC
This sequence comes from Hordeum marinum, assembly GCA_022496015.1. Taxonomy (NCBI): domain Eukaryota; kingdom Viridiplantae; phylum Streptophyta; class Magnoliopsida; order Poales; family Poaceae; genus Hordeum; species Hordeum marinum. The sequence continues at coordinate 333,558,155 of CM039673.1, forward strand.
GGCTTAACCGCCTGGGTCTTCATGCCATCTTCCGTCTGGGCCTTCATCTTGGCCCATCTTGGTAAGCCGCCACACGGCCAGGCCTATGTCTTTCGGCCATCTTCATCGGTCTGGATTATGAGCTGCTAGGTATAACCCGGCCCCACCTGGGCAGGTCTTACAACTGGTTTATATCCCTAAAAAGTTCCCTTGCAATGAAAGAACTCAGTTTCTGGCTTGGGTCCAGCCTTGGGTTTCTTCATGGGAGGAGCAACCGCTTTGCCACCCTTATTAGAGTTACCCTTCTTTCCCTTGCCATTCTTCTTGAAACTAGTGGTTTTATTAACCATCAACACTTGATGTTCTTTCTGGATTTCAGACACAACGACTTTCAGCATCGCAAACAGCTCGGCGACTGACTTGTTCATCTCGTGCATGTTATAGTTCATCACAAATCTCTTGTAGCTAGGTGACAGTGATTGAAGAACTCCATTAGTGATCGCCTCTGGCGGAAGGGGCATCCCTAACTCTGCCAAATGAGTCGAATAGCCAGACATTCTGAGTATATGTTCACTGATAGACCCGTTCTCCTCCATTTTGCAAGCATAGAACTTATCGGAGGTCTCATACCTCTCGATGTGGGCATTCTTCTTAAAGATAAACTCTAACTCCTGGAACATCTCATATGCTCCATGACTTCCAAAACTTCTTTCAAATCCCGGTTCTAAGCCATACAATATTGCACACCAAACTATTGAGTAATCTCCAGAACGTGCCTCCCAACCGTTCTTAACGTCTTCGGATGACATGTCAGTGGGTTGGTCACCAAGCGGTGCATCAAGGACATATGACTTCTGGGAAGCCGTGAGGATAATCCTCAGATTACGGGCCCAGTCCACAAAGTTACTTCCATCATCTTTCAACTTAGCTTTCTCTAGGAATGCATTAAAATTCAGGGGTGCTACTGCGCGAGCCATTGATCTACAACATAAATACGCAAAGGTTACTAAGACTATTCTTCAAGATAATGAGTTTAGTTAATCAAATTACTAAAGCTCCCACTCAAATTGACAATCCTCAGGTCATCTGAGTGATACATGATCCAAATTCACCAACTCAAGTGCGATCATCACGTGAGTTGAGGTGGTTTCAATGGTGAACATCATCATGTTGATCATATCTACTATATGACTACTGTTAGACCTTTCGGTCTCTTGTGTTCAGAGGCCATGTCTGTACATGCTAGTGTCATCAAGTTTAACCCGAGTGTTCTGCACGTGCAACACTGGCTTGCACCCGTTGTATGTGAACATAGAGTCCATCACACCCAATCATCACGTGGTGTCTCGACACGACGAACTTTCACAACGGTGCACACTTGGGCAGGACACAATTTTACCTTGAAATTTAATTGAGGGATCACCTTATAATGCTACCGTCGTCCTAAGCAAAACAAGGTGCATAAAAGGATTAACATCACATGCAAATCATAAGTGACATGATATGGCCATGAACTTGTGCTTTTGATATCCATCTCGAAAGCACCGGCATGATCTCCATCATCACCGGAATTACACCATTATCTCCATCATCTTGATCTCCATCAACGTGTCACCATCGGGGTTGTCGCGCCCATCATGCTTCCACTACTATTGCTACCGTTTAGCGATAAAGTAAAGGATTACATAGCACTTAATGATTGACACGTAGATCATACAATAATTAAAGACAACCCTATGTCTCTTGCCGGTTGCCGTACTCATTGACATGCAAGTCATGATATTCTATACAACACATGATCATCTCATACATCACATATATCTCATGATGTAATTGGCCATATCACATCACAACATACCCTGCAAAAACAAGTTAGACGTCCTCTAATTGTTGTTGCAAGTTTTACATGGCTGCTACGGGTATCTAGCAAGAACAATTCTCACCTACACAAATCCACAACGGTGATACATAAGTTGCTTTTCAACCTTCTCAAGGACCACCTTTCTCGAATCCGATCCAACTAAAGTAGGAGAAACAGACACCCGCCAGCCATCTTTGTACAACGAAGTTACATGTCAGTCGATGGTACTGGTCTCTCCTAAGCGTATGAGTGAGGTTCGCCGGGCCGCTTCATCCCACAATACCACTGAACCAAAACACGACCAAGGGAGGAAGCAATCTAAGCATCAACGCACACAAACCGTTTGTGTTCTACTCAAGATATCATCTACACATAGACCTAGCTCATGATGCTACTGTTGGGGAACATTGCATGGGAAACAAAAAAATTCCTACGCTTCACCAAGATCAATCTAGGAGTTGAGCATCTACAAGAGGGGAGAGTGGATCTACATACACTTGTAGATTGCTAAGCGGGAAGCGTTAAGAAACGTGGTTGATGTAGTCGAATGTCTTCACAATCCAAATCGCCGAGCGTCCCGCGATCCAATCACGATCCGTCCCGATCTAGCGCCGAACGGACGACACCTTTGCATTCAGCACACATATGGCTTGATGATGATCTCCGCCTTCTTGATCCAGCAAGAGGGAGTGGAGAGGTCGATGAGTTCTCTGGCAGAGCGACGGCGTTGCGGTGATTTTGGTGGAGTAATTCCAATAGGGCTTCGCCTAAGCACTGCTTAAACTGATCTAGAGGAGAAACTACGGACTAGAGGAGAGGGCAGCACGTGGCTAAAAATCAGTAGCAAAAACCCTGAAAACCTCTAGTATATATAAGAGGAGGGGAGGGAGGAGACTTCGCTCCCAAGGGAGCCAAATCCACTTTGGCCGAAGTGGAGGGAGGAGTCCTCCTCCTCCACTCCTAGTAGGATTAGGACTCCTTCATTTTTCCACTTTTGCCTTTCTTTCCATATTGGGTTTTTTCCCTAGCCACATGGGCTTCCTGTGGGCCTTCGACCATCCCACTAAGGGCTGGTATTCCTTCTCCAACATCCCATGTAGCCTCTTGGGTCAAAATACCCCTCCCGATGGTCCCCCGGTACCCTCCCGGTACTCCTGGTACACTACCGATGAGCCCAGAACTTTTCCGGTGACCAAAATAGGACTTCCTATATATCAATCTTTATCTCTGGACCATTCTGGAGATCCTCATGACATCCGGGATCTCATCCGGGACTCTGAACAACCTTCAGTCACCACCATGCATAACTCTATACTACCGAAACGTCACCAAACCTTAAGTGTGCAGACCCTACAGGTTCGAGAACTATGTACACATGATCGAGACACCTCTACGGTCAATAACGAACAGCGGGACCTGGATGCCCATATTGATTCCTACATATTCTACGAAGATCTTTATCAGTCAAACCTCTATGTCAAGGATTTAGTTAATCCTGCATGATGTTCCCTTTGTTCTTCGGTATGTTACTCGTCCGAGATTAGATCGTTGGTATCTCCATACTTAGTCCAACCTCGTTATCGTCAAGTCTTTTTACTCGTTTCCGTAATACAAGATCGCTTTACTAACACTTAGTCACATTGCTTGCAAGGCTTGTTGTGATGTTGTATTAACGAGTGGGTCCTGAGATACCTCTCCATCACACGGAGTAACAAATCCCAGTGTTGATCCATGTCAACGCAACAGACACCCTTGGAGATACCTGTAGAGCACCTTTATAGTCACCTAGTTACATTGTGACATGATACACACAAGGCACTCCTACGGTGTCCGTGAGTTGCATGATCTCATGGTCATAGGAACATATAATTGACATGCAGAAACACTGTAGCAATAAAGTTACACGATCGTATGCTACGTTTATAGTTTTGGTCTTGTCCATCCAATCATTCTCCTAATGATGTGATCCCGTTATCAAATGACATTTCCTGTCAATGGCTAGGAAACCTTGACCACATTTGATCAACGAGCTAGTCTACTAGAGGCACACTAGGGACAAAGTGTTGTCTATATATCCACACATGCAATGTGTTTCCAATCAATACAATTATGGCATGGATAATAAACAGTTATCATGAATAAGCAAATATAATAATAAACACTTTATTTATTGCCTCTAGGGCATATTTCGAACATTTGTGTGATTGAAGTTCTCAAGTTTTGGGTAAGACACTGATATGAGAAGAATAAGAAGTGACAAGAACCTAAGCTTGGGGATTCCCAAGGCACCCCAAGGTAATATTCAAGGAAGACTCAAGTGTCTAAGCTTGGGGATGCCCCGGAAGGCATCCCCTTTTCGTCTTCAAAACTATCGGTATATTTTACTTGGAGCTATATTTTTATTCGTCACATAATATGTGTTTTTCTTGGAGAATCATTTTTTTTGCTCTGTTGGGTGTTATTTATAATATTGTTTTTCAATAAAAATTTCAAACAATTGCCTTTAGGATGCCTGAATTGCATGTTTGATGTGTGTTGTGTAAGAATAGAAACTTCTGCTGTAGTGTTTGAATTTTCATATTTTACTGGAGCGTGTAAATTTCTGAAAAATTTACACAGTGTTTTAAGATAAATTATTTAGCATATACTAAAGTTTCACAATTTTTTGAGTTACATAAGTACACTATTTTCATAAATTACTACAAACTATTCTGTTTGGGCAGATTGTTGACATAGTTTTGTTATCTACTTATCCTATAGTTTACATAGCCTATATTGGTAGATATAAATTGTGTAAATGATAGTATACAGTACCTAATGTTTTAACAAAATTATGCAACTTTTCTTGGCAGTACATGAAGTGTTGATTTATTCTTATGTGTACTAACCTATCTCACGAGTTCTTTTCGAGTTTCGTGTGGATGATGTTTTTGAGAATAGGTGAAACAATGATAAGAGAGGATTGAACGAGATACAAAATATCAAGCTTGGGGATTCCCAAGGCACCCCAATTAAATATTTCAAGAAATCTCAAGCATCTAAGCTTGGGGATGCTACACATCCCACCTCTCTTCATCAACAATTATCGGCTAGCCTATGTTGAACCTAATTTTTTATTCGTTCATATGATGCGTGCTATTCTTGGAGTGCTATTTTTATTTTTCTTCTTGTTTCAATAAAATACTCAGACCCGCAAATCTTTATTGAGGGAGAGAGAGAGTCCTCATATAGCTACTTAATTGTTTGAGCTTGTCAAAAAACAATAGAAACATATAAAACTAGTGCCAAAGTGATAGTTATCCAAGGAGAATATAATAAAAACTTTCATGAATATCATTGGACAAATTAAACGTGATTCTTTGTAATAGTTTTGAAAAATGATGATAGTAGTATGTGAGTCATGTTAGTGAGTAATTATTCTTTAGTAGGTGGTCTTGCATATCAACTTGAGCTTCCTCCAAATTTTGCGAACGTGCACGATGTCTTCCATGTTTCTCAGCTCCGGAGATGTTTCAAGACTCCTGAGCGGACCATTGACCTCAAAGATATCGATCTTCGGGAAGATCTCTCTTATCGTGAGCACCCAATTGCAATTCTTGAAGAAACTAAGCGTAAGACTCGCAACAAGTCTATAAAGTTCCTCAAGGTGAAATGGTCTCATCATTCCAACCGAGAAGCTACTTGGGAACGCGAGGACCTTCTCCGTTCCGAATTTCCGGACTTCTTTCGTTCCTAGATCTCGGGTCGAGATCCTCTTTTAGTGTGGGAGAGTTGTGACATCCCAAGTGATGTCCCTACCTAATTTGGCATGTAACCCCATTCTTGAACCTTGTGTCATGAGCTATGTATGAGTTTCACCTTGTCATTCATTGTGTTCTTGCATTCATGCATCATCTCATCCATCATATCATTCATTTTGTATGCTTGTTGGTTTTCATGTTTCTTGCTATGATGTGAGGGTGGTGAGTGTGTTTGTGAGTGTGCTTGTGTGAGTGTGCTTTTGTGTGATGTGTGAGAGGTGGTACAATCCATGGGTGCATCTCCTCTTCTTCTTCTTCACCTCTCTTATTCTTTTCCAACATCACCTTCCTTCTTTCCCCCTCTCTTCCTATTAGTTTTATGTGCAGAATCAACTTGTTGTTTTAATTTTTTTTAAAATGTTCAAAAGGTGGCCCTAATAATCTTATGATTTGTGAGTGTCGTGTTTTTGTCATTTGGTGGTGTTAGGGTTTTGTTTTCTATTTAAACAAGAGCTGCCTCTTTATTAATATTAAAAATTACATGTCCTATAAACCAACCTGGCATTTTATTTAAATAGTGCATATTAAATCCTCCATAAAAATATTTTTGTTTTGTTCAAAACCTTTTCAAATTGCCATGGGGATTTAAATTAGTCTAGCCGGTTTTATTAAAAGGGAAAAGCCCTTGCCAGTTTTATTTGAGAGAGAGAGCGAGGAGAAGTGGGCCGTGGCCCAGCCCAGGTGCACAGGACGACAACCTACCTTGTTGCTCCTTCTCCGTCAGTAAAGCAGAGCAGTAGGAGCTCCATCGTCTCTTTCCATCGCCTTCGCCGTCAGCTCCTGAGTATTTAGTCCCCCCTCGGCGTGCGCGCGTCCCCGCCTAGGGTTCCTCTCTCTCCCTCCGCCGCCGTAGCTCCTATCTCTTCCTCCACCGCTCTCCTCCCTCTCTTCTTCCTCCCGATCAGGTAAGATTCAGAGTGGCTGAGATTCAGAGAGATTGTCGCCGGTCATCGTCTTCGCCGTCGCCATGCCTCCGATGGTTCCCCTCTGCGTCCAGGATGCTATGGCGAACACGGTTCGTCCCCACGTCCCATTCCCGTTGTTAGGGCGCTCCAGGGGCGCCGTCTTCTTCCTCCTCGCCGCCGTTCGACGTCGGGTCTGCTTCCCCTCCGTCGATGACACCGTCTCCACCTCTCCTTCCCCTGGGTCGCCGTCATGTCGAGCCGTGCGTCGTTCCCTCCCCTCGGTGAGCAGTCTAGTACCCTCTGTCGCCGTTGTCCACGCGCCTCTCCGTAGTGCCGTCGCCGCCGTCCGCAAGATGAGCACCGGCCGCTTTTCTCCGTCCCCCTCTTCGCAAGATGAGCAGGGGAACGGGACCGCCGTAGACCCTGCATGCTGCGCCAGGACCAGCCGCTCCGCTAGAGCTTGCCGTCGCCGGAGTTCCGCTCGCCGTCGCCGCTGTCGTGCAGTGTGTAGTGTTGGGTTCAGTTTCGTCAGGTTTGGGCACTTGGTGTGTACTAGAGGAGCTGGACTCCTCCTATGTTAGCAGTTCGACGTGTAGCACAGTGGTGTCCGGCTCGGGGTGTGACCGCAAGGTCAGGGGTTCGATCCCCTTCCCCCACCCCATTTTTTTGTTTTCCTTTTTTTGTTGTTTTCTTTCTTTCTCTCTTTTGTTTTCTTTTTTTGCAGCATGTATTTATGTGTAGTGCCTTTGCACATGTGTAATTGTGTGTGAATGCACCTGATGGTGTATGTGCACATGTATGCATACATGTAGATGTGTATGTGTGTCTAGTGTGTGTGTGTGCTATGTCATATGTGGTGTGTGTGTGCTTTGCACATACTAGGTGGAGTGGATGTGTATGTGCATATATGTTAGTGTGGTGTAGTGTTGTGTGTGTGTGTGTGTGTGTTTTGCATACACATAGGTGTAGGTTAGTGGTGTGTGTGTGTAAGTTGTACATACACACTTGTGTGAGTCTGTGTGGTGTAGTGGTAGTGTGTGTGCACGCTATGCATGCACACATATGTGGTGTGTGTGTGTGTATGCCTAAGGCATATACACATGGGTGGTTTGTGTTGTGGTGTTTGTATGTGCTTTGGACATACACATATGCTAGTGATGTTGCCTAGGTGTAGGTGGTGTGTGCCTTCATATATATGCATTTAAGGATGTATGTGTGCATGAGCAGCTCCATGTGTAGGTCTCTCTATGTGCATATGAGCTAGTTCTTCTTCTAGGTTGTTTCATCCTTGCATTGTGATATTATGCCATGTTATCTTGTCCCTAACATGTTAATTAACCACTTCCAACATGTATCTATGGAGCACATGTCATTTTGGGCCATTTTCATTAAGTTTCATAAGTGACATAAGTCACCCATGTCTTTAAGGGTCAAATTTCGACCTAGCTTTGCTCCCTTTTGTTCCATGAAAGTTTATGGGTATGAGTAATTATTTTGGGGTAGAATCAACCCATGTATGCACCTGTGAAGTCAGATTTGACTTTGGGGCAACTTGACAAAACTGCATTTTTATGCTGTGATGACCTTTTGTCCTTTTAATATGAATTAATCTATGCAGGCTTTTAAGTTCTTGCCAACTTGAGTTTGTTAGATAAAGTTGTTGGGGATATCCCAGTATTTTCGTTATTTATGATAAGTCCCTAGATAAGTGGGAACCATGCTGTTTAGTAAGCTACTTTCTGTTTCTGTCAACCTACTTAAAATGACAGTCTGGAGATTCTGGTGTTATTGTTTTGCCATGTAGAGTGGGTTGTATCTAGTAATGTGATTGGAATATGCTCATGCTCAGTGTTAGGTGTTTGTAGTAGATACTGTCATCTACCATCCTGTTAATTTTCATGTCAATAAGAGCTCTGTAGCATATTTTACCTGTGCTGTCAACTTTCTACTTTATAATCACAGATTCCAGAAAACAGTAATTTTCTCTAAGTCCCAGAGAACTGAGTCATCATGCCAACTTGTTTGCTTATTGCGTATTGATGTGTGACTCTTCTGCTGATTGCATAGTTTGATAAGTTGATGTGGGTATTGAGTAGATTCCGTCCATGTCTTGTTTGTGGCTGTAGGGTTCCTGTAGCTCAAGTTGTTGGCTTTTCAAATTGCTATGTTGCTGTTTTGTGGCAGATTGGGTGTTATTTTGTTGTGTGACTTGTGGGAGCTATACTCCATGGAATGGTTTGATTCTTGAGTCTGTTGTGATTGATTTTCCATCACCTATCCAGTGGCTGCCTTGGAATGCCAAGAATTATCCCAGGTATTGGTTGTCTTGTGTTTTGCCTCAGTACCTTGTCGTGAGCGTATCTCGAGAACCGTAGCTCCGTTTCTTGTGATCCTTATATGCATTTCCATCGATTTTGCATGATGCATCCATATTTTTTATGTTCATGCATGTATAAATAACTTTACTTGAGGTTCTTTCCAAATTCATTAATAAACAACTTTGCATGTGAAACATGACTAGTTTTGGATTGCCATGTTATAATCTTCTTAAGTGGTCATGCATCATTTTGATTGTGCATTGCACCTTGGTTGGATGTTTATTGTTGCTGTTTCTCTTGGGTAGACGCGAGTGTTGATACTGAGTACGAGGACCCAGGAGAGTACCAATATGAGGATCCTGCTACTTGTTTCACTGAAGAACCAGTAGGCAAGATGATCGTACCCAGATCCCGATACTATTTTTTGCTTGCTAGTTTCTCGCTCTTGTCGTAACTATTGTGCTACCTACCACTCGATATCAGCCCTCATGTTGCCATTACAGGCTCTAACCTCCACATCCGAGCAAACTTTTGATTGGCTAAGTTACAGCTGCTGAGCCCCTCTTATAGCATTTTAGTTGCAGGTGCAGGTTGTTCCATGTGATAACATGGATTGGATATCACAGTATTCTGTTATTTAATTTAATGCACATATATATCTTGGTATTGGTGGAAGGCTTGGCCTTCTGCTAAGTGATTTGTTCCGCTACTACCGCCATTAGTTCCTTGTTACCGGTGTTATGTTTTCCATACTTCACGCTCCTAACATTCTCGGGGTTGTTATGTTGACCCCCTTGATATTTAGTTGAGAATTAAACTTGTCTGGAAAGACCCAACATTGGTACTACATTTGCTTAACAACTTAATTAATTGCATAGGGTCTTGCAAACCCGTGGATAATTTAATCGACCCCCGGGCCAGTGCTCCACATGAGTTGTTGGTCCAAAATGGGCTGCCTGCGGGGCCGCCTCGAGGCAACTTGAGGATTGGTTTTTTTTCCGTAGCTAGTCCCATCTGTCATGTCTTGAGAACAAGATACGCGGCTCTTATCGGGTTTGTCGACACGTCGGGTGGTCTTGCTGGATTTATTTTACCTTTATCGAGTGTCTTGCATGTGGAGACTGACTTTCTTCGGGTTTACTCGAGGTGTTGGAATTCCTTTGGAATCACCTATGATGATCGCGAGATCCGTGGTCGAGGTATTCCCACGGAGTGTGGTTAATTTGGTAATGGATTAGTTGGAGCACCCCTGCATGGTTAAATCTTTCGGAAAGCCGTGCCCGCGGTTATGTGGCAACTTGGATATTTGTTTAACACCCGATTATAGCAAACTTGAAGTAAACTCTAGTTAAAATACACCAGCTGTGTGAGTAACCGTGATCATCTCTGCTTGTGAACATGATCCGAGAGAGAACACGGCGGGGTTATGATTGACGTAAGTAGGTGATCAAGATCTCTTAGAGATCATACTAGATTCGACCGTTCTTCGTAGGCCACTCATATTTATTTCATGTTGCGTAAGCTAGCCACCATATATTCTTAGTGCTGATGCGACCTCAACACTTATCCCATCCCTACCTTTAAGCTTGAATAGTCTCAGTACCCGGGCACATGATAGCTGAGTCCTCTGTGGCTCACAGTTTACTACAACAATCCAGGTACAAGTTCAGATGAGTTCGTGCAGGATGATCTTACCTAGCTCCAGTGGGAGTATGACGAGGAAAGAGGCCGGATGTATGTGACATATGCAGATGAGTGGAGGAACTGGTCGTGATCTTTGGGATAGCTTGATAGTATCATTTGCAACTTCTTTTATCGTTTGATTTCGTCCATATTCGGACCTTGTGTTCAACTTGATGTTATGATTTGAATGACATTGTAAGTTAGCATGTGGCGAGTGTAAGCCAACGTGTATACTCTTCTCATTCAGTATTGTATGTTGCGATGATACTATTCTTGCTAACGGCAAGATGTGCATCTATCCCTTGCGAGGCCCTCGTGCCTTAAATGGATAGGTGCGCATCTTGGGCGTGACATCTATGCATAGGGGTTGGCACACGTTTTTTTCTTGACTTTCTGGTAGAAACTTTGGGGCACCTTTTGAAGTTCTTTGTGTTGGATTGAACATGATGAATCTGAAATTATGTGATGCATATCGTATAATCAAACCCATGGGTACTTATGGTGACATTGGAGTATCTACGTGACATTAGGGTTTTGGTTGATGTATATCTTAAGGTGTTATTTTAGTACAAACTCTAGGGTTGTTTGTGACACTTATAGGGATCGCTGATAAGATTGATCGGAAAGGATAACTTTGAGGTGGTTTCGTACCCTACAATAATTTCTTCCTTAGTTCTCTGCCATATGTGACTTTGGAGTGAACTCTTTGTCGCACGAGAGGTATTCACATAGGATTCAACTATGCCAAAATTGTTGAGAGAAATTTCACTAGTGAAAGTATGGACCCTAGGCCTTGTTTCCAAGCATTTAAACAACGTTTTGCTTGCTATTTACTATTTGTTAACTTGCTGTTTTTATATTTTCATATTACAAAAACCTCTATATACCATCGATGTTGTAGTTGTATCAGCATCTCTTCGCCGAACTAGTGCACCTATACAATTTGCCATTGTATTGGTTGTGTTGGGGACACAAGAGACTCTTTGTTATTTGGTTGCAGGGTTGTTCGAGCGAAACCATCTTCACCCAACACCTCCTACTGATTGATGAACCTTAGGTAATCCACTTGAGGGAAAATTGCCATTGTCTTACGAAACTCTCCACTTGGAGGCCCAACATGAGTCTACAAGAAGAAGGTTGTGAAGTAGACATCATCGACCAGGATGGACCTACGTCGTCTTCACTAGTGAGGAGACGGACAAGCACGCCCAGTGCCGACTCCTGAGCGAGGTGAACGCCATCATACCCTCAAGACCCCAGTTCATGCATTGGTCTGAGAAGCCTGTCACCTGGAGCCGGGAGAACCACCCGGCGGTGATGCCAAACCCGGGCAGCTACACCCTCGTCCTCGACCCACGATCGCCTTCGAGAGGGTCACCTATCGATTCTCGTGGGTGTTGGTCGACGCAGGCAGCAGCATCAACATCCTCTATCGCAACACCCCACTCAAGCTGAGGTTGAAGGAGAAGGACCTATAGACTGGACGGACGGTCTTCCACGACATCATTATCGGGTAGTCCTCCTCCCTTGTTGGCAAGATCCAGCTCGACGTCCTCTTTTGTGACAAGTCCGACTTCCACCATGAGCCGATCTGGTTCGAGGTCATGGACCTCGACAACCCCTACCATGCGATGTTGGGCCGACCGGTGCTCGTCAAGTTTATGGCGGTGCCCCACTACGCCCACCTAAAGCTCAAGATGTCGGGCCTGAGGGCATCATCACCATTGAAGACAAATGCAAGATATCAATAGCATGCACACGCGACGGCAGCCGACTGGCCGAGGCTGTGGTGATCATGGAGGAGAGGCGGTAACTCAACCGACTCGTGGCTCAAGCCACCGAGCAGCGGGTCGTGTCGGCTCCCCCGTCTTGGACGGCACGCGAGGCATATTTCCAGTCATCCAAGGACACCAAGCAAGTGCCGCTCGACCTGGCTAACCACAAGTAGTGTGTCACCATCGACACCAACCTCAAGAGCAAATACGAAGGAAAGATTGTCGACTTCCTACATGAGAATCAGGACATCTTTGCATAGTCACCCAAAGACATGTCGGGTGTTCCGAGGAAGTACGCCGAGCACAAACTTCATGAGCGGTCGGATGTGAAGCCGGTCAAGCAACCCCTAGCCATTTCTCCTAGGACAAGTGGCGCACTATAGGAGAAGAGATAGACCGGCAGCTTGCAACCGTCTTCATCATGGAAGTGTTCCACCCGGACTGGTTGGCCAACCCGGTCCTAGTGCTGAAAAAACAAGAGTTGGTGCATGTGTATCGACTACACTAGCCTGAACAAGGCATGTCCGAAGGACTCCGTTCGCCCTGCCTCGAATCGATCAAGTAATCGACTCCATGGCTGGCTGTGATCTGTTGTCCTTTCTAGACACCTACTCAAGATACCACCAGATCAAGCTAGACCTAGCCGATTGGCTGAAGACCTCCTTCGATAGCCCCTTTGGTGCCTACTGCTATGTCACCATGTCCTTCGGTTTGAAGAAAGCAGGCGCGACGTTCCAGCGTTGTATGTAGAAGTGTCTCCTGCCGCAGATCAGTAGGAACGCCCAAGTCTACGTGGATGACATCGTCGTCAAAACCAAGAAGCATTTCAGCCTTCTTGACGACCTCCGGGATACCTTAGCCAACTTGCGCGAGTACAAGGTCTAGCTCGACCTGGAGAAGTGCGTTTTCAGCATTCCAGCCGGTCAACTCCTAGGATTCTTTGTGTCCACTCGCGGCATCAAAGCAAACCCTGAGAAGATCAGGGTGATCGAGCATATGCCCAAGCAAACCCAGATCTGCAACTGACCAGATTTATACCCATAGGTAGCCTGAAGCAACGGGGTCCTCTCCCCCTTTGCTTCAAAATAACTATGCGTCCGGCTGGACATGGCTGGCCGAAGGGCGCCCAACGCAAGCCAGCACCGGCTGGCGCCGCGACCGGCGGGTCAAGCAGCCGGTTGGACCCTCGGTCGGCCGGTTGAGTAGTCGACCGCCCACGTGCCGGCTCCTCCGTTAACTTTGGGACGGACGTGCCCCGTCCCGTCCCTTTGTCAGCGGGTACGACAATGTGATGCGACCGGCATGACGGGCGGCCATGTGGCTACAGTGGCCACTTACGCCATGCTGTGCATGGCTACAGTTCGACAGTCCTGGCCGCTGACCCCGGTGAGCGCGAATGGGCGGGGGAACAGTGCCGGCATGCCCTCGCCACTCGGTTACCTGTCCCGGCGTGGCTACAGTGCCGCCGGTCATACCAGAGACTTCGGCCGGCTGGCGCTAGACGACACTCCCCCTGGCAGGTGGGCGAGGACCAATCGCAGGGCCGGTTGGCGAGCCCCAACAGGAGATGGGACCACTCGGCCGGCGGTCCCCGCCCACGACGAGACAACGCAAGCAGCAGGACCCTCTGGCCGGCCGGAGAGGCTGCCAGACGGGTCCCTCCACTTTGGTACTTATAGCATATTGCAAGAGCCGGGGGGTTGGCCTATAAAACCCCTCGAGCCCCCCATGCAATGGGGATGGACCAAAAACATATACACTCACGCTCACAATCACGAAACTCTCATAGCGGAGGAAGACGAGCCGGCTGCTCCTTCTTCCTCCTCTAGACACAACTCCAGGAGCATCCCTATGAACATACCCATCCATCCAAAGAAACCAAAAAGGACTAGGGGTGTTACCTCCCTCGGAGGGTCCCGAACCTAGGTACATCGTGTGTCATCACCTCTTTTGCCCAATCTCGCACTTGGAGCCCATCGGCGTCCCCCAACACCTTCGATAAGCCACCCCATGACATCTGTCGTGAGAAAACGACGATAGTTGGGACCCGGCATGGGGCCATACGCGGCGCCGGTCGGATTCATGCTCCGGGCAGGACCCCTCGCCATTCCCCACCGTCGCCGCTCGTCCCGGCGAAACCATTGGGAGCTCATGGGGCTTGCCTCAGCATGCCCTATGGGCAACTCCGTCAGCCTAACGGCCGACATCGAGGCGCTCACCGAGCGCTTCGGCAGGCTCAGCCTTGCCGAGGCTCCGGCCGCTGACGAGTATCCCGCGGGGGTGCTTGTCTGCGCCGGCCCGCCTATAGCAGTGGGAACACTCCCTGTGGCTTGGCCCAGCGGGTCCCACGATCATGTGGGGGTGATGGCCATCACCTCCTCCACCGCGTCCGGACGGGCGCGGGCCGCGGCTACCACTGCTGCTGCCCGTGTCAGCACGTCCGACCCGCTCGGTACGGCCCTCCGGGGTTTAAGCACTCCGATCGCCCCGACGGTGAACCCCGACACCACCGTGGCCGACCTCGAGGATGTCACCGCCCTCGCAGCCACGCGCCGCTGCATGGAGGCGGCGCGGGGGGAGTATGCTTCCGCCTATGGTGTCACCCTGGCTGGCGCCGAGCCCAGCCGGCGTGGGGCCGTGCACGACCGCGGCCGCGTGGTCGCTGAGATTCTCGGCGGCAAAATGCCCATCTATGACACACCCGCAGCCAACTTGCTGGACCTCAATGTGGCCTACGAGGATTTGGCCGCCTTGGAGGACGAACAGCGCGTCGCCCTTGAGCGCCACATCAAGGAGCTCATCGATGCTACTGACATGCAGTAGCAACTGCTCGCGCACGGCGGCGCTGCCGACCCGAACGCGAGGACCCAGTACTCTTGCTCCCCTACGTCTCCGGCCGCCGGGTCGAAGCGAACAACCCCCGGCCCTCGCAGACTCCAGGGAGTGAGCAGCCGGCTGTCAGCAGCCGGCGCACCAACAAGCCGCCTCGCAGCTGTAGCCACCATGAAGCACCGGCATCCGGCAGCCGGCGCGGCCGTGTGCACACGCCGCCTCCACAATGGGAGTCGCTGCAGTCGACGCCACCTACCATCCGTTCCGAACTCTCGACCCGGCTCGGACCGCGCGTCCCCGCAGCAAGGACGACGCCCGCAACCACATCGATAGACTTGGGCAATCCGCTCTCCTCGAGGAGGAGGGTTTGATTGGTTTGGCCTGCTTCAGCCCCCGATTTCACACCGAGCCATTCCCAACCGGCTTCATGCTCCCTAGGGACACCCCGAAATACAACGGGGCCACCAAGCCCAAGGACTGGCTGATCGACTAACCCACCGCGGTAGGTATCGCCGGGGGGAATAAGTGCGTTGTCGTTCACTACGTCCCCCTCATGCTGATCGGCTCGGCCCGCACCTGGCTCAACAGCCTGGTGGCCGGCAGCATCAACACCTGGATGGACTTCAAGGAGGCCTTCGTCCACAACTTCACAGGCACCTACAAGCGGCTTGGCCATCCCCATGAACTCGCCATGTGCGTCCAGGGGCCGGACGAATCCGTCCAGGACTACCTCACTTGATGGACTGAGCTCCACAACTCCTGCGAAGTACAAGGGCTCTCGGGACGGCACCCCCTCAAGCACAAACTCCTGTGCTCCGAGCTGGCCACGCTAGCCGAGCTCATGACCAAGGCGGACAAGTACACCACGACCGACTCGGCCATCCGGGTCAAGATGACCCCGCTGGCCAAGGCGATGACAACGTCGGCCGCGTCCCGACCGACTGCCGACAACCGACAGCCACAGAACAACAAGCGCAAGAATGACCAACTGAATCCCCGCTACGGGAGCCGGCAGGTCAACACCGTCGAGGATCAAGAGCCGAATGCCCAGCCTACCGGCCAACGCCAGCGCACCAGCAAGGCTGCCTGGCAGCCAAAGCTCACCTTCGATCAAATGCTCGATCTCCCTTGCAAGAACCATTCAGGGGCCAAACCCTCTATGCACACGCTTCGGCAGTGCAGCTTCTCACAGCGATTGGCCCAGGGGGACGGCCTTCCGGCACCTCTTGTGCCGGAAGCCCGCGCGCCAGCCCCGGCCCAAGCAACCACCCCGGCGTCAGCAACGGCACCGAACGACAGTCGTCTAATTGACCAGTTCCCCAACCAGGACGGTTGCTATGTCGTATTCACCAGTGAAGAGACGGGCAAGCACGCGGAGTGCCGGCTCCGCCGTGAGGTGAACGCCACCATACCGGCAACTCCCTAGTTCATGCACTGGTCAGAGAAGCTGGTCACTTGGAGCTAGGCCGATCACCCTGCTGTGATGCCGAATCCCGGGAGCTATGCCTTGGTCCTTGATCCCACCATCGCCTCCAAGGAGCAAGCCTCCCGCTTCTCGCGGGTGCTGATAGATGGCGGCAATAGCGTCAACATTCTTTACCTCGACACGATGGACATGTTGGGGCTGAAGATAGAAGACCTGTAGGCGAGCCAGACTGTTTTCCACGGCATCGTGACTGGGAAATCCTGCTCCCCTGTCGGCAGGATCACCCTTGACGTCCTCTTTGGCGGACTCGGCCACTTCCTCCGAGATCCAGTACTGTTCGAGGTCGTGGACCTCACGAGCCCCTACCACGCGCTCTTATGTCGGCCGACCCTTGTCAGCTTCATGGCAGTTCCACATTACGCCTACCTCAAGCTCAAGATGTCGGGGCCCAAGGGAATCATCACCATCAAGGGAGACTACAAGATGTCACTGAGTGCGCTCGAGACGGCAGCCGACTGGCCGAGGCCCTGGAAATCACTGAGGAGAAGCGGCAGCTCGACCGGCTCGTGGCCCTTGCGACAAGGCAGCCGGCCATGCTGGCCCCTCCCTCGCAATCCATCGGCAAGGGATCCTTCCAGCCATCCAAAGACACGAAGCAAATCTCGCTCGACCAGGCCAACCCGGCTCAATGCGTCACGATCGACTCCCGCCTCTATAGCAAATAGGAAGGTGAGCTCGTCGACTTCCTCCATGAGAATCGAGAAATCATAGCATGGTCTCCCAAAGACATGCCGGGTGTTCCGAGGAAGTTCTCGAAGCACAAACTACACGTCTGGATGGAGGTCAAACCGCTCAAGCAAGCCCTGCACCGCTTCTCCGAGGAGAAGCAGCCCATCAGCGGCTTTGGCCGCCTCCCGTGCAACTTTGCCACCGGCTCTCAATCGTCGGCCGTCTAGCCAGCCCCGATCGAGCTGGTGGTGCCCAAGGAAGCCAGCCCCAGCAGCACAGCCATCATGATGATCGTCGAGCAACCAGCCTCGGGGGCTCCCGAGCCGGTCCCGGGGGCTGGCGGCCCGGCCCCGAGGGCTCCCGCGATGGCCGCTGTCGCGACCCCTTCATGGGCCCAACCCATCTTGGCATTTCTTCTGTAGGCGATTTGTCTTCGGACGAGGCTCTGGCTAGGCAAATCCAGCGCCGACCCTCGTCTTACAGCATCATCAACAACAAGCTCGTCCACCGCAGCACCTCCAAACCATCCCTCTCTCGTGGCCTTTTGTCGTCCGGGGGATGAACATGGTGGGTCCATTCAAGACTGCTCAAGGCGGCATGACGCACCTGCTGGTGGCCATTGACAAGTTCACCAAGTGCATCGAAGCGCGACCAATTAAGAAGCGGGACAGCCCCACGGCCGTCCGGTTCATCGATGACATCACGGTACGCTATGGCGTTCCCCACAACATCATCACTGACAACAACACCAACTTTGGCAAGGGCGCGCTCGCACGTTTCTTCTCCAAGCAAGGGATCCGGCTTGACCAGGCCTCCGTCGCTCATCCACAGTCAAACGGCTAGGTCGAGAGGGCAAACGGACTCATCCTATCCGGGATCAAGCCTCGGCTCATGATGCCGTTGGTGAGGTCGGCCGGCTGCTGGATCAACGAGCCGCCGACCGTCCTTTGGAATCTCAGGACCATGCCGAACCGGTCAACCGACTATACTCCATTTTTCCTTGTGTACGGGTCCTAACCGATCATTCCCACAGACGTCGAGTTCGATTCGCCTCGGGTCGCCCTATACACGGAAAAGGACGCCAATGAGGCAAGAGAAGATGGCGTCGATCTTCTCGAGGAACCTTGCGAACTGGCCTTGAACCGGACGGCGATCTACCAGCAGAAGCTCCGGCACTACCACAACAAGCGGATCTAGTCACTCTCGTTTCGTGAGGGGGATCTGGTCCTCAGGCGGATCCAGCGAACCGTCGGGCAACACAAGTTGTCCTCTCCACGGGAAGGCCCGTTCATCATCAGCAAGGCGCTACACAACAACGCGTACTACCTGATAGATGCCCAGAAGCCGCAGAAGCGCAGAAGAGATGCTTCCGGTGAAGAGACGGAGCGCCCATGGAACGCGGCGCTCCTGCGCCCGTTTTACTGCTGAAGTGAATCAATGTATGTATGTACCCCAGTCCTTTTTGGCTTATGAATGCAATCGGCGCCCAAGCCGGCTCTTGGGGTGTACCCCGTTACGTTTCTCTCAAAGTGTTCCTCACTCATCGGCTCCCGGGTCCGGCTCCGGGCCCGGGGGCTAGCCGGCTGGTCCTAGAAATACCTCTCCGAAAAATGGCTAAGTAATGTGCGCCGGCCAAACTTCCCCTCCCTTACCAGCTACAGACCGGCTCCCGGTTGTCCGACTGATGGGTCCTCGGGGCAGCAAGGTCTGGCTCACACGAAAGGTCAAAACCGGGGGACCTCTTCTGGGCCTATCCTGACCCTCGCCGCGTCTCTGTCGCTCTACTTATCCCGAAAAAACCCGCGACTCCTAAGTTTCGAAACGGCTCCCTTGAGGTAGATGCCCCAACCCAGCTATAGACCGGCTTCCGGCTGTCGGGCTGGCAGGGCCAAAGCCAAAGGGGAAAAGGAATAGAAATGGAAAGAATCAAGGAGGACGAAAAAGGGATAAGGATAGGGCAGCACGAGTCATAAGGCGAAACACGGATACTCACGACATAAACATTAACAATAAAATGGCCCACGGCCAGCATTCAGTTCATTACTCAAAACACCCCCAGTGGGTGGAATCAAGTCTTGCATGCAAGAACAAAGATAAAAAGGATGCCCCGGGGCTTAGGCCGCCGGCGCGTCGCCAGCCGATGTGCTCTCAACCGGCGCGTCGCGGGGCGGCTCGGTCCTCGCCTCGGAGGTGGTCGCGTCCTTTGGGTCGGCTCCCTTGTCCTTCAAGGCGGGCTCCTCGGTCTCAGCCTTCTCGCCACTCGAGTCAGCACCGGCTCTCGTCGGCACGCCGCATCGGCCCTAAGGGATGGTGAAGGAGTCCTTCGGCAGCGGCTCGCTGTCCTCGCCAATGGACGGCAGGAACTCATCTACGTCAACGTACAACGCGAGCTCGTTGGCCCGCTGGACGAGGGCTGCCTCATGGGCCTCCCGCTCCGTGACCGACACGTCCCGCATGGCCGCCAGCCGGCCCAGGTCTACCACCCGGTACCAAGAAGTAACAAACCGGAGCGCCATCTATGTCCCGGATCAGGCAGCCGATGCCTTCCAGGCCTCGAGGTAGGGGCGGCATGCTCAAGCCACTGTGCCATGCGGTGCATCAGAGCTCCTTCGCGGCTCGGCCACAGCATGGCGATGACCTCCTTGTCGGCGGTCTTGAGCCTCTCCACGCTGCGCTCCAGATGGGTCATCCGCATCTCCACGGCGATCCCAATCTCGTCCATGTCCCATGCGGCGTGCTCCTCGATGGAGCGACCGTAACCCCAAAGGTGTTCCCGGTGCTCCTCAACGGTGCACGCGGCACGACAATGATTCTTCGGGAAATGTGCTGGAAGAAAAAAGAAGAGAAGAACAGAAAAAAGCAAGATGAAGACGCGAGAAACGGTAGAGAAAAGTGCAACCGGCTGAGGAAGGAGAGAGGTTGGCACATACCTTCGATCGCGTCGTCCACCCCGATGGTGAAGTGGTACGCCGCCTCGCGCTCCGACTTCCGGGCCACCTCCGAGACGGCAAGGGAGAACTTGACCTCCTCAAGCGTCTTCTCGAGGCGGGTCACCTCGCCTTGAAGGGAGGTGGTCCTCAGGGCAGCGTCAGCCGCCTCCTTGCCGGCCGCCTCCTGGGCCGCCACCTCCTTTGCTGCCTCGGCATTGAGCCGATCCTAGGCCGCCTCCCCGTTGACCAGCAGCGCGGCCAGCTGGTCCGTCTCCTGTGCGGCCACCTGGACGTCCCGCGTCAGCCGGTCCCGTTCAGCGACGAGCCCGACCTTCTCCCCCTGAAGGGCGGCCAGGACGCGTGCAAGACACATCCAACGTTAGCCGACTCCCGGGGGCTATGTGCCTCTCCTAGAAAATGCAACCCACCTCGCACGCGCGCTAGCTCCTCCTCCAGGCGGTAGAAGCCGTATTTACCGCGGTCGTGGATGGCGACCGCCTCCACAAGGAGCTTCTCCCGCTGGGAGGTGTCCTCCTATCAAAAAAAAGAAGCAAGAGATCAAGAAGTGCTCGAAGGAGATCCGGCCCGGCTGCCCGTCAGCCGGCCCGCATCTCGGGGGCTACACCCAGTGAGTGCACTTGCGCACCCCCACTAAAAACTCAAGGAAAGTTGCCTGCTTACCTCCGCGCGCTGCAGGGCGATGTGCGCCGCTTCCGCAAACTGGGCCAGCTCCTGCCGGCACCAGTCCAGGACGCTCCCTAGATCCACGAGGGAGGGGACCGGGCCGCCTACCGGGGGAGCCGGCAAGGCCGGCACGCTCGCTAACGCATCCCAGTACCGAGAGACCTCCTGTATCGACCGTAGGACCCTCTGGGCCCGGCCGCCGCTCCCACCCAGACTTGCCCCGGCTCTGGCCACCAGGGGCGGGTTGATAACGGCAAGGGGCCGGGAGTCGCCTCCTGCAGCCCCCTCGCCCGTCGTCGTCGCCGCCTCTTCTCCTGGTCGCTCCGGTGCGTCGGTCGTGCCGGAGGGCACCTCCACACCTCTAGTGTCACCTCTAGTGTCGCCACCTCTAGTGTCGCCTCCGGGCCCGCCGGCACCTCCAGCGCCTCGACCCGGATTGCTTCGGCTGTAGGCGGAGTCGCCTCCGGCACCTCAGGCTGGGTCGCCTCGGGAGCTGGCACCGTCGCCGCCTCCCTCGCCTGGACCGCCTCCTACGTAGGCGGAGGCGCGGGCCGGTCCGTAGCCACACCTCGTGGCTCGCTCGACGGGGGCCTCGATATGCGAGTGGACTCCTCTACGGAGTCCGAGGTCCACGGAGGCTCGGGCGACCCCCTTCGCCATTGGCTGCTCGAGGTTCCGGAGTGCATGGCCCCTCCCCGTTTCCCGAACCGAGAGGCTCGCAACTCCGTGAGCCTCCTTTTCTCCTCCCGCTGGGTGGCCACATGTTCGCGGGCCAGCCGGCCGGCAGCGTTCGTCTGCTCCCCCACCGCCTCCTCCTCATGGAGCTCGATCAGGTCATTGCAACGCCCAAGGACTGGTCATCAACCGGCTCGCGAGGCAACAACAACAAAGAAAACTAGCGCGAGGATGAAAGGACATACGCAATGACAAGGGGCAAAGCCCGCTTGGCAGGAGGCGGCGGCTTCCGTGGAACCGCCTTGGTCTGCTTCGGGCCAGGCGGCGGGGCCGCCGGCCCCTCCTGGGCCGGCCTTCTCCCCGCCCGGACGGTTTGGCTCTCAGGCCTTGATCCAGCCGCTCCTCGCTCCTCCTGTCCTGGCGCGCAATGGGAGGAGGCCCATCTAGGATCATCAAATCGTCATCATCATCATCGTCGTCGTTGTCTATCAGGTCCCGGATGGAGGGGCAAGAGGGAACTCACCAGCTTCGCTGGGTTCCCCTGCTATGCCGGACCCTCCGGCTCCACTAGGAGCGCCGCCTCACGGATCCACCGACTCATCGGCCCCGCTCGAGGAGTCCACTCCTTCCTCCGCGGGACCTCTTGTCTGGAAGTCTTCGGAGTCGGAGTCCTCGCGCTCCGCTTAAATGATTTGCGGGTGCGGGCCATCCGGCGTGTTTTGTCGAACTAGCAGCTGCGGTCAGGACGTCAACATAAGTTCTCCAGCCGGCTCCCGGCTGGGGAATAACATACAAGAGAAAAAACGCCTCGACAAAAACACTCACTAGGGGATGTCGGTTGATGCGGTCATATGGCTCCATGCCGAAGGACCACGAGGCGGCCTTCAGCTTGAACGTCATGAGGGCGTTCACTCGCTTCACCACCTAAGCTGGCGTTAGCTCGACGGTGTACCGCCGGCAGGGGTCGTGCCGGCCGGACCTGTTGTAGATCCGGTCTGGCCTCATCTAGAGAGGCATCACCCGGCTCTAGATGAAGGCCATCACCAGGTCGGTGGCGACCAGTCCCTCAGCGCTCTTCAGCTGTGTGAGCCGGGCCAGCTCACCCAAGGCCACGTCGTGCTGGGCAGGCCCCAGCCAGTTCTGCTGGGAGGACTGCCGGTTCTCGAAGGGCAGCAACCGGATGAAATTTGTTCTCGGGTCAATGTTCTTCACGTAGAAGAATGTCTGGTGCCATCCCTTGATGGATTCGATCAAAGAAAGTGGGGGAAAGTGACCGACGCCGCGATAGCACACCATCATGCCACCGCATGCATCGCTCTTCAGAGGCTTAAGATAAAAGAGGGTGTTGAAAAGCTCGAGGAAGGGGAGAATGCCAAGGTACCCCTCGCATAGTGCCATGAAGGCAGAGAGGTACAAGATCGAGTTCGTACCAAGGTCGTGAGGTTGGAGGTCGAACGTGTCAAGAAGAAGACGGAAAAAGTGGCTCACCGGAAGGCCGAAGCCCTGAGAGAAGTGCCAGACAAACACGACGTGTTCCCCTAGCTGCGGCGCCGGTGCTACCTTGCTGTCCGCCGCGCGAGCGCCCACCCGCTACGCCAACGGCAACATTCACACCTTGCGTAGCTCGGCGATGTCGGCCTCGGTGACAAAGGATCCGCCCCAGCTACCGCCGTGTCCGTCGGCCATCGCTGCGGAGTTGCGACGTGCGGGCGCGGGCGCGGGTTCGGGCACGACGTCGTGTGGAGAAGAACGAGCAATGGCAAAGGAGGGCAGCGAGGAGGCAAGGAGGGCGCAGGTACCTCCGCCTCCTGCCCTTCCTCCCCTTTTATAGGGGAGGCCATGACCGGGGACGTGGGATCGTTTGTGCCCACTCCCCCTAGAAACCCCGCGCGAGTGGGTGGCCCCGGGCCGTAACTACCGCTTCAGGGCGCAGAGGATTCGGCCCGGTCCCCAAGGCCTATTGGGCTACACCTGTGTCCTAGCGGGCTAGGCCCGGGCGACGTCCCGTCTCCCCACGTGTGCGGGACCCATCGCATCATTATGTGCCGCGTGGCGAGTCGCGTGCCAGCGTGGGTCCCGGGGCGACACGTCGGAACCCGAGGCATCGGGACTGACGACTGACCCGGCTGCCCCTTCACCTTTGAGCCGGAGGCGGGTGGAGCTGAGGGGAAGCCGCCGGCTCCCCACCGTCCGCCACACGCGGGTCCCCGCCGGCTTCGGGGGATACTGACAGGGTTTATAGCCCCAGGTAGGCTAAAGCAATGGGGTCCTCTCCCCCTTTGCTTCGAAGAAAACCTATGCGACCGGTTGGACGTGGCCGGCCGGAGGGCGCCCAACGCAAGCCAGCACCGGCTGGCGCCCCGGCCGGCTGGTCAAGCTACCGGTTGGGCCCTCGGTCGGCCGGTTGAGTAGCCAGCCGCCCACGGGCCGCCTCCTCCGTTGACTTTGGGACTGACGTGCCCCGTCCTGTCCCTCTATCCACGGGTATGACAACGCGACGCGACCAGCACGATGGGCGGCCCTGTGGCTCCAGTGTCCACTTATGCCACACTGCGCATGGCTACAGTTCGACCGTCTTGGCCGCTGAACCCGGTGAGCGCGACCAGGCGGGGAACAGTGCTAGCACGCCCTTGCCACTTGATTACCTGTCCTGTTGTGGCTTCAGTGCCCTCGTCCATGCCAGAGACTTCGGCCGGCTGGCGCTAGACGACGCTCCCCCTAGCGACCCATGCCGGGTAGGTGGGCAAGGACCAATCCTAGAGCCGGTTGGCGGGCCTCAACGGGAGATGGGACCACTCGGACGGTGGGCCCCGCCCATGACAACACAACGCAAGCAGCAGGACCCTCTGGCGGGCCGGAGAGGCTGCCAGCCGGGTCCCTCCACTTTGGTACTTATAGCATATTGTAAGAGCCGGAGGGTTGGCCTATAAAAAACCCCGAGCCCCCCATGCAACGGGGATGGACAAAAAACATATACACTCATGCTCAAATCTACGAAACTCTCATAGCGGAGGAAGACGAGCCGGCTGCTCCTTCTTCCTCCTCTAGACACGGCTCCAGGAGCATCCCTCTGAACATACCCATCCATCCAGAGAAACCAAGCAGGACTAGGGGTGTTACCTCCCTCGAAGGGCCCCGAACCTGGGTAGATGGTGTGCCATCACCTCTTGTGCCTAATCTCGCACCTAGATCCCATCGGCATCCTTTGGCCCCTACGGCTTCGATAAGCCACCCCATGGCATCTGTCATGAGAAAACGACGACATCAACCTTCAGAAATTCACCGCCTCCCTCACCGCTCTCAGCTGGTTCGTCCGCCAGCTGGGAGAGAAGGCCCTGCACCTCTACCAGCTCATGCGGAAGACGACCCTAATCGAGCCGGGCAACGGCCCCATGAGGAAGCCGGTCAAGTTCGAGTTTACCGATCAAGCGGACAAAGTATTCGGTGACCTCAAACGGGTCCTCATTAGCGCACCCATCTTGGACGCGCCGGCTAAGAAGGATCCCTTGATCGCATACATTGCGCTGACCATGCGCATCATCAGCGTAGTCATGGTAGTGAAGTGGTCAGAGGAGGGTAAGGTGCTACAAATCCAGTGGCCCGTCTACTACCTTAGCAAGGTCCTCTCTGCCTCCAAGCAAAAATACCCCCACTACCAAAGGATGTGCTACGACATATACTTTGCCACCCAGAAGATCAAGCATTATTTCCAAGAGCACACAATCACCATGGTGACAACGGCACTTCTCAGTGAGATCATGAGCAATCCAAATGGGTGATCGCCCTCGCTGACTACGAGATCCTATACGATCCGGGCACTGACATAAAGTCATAGGCAATGGCTGATTTCCATGTCGATTGGGCCAAGACCCAGTTTGTGTCGCCTCTTCCGGCCTCCACGCATTGGCGCATGTACTTCGACGGCTCGAAGATACGAACCGGCCTGGGAGCCGGCATCATCTTGTCATCTCCAAAGGGTATGTACTCAAGTATGCGCTCCAAATCCACTTCGTTGCCTCCAACAACAGGGTATAATACGAGGCACTCGTCCACGGCCTTCGGCTCTCCAAGGAGATTGGCATCTAGCGCATCTTGTACTTCGGCGACTCCAACCTCGTGGCGCAGCGGGTCTCTGGCAAATGGGACGCCAGGGATGCCAACATGGCCATCTACCATTTCCTCATCCAGCAGCTCACTGGCTCGTTTGAGGGCTACAAGTTCCATCACATCCCCCGAGCGGACAACAAGGCGGCAGACGCCTTGGCAAAAATCGGCTCCACCCACCACGCCATATTGGCTTGTATCACCCTCGAATAGCTACGCAAGCCATCAATCAAACCCTCTGCCGAGTCAGAATCCATCTTCGTGCCGGTGGATCCTATCGGCTCCTTGATGAGCCCAGGGGCTCAACCGGCTTTGCCGGCTTTACCCGCCGAGCCAACTCCAACCGCTGTCGTTCCAATCAGTGTCGGCTCCGTGCCCGCGGTCCTCATGATGGCGGTCGACACGCCTCCTAACCCCGGGGACCCAGGGGCTGGCGAGCCTGACCCGGGGACTGAAGGGCTTGGACCGGGGACTTTGGGGGTGGACCCGGGGTCGCCAGCTGCCCAGAGCCTCCAGCTTGAGTCGGAGTCGGTCCTCGTCTCAGCACCCTCATGGGCC
Source organism: Hordeum marinum (assembly GCA_022496015.1). Lineage (NCBI taxonomy): Eukaryota > Viridiplantae > Streptophyta > Magnoliopsida > Poales > Poaceae > Hordeum > Hordeum marinum. The sequence goes on from CM039673.1 coordinate 333,584,414, forward strand.
CAGCCGATCTTGGCTTTCATCTTGCACGGCGAGCTCCCCTCCTACGAAGACAAGGCCCGGGAGATCCAGCATCAAGCTCCTGCCTACAACATCATCGATCAGGAGATGGTCCACCACAGCACAACCGACGTATACCAGTGCCGTGTCGAGTCCGAAAGGGGCCACGAGATCCTCCGAGATATCCACCAGGGCAAGTGCGGGATCATGCCCCCTCAATGACCCTGGTGGCCAAGGCGTTCCGTCAAGGTTTCTATTGGCCAGCTGCCCTGGAAGATGCAACACAACTCTTCGACAGATGCGAGGGGTGTCAACGCTTCCGCGCGCAAAGCCACCTACCAGGTGTGGTGCACAAGACCATCCCACTATCGTGGCCCTTCGCCATGTGGGGGCTCGACATGGTGGGGCCATTCAAGACCACTCGAGGCGGCATGACACACCTTCTAGTAGCCGTCGACAAGTTCACCAAGTGGATCAAGGCCAGACCCGTCAAGACGCTAGACGGCCCCATGGCCATCCGATTCATCGAGGACATCACAGTCCTCTATGGTGTCCCGCACTGCATCATCACCGACAATGGCACCAATATTGCCAAGGGCGCGCTGGCTCGTTTTTGCACCAAACAAGGCATCCGACTCAACCTGGCATCTGCTGCCCACCCATAGTCGAACGGCCAGGCAGAAAGGGCACACGGCTTGATCCAGGCCAGCATCAAGCCATGGCTCGTGGCGCCGCTCGTTTGGTCAGCCGGCTGCTGGATCGAAGAGCAACTATCTGTCTTACAGAGCCTCGGAACCACCCCCAACTGATCAACTGGCTCCCCGCCCTTCTTCCTCGTATATGGGTCCGAGGCTGTCATCCCCACGGACATTGAGTTCGACTCGCCTCAAGTCACCTTGTACATGGAGACGGACACAAAGGAGGTTTAGTTCTCAACGTTGGGAGTTGGCAAAGCTCTTCTATCTTGCTTTGGCGGCCTCCAAACGTTATTGAATGAGTTATACTTGCTCTTCTACCTCGCGGAGGATATATGGTCCAAAAAATTAATCCTTCTCCGGTTTCCGACCAGTTGAGAGGAGTACGACACTTGCATCCATACAACACCTCAAATGGTGCCATCTGAAGACTTGACTAATACCTGTTGTTATAGGAGAACTCAGAAAATGGTAGGCAAGCTTCCCACTTGGCTCCATACGTCAAAACACAAGCGCGGAGCATATCTACGAGTATTTGATTTACCTGTTCTGTTTGCCCACTGGTCTGGGGGTGAAAAGCAGTGTTGAAGGAGAGCTTAGTTCCCGTAGCTCCTTGAAACATCTTCCAGAATCTTTAGGTGAACTAGGTTCCTTGATCCAACACAATTTCCTTAGGAACTCCATGAAGGCTCACGATGCGTTCGATGTAGAGGCTGGCTAGCTTGTTACCGTCATAGGTGGTCTTGACGGGAATGAAATGGGCTACCTTGGTCAGGTGGTTGACAATGACCCAAATGGAATCATATCCCTTGCTTGTCCTTGGTAATCTGGTGATGAAATCCATCACGACTTTGTCCAATTCCATTCAGGCACTTTGAGAGGTTGCAATAGTCCAGCGGGTCACTGATGCTCAGCTTTGACTCTCTGGTAGATGTCACACTTAGTGACAAATGTGCCTATTTCCTGTTTCATGCCATGCCACTAGAATCTTGCCTTCAGGTCTGGATACATCTTGGTTCCTCCAGGATGGATGGAATACAGAGTGTCATGAGCCTCTTTCAAGATCAAGTTCTTGAGCCCCTCTTTGTTGGGTACGCAGATTTGGTTCCTGAACCATACCACTCCTTGTTCATCCACTAAGAATCCTAGGGCCTTGCCTATCTTGATCTTCCTCTTGATGCCCTCAATGCTCTCGTGTCCCTTTTGAGCTTCTTTGATATCATCCATCAAGGTAGGCTTTGCTTCGAGGTTCGCGAGGAACCCAGGTGCAACCAGTTCCAAACCAAAGCTTTCAAGCTCTTCATACAGGGTGGGTAGCCTTTCCTTAATCATGGCATTCAAGGAACAAGCCTTTCTGCTTAAGGCGTCTGCTACCACGTTGGCCTTTCCGGGGTGGTATTGAACATGGAGGTCATAATCCTTGATCAACTCCAGCCATCTTCGTTGCCTCATGTTCAATTCCCTCTGAGTGAAAATATACTTCAAACTCTTGTGGTCTATGTATATCTCACATCGCTTCCCTAGAAGGTAATGTCGCCATGTCTTCAAGGCATGAACCACGACTACCAACTCGAGATCATGAGTAGCATAGTTATCTTCACAAGGTCATAGTTGTCTAGATAGATATGCTACAACTCTGCCTTCTTGCACCAGAACACCTCCAAGCCAGGTTCTCGATGTATCACAATATATCACGAACTCCTTGTGAATATCACGGGTGGCCAAAACTGGGGCTGTGTTCAATCTCTTCTTGAGCTCCTGGAAGCTTTCCTCACACTTAGCTGTCCATTCGAACTTATTGTCCTTCTTCAAAAGCTGGTTCATGGGTCGGGCAATGCTCGAGAACCCTTCCACGAACTTGCGGTAATATCTCGCGAGTCCGAGGAAGCTCCTGACTTCCTTCACTGTGGTTGGGGATTGCCATTCAGTCACGACTTCAATCTTGGCAGGATCCACTAACAATCCTCCTGCAGTCAACACATGACCCAGGAATCCAACTTGATGTAGCCAGAAGTCACACTTGCTAAACTTGGCTTAAAGCTTGTGCTCTCGAAGCTTCTCTAGGACCAATCTCAAGTGTTGATCATGCTCTTCTTCTGACTTGGAGAAGACGAGTATGTCATCAATGAAGACGACAACGAACTTTTCCATGTACTCCATGAAGACTTTGTTCATTAGGTACATGAAGTAGGCTGGGGCATTGGTGAACCCAAATGACATGACCGTGTATTCATACAGGCCATACCTGGTTACAAATGTCATCTTCGGAATGTCTTGGGGTCTGATCTTCACCTGATAGTACCCAGACCTGAGGTCGATCTTGGAGAACACCTTGGCTCCATTCAACAGATCAAATAGGTCTTTAATCTTGGGGAGTGGGTACTTGTTCTTTATTGTGACTTCATTGAGAGATCGGCAATCGACACATAGTCTCATAGTTCTGTCCCTCTTTGACACGAATAGGACATGTGATCCCCAAGGAGAGGCACTAGGGCGAATGAATCCTTTTCTAAGCTGCTCTGCCAGCTTCTTTAGTTCAGCTAACTCTTCGGATCCCATCCTATAGGGCTTCTTATAGATGGGCCTGGATCCGGGCATTAGCTCGATGATGAACTCAATGTCGCGGTCAAGAGGCATTCTGGGAAGCTCATCAGGAAACACAGTCGGGTACTCACATACCACTGGCACTTGATCCAACTCAATTCCCGATAGACAGTTAGCCTGAGGGGCTTGAGTGGAGGTAGGGTTGGGAACATACTTGACTTCCACTCCTTGGCTATTGGTCATGGTAACAACCCTCTTGGCACAGTCTAACAAGCCTTGGTGCTTGGTTAACCAGTCCATGCCTAGGATCACATCCAAGCCTTCTGACTTCAGGATGATAAGGTCTGCTAGGAAATCTACCCCGTTGATGTTAATCTCAACTCCCTTACAACCTATCCCAGACATCATAGCTGATCCCGGGGTTTGTATCAACATACGACTACGAGGGGTGTAGGCTTCATGCCACTCTCTAGTGCAAACTTTTGGGTGACAAAAGCATGAGAAGCTCCATAATCAAACAGTACTGTTGCTGGGGTTGAGTTGACAAGGAACATACCCAGTATGACGTCCGGGTCTTCCTGGGCATCCAGGTGATGTGATTCACATGACCCTAGCCATTGTTGGGCTGGTTTCGGGGAGCGGGGTTCCTTGGGGGTCCTCCACGGCGTTGACCTTGGTTCGGCGTAGTGGGGTGTAGTGCATCTGGCTTCTTGTTGGGATACATCCTAGAGATGTGTCCTGGCTGACCACATCCAAAACAAGCGACTTGCCCTGGGTTGTTGTTGTAGTTACTGCCACCGGTGTTATTGGGATTGTTGTAAATTAGCTTGGGATTGGCATACTACAGAGCCTGGTAGCTCATACGAGGCGCAGGAGGTCTAGCCTGTTGCGGCTGATAGGTCGGCTTGGCTGGGGTTGGCTGCCACGGGCGGGGCTTCTGATTGTTGGAGCTACCCTTGCTGATCATCTTGCGCTTGCGAGTGTCGTCTATGGCATGACGCTTGTCTGCCAGCATGAGGGCCTTGTTCACCAGGTCAAAGAAGGTACGATAGTCGTAGACGATGAGCTGATACTATAGGGTCGTCCTTCCATGAAACGTTCCTTCTTGGCAGCCTCCGTGTTGACATCTTCAGGTGCATACCTTGACAGGAGGTTAAACTTCTGCGGGTACTCCTTGACGGAGCCACTTCCTTGCTTCAGTGCTCGGAATTCTCTCTTCTTGATAGCCATGATCTAAAAAGGAATGTGGGCAGTGCGGAATCCTTCCTTGAAGTCATTCCAAGTGATCACACGCTGGCCTTGCATGACTTTGAATCCATCCCACCAAGCTCGGCCGGTACCTCCGAGGCAGTGAGAGGCATAAAGCACCGTCTCACAGTCCTCAATGCAATTGACAAGTGCAAGGAGGTCCTTCGATGGTGCGGATCCAGTCATTAGCATCCAAGGGTTCAGTAGTCTCGGTGAAGGTTGGGGGAGAATTCCTCATGAACTCAGATAGAGTGGAGCGGCCATTGTCGTTCCTGCCTTGCTACTGGTTGTTCACAATGGCCTGAGAAATCTGCTGAATAGCAGCATTGTTGGCTTGGCGTTCCTCCCGGAGAACTTGGAGAAACTAAGCTATGGTCATGTTCTTCGGTGGAGGTGGTGGCAGGGGAAGGTCGCCTTGTGGCTGCTCCTGGTGTCCTCCAACGTGAGCAGTCCCGCTAGCTCCCTGCTGCTGGCTTGAGTTGCTGGCTTCAAGGTTGGCAAAGGAGCTATTGTGGGTAGCAGTCACCATCCTGTTTGGAGCAGCCAAGTCAAACAACCCGGACAGATGAGAGGAAAAACAACAATGGAAAAGCGCACCTAAGGGCGTTGGTCGAGTGCAATTGTGTTGAAACATAGGTCAAAGGGCCGACACATTTATTAATATAAGGTAGATGATAGGGTCGCTTACATGTTTCCTAAGGCAAATGCACGACTGGCATCGGAACACAAACAACAAAACAATCAACGAACATGCATGGTTTCATATGAACCATTACACATACTTGACTTTGCATGAGGGGTACATGACTGATTCTACCCTAGGGGTTCTCGGACTCAGGTGGTGGAGTGCTCGGTCTCGTAGTCACGCTCCTATGGGTCTTCCTCTTGTTCATCATCTGAACAGGCATCACTCCTCATCGAAGGGGTCGAGGAACGAGGAGGTCCATCCCGACGATGCTTCGCCAGCGGGTCAGTGAAGAGCTCACGGTACTCCTTCACACTCATGCGATGACAACATGTAGGTGCATCTCTAGCTGGGGGTACTCCTCGATAAGCGGCAGTTGGTCGTCCCTCGGGGGATCCATCCTTCTTGATCTTGCCTGGCTTCATCTTGGCTTGTCAAAGTAGCTCTCAGGTGTGGTGAAGTTCCTCGCAAAGCTTCACGGACTCCTTAATCAGGTTGTGAACCGGACTATCGGCGGAGAGGCTGAACTAGGTCTAGAACCTGAGTGGTGTGCCATCCTCCTAGGACGAAACCAACATCCAACTCTCACCTAGATCATCCTTCCTGAAAGGAAGGTAGCGAGTAGCCGGATCGTCGACCATCTCAGGAATGATATCTCGAAGGTGTAGAAGTGCCCTGCGTGCAGCTAACTCGAGTGCGAGCATCATGGTATCCATCTGTCGTCCTTCAAAGAACCAACTGGTCCGGGAGTCATTTGCCTTCACGACCACATCCACGTGGTACTCCTTCATGACGGCTTCGACCCAGTGCACGTGGTAGAGGAAAACGGGTGGTTGGTGAAACTCGCACTTCTCCAAGCTATCCCCAAGGAGTAAGGGAAAGCAGTCTGTCAGGAAGGCTTCGCGTACGATGGCCATCTACAAAGGTTTGAAGGGAGGAGAGTCACCAGAGTGTTCTGTAGAGAATACAAGAGGTAAATAGTACATAATTCCTAAGTATAGGTGCTAGGTGTAGTTTTGAAGATGGTTTTGTCCCGACTAATGTCCATACTAACTAAGGGCTTCCTATAGTCAGGATGGCTCTGATACCAGCTCTGTGGGGACCCCGGCTCATAAGTTGTGATCACCGACTGCATGTGTAAAGTGATCCGAGAGATCAATGCTCACTAAACACACAAAAGCTGAATAACAAGAGTCTTACATCCACATTTAGCGTTTTAAACAAATAAAGACCATGAAGGTCTAGTCTTACATACATAGGGCCACATTGGCCAAACACTTAAACTTAACAAGCTGCGGAAATCTTGATCGAAAGCGTGAACCCATGCCATCTGCCTTAAACCTACAGGCATTCTGATTGGGAAGCGTCCTAGTTCACATGTTCGTCACCAACAAAATCTTCAACGTACTCCTGTTCTTCCAAGCCTGGACAGTTAAATAACCAGTGGAAAGCCAATGAGTACTTTGAATGTACTCACAAGCAACCCAAGTTGTGGAACAAGTAATGATGATGCATGATATAGCACTAAGTAGGTATTTTGCGGAAAGCTAGTTTTAAATGCAATGACATGATCAAGTAACTAGGTAGGCATGCATCAACAGTTGGTAGATATCCATATGAACGAGGTTTATATATCATCATAACCAGGGGGTTGAGCATTTCATGCTCAATCATCAAATCAAGCCCTCTGACTTATCTCAAGTATTACCTCTGTGCCAACCACACACATTCGCACACACACCAAGTTTGCAAAAACATCCGGACATAGTTTAAGAAAGACCTCCAACTGTCCATGACCACGGACATGGCTATTCGAATAGTTTTACACTCTACAGAGGTTGCATACTTTACCCACAAGACTCGGGGAACTTCTATGTCATCCACGACTCGCGGTATATAACATAACCAAGGTAAGCACCTGAACAATGCCTTTCCCCTGGCGATACTAAACAAAGAGTCCACTCGATTGGTACCCAGCCCACATGATGTACATCACTCGTAGCATCCATGTAGGGACAAACGGTGTGCCCAGTGCGTGTGAAGACATCGCATGATCGTCCATACCGGCACAACCCCGTATCGAGAGTGACCAGGCCACTCCCGCCACTAGTAATGCGGGCTCCTTGCTAGTACCCACCAAAGTAATCAACACAGCCCCGTCCCATAAGGGGTATCGTGTCTGCACATGTAAGGTTGGGACGGTCAGCAGACCTTAAGTCTAATCTGTTTTCAAAAACACACACACTCACTTGCTCCAGTACACCACTTCTTCCTCAAGTAGTTACTCAACTCATCATCATCTCCCTCGGGTATTAGTGGCACCCAACGGTGTTTTCGAAAAGTCTTTGAAAATACTTTTTTTCTATCACCATGCATAAACCCGATCCTACTTGCATATCATCTACTAGCAACCTAACTACTCCCACCCGCACATCCCTCATAAGGAGGTAGGTTCATAGTCATGGTCAAAGGGTTGCTTGCCTGGCTCAAGAAAGTCTTTGGGGTCTTCAAAGTCTTCGGTTCCAACTCCCTCATCAATAGTGCAATCTATCGTTGCGATATATAGCGATAAAAATAAGCATCACACTAAAACAAAGCACAGAAAGCTAATACTAAAATGCTACCCTACTCTGATAAATACTAAAAAATATTTGTTTATGATCTTGTTATGAAAAACATTTTTAGAAACTATATAAAAGAAGCAAAAAGATGCTTAGAATAGGTTTTAAAATAAAATAGTGCACAAAAGATTTTTAATTTTTTTACAAAAGGCATTATTAGATTCTGTGGGATATTCTAAGATTTTAGGTGGAAAAAATATTGTCATTGGATTTATTGTCTGGTCTGTGGAATTTTTGGAAAGCAGAGGGAAAAGAAAAAATGGCAATATGCCTTTTTGGGACGAAAGCGTCGCGGGCGGGCCGGCCCAAAGGGGAACCGGCCCATGGTGAAGCGATGCACGCAACAGGTTTATTTTTAAACCTGCGCGCGGGCCCAACCTGGCAGTAAGAGAGGGAGTGAGGGAATGATAGGTGGGCCCCACCTGTGATCCCTCACCTCGTGACAGGGGCAGAGAGGAGCTAACAGGCAAGGGCTCGGGTCACAGCGGCTCAAGCGGAGGGCACCGGCATGCTCAGGGTCGTCCCACACATCGGTGGATGGTCGAGGCAGTCGTCGGGGTTGAGGGAACCGCCGGTGAGGGGGAAACCGCACGTCGCGGGGGTGGGGTCGGCTCAGGTTTGATCTCCCGGCCACGGAAACGAGGGGGATGGGCATAGGAGAGTGACTGAGGGGAGGAGGGAGCGACAGGGGAGCAGGGGGAGCTCGAGGGAGGCGTTTTATAGCCGGGCGTCGGTGTACCGTGGTCGTGGTACACCGGTGAGGACGAGGGCATCGCCACGAGCCACAGGGATGCCTCGGGCCATGTCTGCAGTGGTCGTGGACTCGGTTCGCGCCTGGCAGGAGGAGTGCAACTAGGGGGGACCAGAGGTGCGTGCATGCAAGCTTGGCCATTGGGGCACTCGGCCGGTGCCGTGCGCGAGCTAAGGGGGACAACAGAGGAGGGGGGAGGAGGGGCCCGACCTCCTGGCACTTTGTAGACATCGAGGGGCGGCTGGGGGACATGCTCCCGCATCCCCAAGTGGTCAGGGGGCTCGGGATGTGGCGGCTACAGTTCGGGAGCGCACTGTAGCGCGCTCCAGAGCGCCCAAATGACCGGCAGGGGCATAGAAAATGGGCACCGGCGTGTCCATTAGTTTCTTGGGTGTTCTGGAGATGCACATGGGCTAGGAGAAGCTAGGGGATAGGCAAGGGAGAAAATAAATGAGAGGGAAGAAATAAAAATGCTCCTGCCAGGGCTGTCCAGAGGTGAAAGTCGGGGTTTTACCCCATCTTCTAGTGTCTTAGGGACCTGAGATTTTTACTGGAGGTGATTGAATGCTAGAGAAGGGTGTGGTAAAAATTTGGAGACAAGGGAAAGAGTAGAGGTGGTGAAAATAACAGTTTCTAGAATTGACCAGAAGATGTTTGATGGAGATTAGGGCAAGAAAATGGACTTTGTTTGCCATGAGATTTGGCAGGATCAAATGGTGGTTGAAAATAGGTCTGATCACCAAGTTTGAGATGGTTTGATGAAAGTTCACAATGTAACTTTGTGGAACCCTAGAAATAACCAGAATCTGGTTTCTGTAGATCTAGTCATGTTAAGCTAATACCCTTGATGCACCACTTAGTGTAGCATCATTATTTCGTTATTAGGACATGTCCACAAAGTTTGGGGTCAAGGGGAGAAACTTCACAATATAAAGTTGTTCAAATTTCAATCTGGACACGGATGGGTTTGGAATAGTTTGATGAATCAAATCAACTTGGATTGAGATGAAACTTTGCAAGATCATCACCGATTATAGTGTTGACTCGCTAGAATTTTCCTGGAATTCATTGAGAACATTTCTTATAGAAATATTTCAAAAGCTTAATTTGTACAAAAAGGGTTTTGAGGGGTTTCTCCCATGATTTGAACATGACCATGTGTTGAAGCTCATATATATGGAAAATATATGTCCACTGAGTCTCCCTAAATTTTCCCAAATATTTTGAAAGCATTTAAATATTTTTTCCCTATGAAAAACCATTCCTGGTATGAAGAAAAAGCCTTTAGATAAAATATAAAAATAATCTTTAAAATTAATATTTGGTGGTTTTGGGAAGTAATTTATATAGTAGGGTTGAATTAAAGCCTTTGGGGAAAAAGGATCCACCCAATTTGAGGACTTGAAGTGCAAATCTCAACTCAGGTTCTTTTTTGAAAAGCTAGTTTGAATAAATCCTTTTTGGTCAAAATAAAATTTTATAAAAATAGTTTTGGGCACCATTCACATGGCATTATAATTGGTCAAGAGGTTTGAGCCAAGGAAGATGAATATGAAGAGGGATAGAGTCTAAGAGTGACATTCACCACAATCAACAAGCAAACAAGCAACACACCAAACAAGCACAAGGACTGAAAAGTTTTAATTGGTTCCAAATTTTATAAATACAAACATAACAAGGTGATACAAACATAGGGTGTGATAATAAAGGTAGTTCTTGATCCTTATCAATCATGAGGTCTGTGGGTTACGGGCTCACTTCAATACTTGTACAACTTTAACTCACGCGGTCGGCCAGCGTCTCCGCGCCGCCCCCGCCGGCTCGGGCATCCACGTACCCCGCACTCTGGCGTCTCCATGTGGGCCCGGCGGCCGTGCCCGGCTACCTCCATCCGCCCCCGCCGGATTCTCCAAGCCCAGTCGACTCCCGTGACCGCCGGCTCGCCGCCCCGCCACGGGGCCGGCTCCACCTCCCGCCCGTGTGCCTGGGCCGGCTCGCCGCTCCAGCCGCCTCTGTGCCAGCCGGCCCTTCGCGTCCCGTCGCCGGCTGGGCGCGCCGGCCGGCCCTCCACGTCTCGTCGCTCCACATCCCGTCGCCGGCTGGGCGCGCCAGCCGGCCCTCCATGTCCCCTCGCCCGGCCGGCCACAGCCCCCATCGGCTCCCGCCGGCCTCGCCTCCCGTGGCCCTGGGCGCTGCTGGCCGCCCCTCTCCCGGCCGGCCATAGCCCAGGACGGCTCCTCCTCCCGCGGCCCTCCGTGCGGTGGGCTCCGCCTCGCCCGGCCGGCCCTCGGCATCTGGCTCCGCCTCCTCCGGCCGACTCTGGTCGCGCGCGCCTCAGGCGCGGCCCCCGTCGACGGCTCCACCTCGTACCAGCCCGTGCGCCATGCCTCGCCCCGCCGGCCTCGACTCCACCCCCGGCAATGCCAGCTCCCACCCCCTGGCTAGTAGCCACCCTGACGCTTAACTGCTGTGCCGGTTGCCCACGTGGAGGGGAGGTGGCAGCCGGCTGGTGAAAAGAAAAAAGAAAAAAGAAAAAACCTTCTACCTGACGGTCCGCCTGCTTCGCCACTCGGGTGGCCTGCCGTGTCCCTCTCGGTCCGCCTGCGCCTCCGTCGCCTGGCAAGCTGAGGACCCAGCCCGACCGCTCGTCCGCCTCGATGTCCGCTCGGGCGGACCCGACCTGCCAGGACCCCCTTTGAGCAGCCGGAGGCTCGAAGGCTACACCCAGCGGGTGTGCTGGCGTGTTCCGCAATCGCCAAACCATGTCGGCTGTCTTCGCCAACAACGATCTCAGCAATGTCAAAAAAAGCAATGCACCTCCTTGCTTGGAGGCCACCCTTCGGTAGCGCCCTCGCGCTCACCAGCCGGCGGACCCTGCGTCCACCCTCGGCACCGCCTCGCGCACACCAGCTAGTGGACCCCGTGTCCGCCCTCGGCAACGCCTCGCGCACACCAGCCGATGGACCTCGCGTCTGCCCTTAGTAGCGCCTCACGCACACCAGCCGGTGGACCCCGCGTCAGCCCTCGATAGTGCCTCGCCCACACCAGCTAGTGGACCCCGCGTTTGCCCTCGGCAGCGTCTCGCGCACAACAGCCGGTGGACCCTGCGTCCACCCTCGACAGCGCCTCGCGCTCATTAGCCGGCAGACCCTGCGTCCGCCCTCGGCAGCGCCTTGCGCACACCGGCCGACGGACTCTGCATCCTCCCTCGACAGTGCCTCGCGCTAATCAGCCGACGGACACTGTGTCCGCCCTCAGCAGGACCCTATGCTCACCAGCCGTCGGACCCTGCATCCGTGCCTGGCAACACTTCGTGCGCGTCGGCAGGACCATGATATCGACAACACCGCCTTGCCGGCACCAAAGCAATGTGAGATCTCCGCGCACATACCCTTACACCGTACACACAAAACAAATAACCCCCAGCGACCCTCGGGGTCCATCTCGGCATTTATTCTACTTCCTTACTGTTCACCCTTGCGCTGGGCTGGCCGCTTGGCCTGACACGTTAGTTCCCACGAGGTGGCTCAGTAGCGTATACGGTACCGAAGGCCAACTCTTTGTCTCAGCCACAGACCGCACCACGACTGTCCGGCTAGCGAGAGCATAAGCTAGAGGTCACCACATGCGAAAAGTGTCCAGGGAGAAAACGGCTTGGGCGACCCGGTCATTTCATTTATGAGTATCTATTCAGTCGAGTCTGGTCCCAGGGTCCGAGTACTATACGCTCCATTCCGCGGCTCACTCTTCGTCTCAGCTACAGACCGACTCCCGGCTGTCTGGCTAGCAAGAGCAAAAGCCAAAGAGCGGAGAGAACATGAAAAAGACTTAAGGGGGATCGGGAAAAACCGAGTCGACACGCTTTGCATAAAGCTCATGCACTACCAAAATCAAATATTTCATATATCTGTGCCGACTTAACCTTGTCTTTTGCATGATCGTCCCTGAGGAACCTCCTCACCCAGAGGCTCGGAGGCTACCCTTCGATAGGGCTCTGCGCCCATCAGCCGGCGAACCCTCCGTCCGCGCCGGGCTGCGCCTTGCGCTCGACAGCCAGCAGACCCCACATCCGCCTTTGGCAGGGCTCCGTGCCCACCAGCCGGCGGACCCTCCGTCCGCGCCCGACAGTGCCTCATGCTCGACCATCGGCGGACCCTCTGTTCGCGCCGGGCAGTGCCTTGCGCTCGACCGCTGGCGGACCTCGCGTTAACCCTCGGCCAGGCTCCACGCCCAACCACCGGCGAACCCCGCGTCCGCCTTTGGCAGCGCCTCGCGCTCGAAAGTCGGCGGACCCCGCATCTACACCCGACATCCTCGATGCCACAGTCTGCTTCAACAATGGCAAAAACCGTCCGCCCAACTCTTCGAGTTGCCCGGAGGCTCGGAGGCTACAACCAATGGGTACGCTTGCGGGCCCCCACTGGAAAAATGCCACGCCGGTTGCAGGCCCACCGCCGGCTGCCACCGGGATCCTCGACGTCGCCTTCTACTCCAATAATAGCAAAGACCCTCCGCCCGACTCCTTGAGTCGCCCAGAGGCTTGGAGGCTACACCCAGCGGGTGTGCTAGCGCGCCCCTGCTGGAAGCAAGCCGCATCGTCGTCAACCCGCAGCCGGCCCTCGTTGATGACTTCTACAACAAAGGCGACGAAAAACCTCCGCCCGACTCTTCAAGTCACCCAGAGGCTCGGAGGCTACTGTCGGGGGGATGACCCCCGAATACCCCAAAGACGGCGAGTCGGACGGGGTGCCCGCCCGCCCGGGCTGACTGCTCCACTCGGCCGACTGCTTGGCCGGCTGCCGGCTGCGCCAGCGAGCTGGCTGCCGGTTGTGCCTACCAGCCGGCTCGCCCGAAGTCAACCGCGACGGCACATCACACCCAACACAGACGAGACGGTTGTACCTGGCACTATTCAGCAATAGCGGCAGGGTATGATCAGCCTCACGCGTCACCTCGTGTGACATATGTAATAGTGTAGTTGGTAAGGTGGGCCAAGCCACCACCACGTCACACGCCCATGCCCCTTGGCTATATAAAGGGAGCCACCCATCCATCCATGGGGACATGACCACAAGGCCTGGGATCATGCCACACATGGCTAGGAGGTCTCCTGGCCACACATACATTAGCTAGCTCTCTGCTACTGCTATCTCCGATACAGCTCTAGGAGCAACCCTGTACTAATATACCACATAAATACAGACATGCAGGAGTAGGGGCATTATCTCTTCGGAGAGCCCCGAACCTGGGTAAACCACCGTGTGCTATCCGCATACCCGTCCCGAACCATCGACGACAGCCTTGCCCTCACCTCGATAAGCCACCCCATGGCATCTAACGTCTCGCGTAACCCCCCATGAGAAAACCACGACAGGGAGTGGTGGAGTTTATGCAGCAATGTCAGCTTTGACTCATGGCTAATCTACACTACCCAATTTTAACTCTTTGTTTACATTTTAGATATCACAAACGAGTCCACTAACTCCATAGCAATACACCACCATGGATTCACTTCCCTCTCCGGGAGAGTGCCATCCACAGTACTCACACTTGTCTTGATATTTTTATTTGTATCCATTTGATTATCTATGAACAACATAAGTTCTCCAAGTAGTCCATATCCAAGGACGCGGCAATTCGAATAGTTTCATATCCTGCTGGGGTGTACTTCTTCACACACGCTCCCGCCACTCATCGTTGTGTGCTCATAAAACCATGCACCTCGGAAACCTTCAAGCGGATGCCCAGCGAGGGAGTCGGCCACGACCGTCAATCGCATAAGACCTCTAGTCCAGGCTATCGCCTATTTGAGACTGAACCCGCACGGAAGTCTGGCCGAAGTTTCCGCTACGGCCCCAAACGATGTGAGCAGGGTTCCCAAGCCCACCATTCGGGTGACCCTTGGTACATCGTGCCACGGCCTACCGCGTCATAACCACCCCTAGGGTCAGCGCTTCGCACGGCCTCTAGCATGCTATAAACACCAAAAACTACTTGCAACTCCTGGACTAAGGACTAAGCGAATGATAAGTCGAGAGGGTCAATTAAGTATCACAACGTGTGGTAGTAACTAGTGTTGGATCACAAACATGGAACTCAGTTCCTAAGAATGGTCCCGATGAGACAACCCGCTATGTACTCCTACATAGCCTCTCATCGCTACCTTTACCAAATCGAGTTCATCATTATGTCACCACATCAGAACAATATCGTTTCACTCAGTTCATCACCCAGATGAATCGGACCTGACCCAACTCTAAGTAGAGCAAGCATAGCAGGCAAAGTAAGCTAAGCACATCATGGCACAAGCATCTACCAGGTATGCTAGGTTGGAAGGTTTGACTATTTACTGTGAAAATGTCAGGTTATGCAGCAGAATAGGATCATCTACCGTGTATGACTAACATGTAATTGACTATCCAAATGCAATAAACAAGAGCAAGAGCGAGAGAGTAGGTTGTTATCGGAATGATCAAAGGGGTTGCTTGCCTTGCTGGGTAGCGGAAAGGTTCTCTCCTTCGATGGGATACTCGGGGGTATCCTCAGAAGCAGGGCCTACTGCAATGCAGATAAGAAGCATTCAATACAGGCAAGTGCAACAATATGATGCATGATCATGGAATGATAGCATGTATGGATGAGCTAATGCAACTAGTGTTCAAGTTAATTTGAAATGAGCTTGAATATAGGTTCAAAATTGTTCTTCATTTCAAATTCCGTATATTAACCTATTAGTAAATGTCCATGTACACCTATTTAGATTGTTCTAACATGCATGACAATAGCACCATTGGATTCATTGAATTTTTCTGATAAATTTTCATATATAAATTATTTTCATCTGATTTACAGATTAGTTTATATGAATTTTTGAAGTTTTGAATAATTTCTGGAATTATTTTTAACTAGAAATTGCTTTTATTGCATCAGCATGACATCACTATGACATCAGTTGGTCAGCTGACCGGGCTAGAGTCAAACCTAACATGTGGGGACTACATGTCAGTGACTCAATCACCTAATTCAAGAATTAAAACTAATCCTAACTAATTAACAGTTCTGTGTCCACATGTCAGTGACAGATTAGGTTAATTAAACTAACTAATTAATTTTCTTAATTATGATTTGACTACAGGGGCGCGGCCCCACCTGCCAGTGACCCAAGGGTCAAACCCCTGACGGTCAAATAGGTTGAATCGCCGGCGTTGAGCCGCCAGCGACGTCAGGGACAGCGGAGGGGGGCGGAATCCCTCCTTTGACGACCAAATGGATGGCAGAGAGCGCTGGGAGAGCCTACGCTCGACCACGCGTCGATCTAGCCCCAAACCAGAGGCTGGGGTGGTCGGGATTGACGCAGGCATCGAGGGCAGGGCGGCCGGATTTCGGGCAAGAAAGGCGCGGCGTCAACGGGGCACGGGAGAGAAGGGGGAGAAGGGGAGGAGCACCTGCGGCTCACCGTGGTTCCAACAGAGGCGACGACAAGGTCGAAGGAGGTCCGGACGGGGCAGAATGTCAGGGCGGAGCTCCGGTGACCGGTTGGGAGGAACGGTGATGGCGTGGCGTAGAGGGGCTCCCGGCGTCTTCTAGGGTCACGGGGAGGAAGAGGGGGTAGCGGCGGTTCTCGGGGGCTACCAAGCTAGGCGAGCGGGCGGCTAGCGCAACGGCGACGAGCTCGAGCAAAGCTCGGCTATGGTGGAGCAGGGGGAGAAAGAGAGCGAGAGGGAGAGCTCAGAGGGGGAGAGGGAGAGGAGAAGGAGGCCACGGCGAGGGGGCCTCGCGCTGGCGCCCTCCCGGCCCTCCAGGCCAGCAGCCAGGCAGGGAGGAGGTGGCCGGCGTGTGGCGACCACGCGCCGGTCGTCCTTCTGGCCGGATGTGGAAGAAGACCGGTTCACGCCTGGTGGGCTGGGCCGGCTTCTTCCCTGGCCCAGGTAGGCTTTCCCCTTTTTTTCTTTTCTTTTTATTTTCTATTTTCTATTTTCTGTCATTTGTGTTATTTTAATTTCAGGCACATAAGCTATTTAAAATATCCCAAATATTTTATCTATTGAAGTTTGAATATTTCAAACTTTTCTCTAAAGTTTTAGGATATTTGAAAACTAAAATAATGATAAATGCTTTATTTAATATTTTCAGAGGCTTTATCATTTATTTCTAAATTGCTTTAGGTGTTCAAATAATTAAAATGATCCCTGTTATAATCATGTCCAAATTTACCAGACATAGGGAACATTTTTAGTGGGCATTTTGGATTTGTTGAATTTTCACCAAGTTTGAATTGTTTGGATTCAAAGTGAGCTTGGGGTTTATTTTGTTCCCCATTTCATGTTGATGCAATAAGATGAAACATGATGCAAACACATGTTATCCTAGGACATCTAGCGAGGGATATGACAACTCACCCCCACTCAAAAGAATCTCGTCCCAAGATTTTGAAGTCGTCGGGAAGAGTGCGGGGTACTCTAGTCGAAGACGATCTTCTCTTTCCCATGTGGCCTCCTTTTCAGAATGGTGTGACCACTGAACCTTGAGAAACTTGACGTTTCGAGGCCAAGTGGTATGCTCAGCTTGATCAAGAATACGAACAGGGTATTCTCGATATGTAAGGTTATCTAGGAGATCAAGCGCTACGTGGTCTACCTCACGGACAGGGTCCAGGAAGGAACGCCTGAGTTGCGAGACATGGAAGACATCATGAACCTTGGAAAGATGCGGCGGAAGTTCCAATTGGTAGGCAACCTCTCCTCGTTTAGCAAGAATGCGAAAGGGTCCAACGTAAGGTGGAGCCAACTTGCCCTTGATACCGAATCGATGGGTACCCTTCAGAGGTGTAACCCGAAGGTAAGCCTTCTCGTCAACTTCATAGGTGACAGCCTTGTGATGGCGATCATATTGGCTCTTTTTACGGGATTGGGCTGTTTTCAACTTTTCACGAATAATGCGAACTTGCTCCTCTGCATCCTGGATCATATCCGGGCTAAAGGGTTGCCTCTCTCCGGTTTCCGACCAGTTAAGAGGTGTTCGACACCTTCGTCCATAGAGAACTTCAAAAGGGGCTTTGCCCAAGCTTGATTGATAACTATTGTTATATGCGAACTCGGCAAATGGAAGACATTTCTCCCAGTTCATACCGAAAGATATAACACATGCTCGGAGCATGTCTTCGAGGATCTGATTGACTCACTCAACTTGACCACTTGATTGCGGGTGGAAAGCAGTGCTAAAGGATAGATGAGTCCCCATAGCGGTTTGAAAACTTCCTAAAATCGGGAAGTGAAAATACTTCCACGGTCTGAGTTAATCTCCAAAGGAACACCATGAAGAGAAACTATTCGAGAAACATACAATTCCGCTAGCTGGCTAGCAGTTATCCTTTCCCGAGCAGGAAGAAAATGAGCCTCTTTGGAAATATGGTCGATGACCACAAATATAGCATTATCCCTCTCTTAGTCCTGAGAAATCCGGTAATGAAATCCATACCAACTTTATCCCATTTCCATTCAGGAGTAGCTAAAGGTTGAAGGGTGCCAGCAGGCCTTTGATGTTCTGCTTTCACGCGACGACAAACGTCGCAGTTAGCAACGAACTGAGCAATTTCTCTCTTCATCCTAGTCCACCAGAACCTCTCGTGTAGATCCTGATACATCTTGGTACTAACCGGATGAATTGAGACGGGAGAATCATGAGCCTCCTTAAGGATCAGCTATCTTAAGTGTGTGCTCTTGGGAACCACCAACCGGTTCTGGAAGAATACAACACCTTCATCGTTCTTCGAGAAATCTTTAGCGTTTCCGATAGCAATATTCCCCTTGATCTGGGATATACACTTATCATATTTCTGGAAAACTACTATTTGATCCTTAGGATTAGGTTTCTCCACCAGGTTGGATAGGAATACTTGAGGAACAAGGTGAAGGTTTAAATTCCGAAATTCCTCATGGAGAAGTGGTTGACCTTGTTGTAACATCAGATTGTTGCAATAAGACTTATGACTTAGTGCATCAGCCATGACATTGGCTTTCCCTGGCGTGTAAGTTATCCCTAAGTCGTAATCTATAATCAACTCTACCCACCGTCTTTGCCTGAGATTCAAATCCGGCTAGGTCAATATATATTTTAGACTTTGGTGATCAGTGTAAATTTTGCAACGAATACCCAGAAGGTAATGTCACCAGGTTTTCAGTGCATGGACTACAACTGCGAGCTCAACATCATGTGTTGGATAATTATCCTCATGTGGACACAACTGTCGAGATGTGTATGCATTCACATGACGATCTTGCATGAGAATGCAACCTAATCCTTGTTGCGAGGCGTCGCAATAGATAACAAAGCCCTTAGAGAAATCAGGTGGCACCAGAACGGGAGCGGAGGTCAGTCGTCTTTTCAACTCCTGAAAACTATGCTCGCATTGTGGAGTCCACTCGAACTTTTTATCTTTCTTGAGGAGTTCAGTCAGAGGTTTTGCAACTTTGGAGAAATTCTCGACAAAGCGGCGACAGTAGCTCGCTAAGCCAAGAAAACTATGAACTTGCTTAACCGATTCAGGTTGAGTCCAATCAAGGACGGCCTGAACTCTCTCGGGATTGATAGCAATACCTTTACCAGATATCACGTGGCCTAGATAGGTTACTTCTGGCAACCAAAATTCACACTCGGAGAATTTGGCATACAGGCAGTGCTCTCAAAGTTTCATCAATACCATCCTTAGATGCTCGGCATGTTCTTGTTCGATCTTCGAGTAGATGAGTATATCGTCGAGGTAAACCACGACGAATTTATCTAGATACTCCATGAAGATCGAATTCATCAAGCGATAAAAGGTGGCTGGGGCATTGGTTAAACCGAAGGACATGACGGTGTACTCGTATTGGCCATAACGAGTAACAAAAGCGATTTTTGGAATGTCCCCGTTCCTAATTCTGATTTGATGGTATCCCAACCTCAAATCCATTTTGGAAAAGATAGAGGATCCAGAGAGTTGATAATACATATCGTTGATCCTAGGGAGCGGATAATTGTTCTTTATGGTGACCAGATTCACTAGCCGATAATCCACAACCATCCGATCCGAACCATCCTTCTTCTTGACGAAGAGGACGGGACAATCCCAAGGAGAAGAACTAGGATAGAAGAAACCTTTCTTCAAAGCCTCATCGAGTTGGATCTTAAGTTCGGCTAGTTCTAAGGGTGCCATCTTATAGGGTCTTCTAGCTATTGGAACAGTCCCTGGGACAAGCTCTATCACAAACTCAACATCTCTGACAGGAGGAATTCCTGGCAGTTCTTCTAGAAAGACATCCAGAAAGTCACAGACTACCGGAATATCTTCTAACTTTGGAAGAGGGCTAGCATTGAGGGAATAGAGTTGGCACTTGGTTATTCAAGTGGAGACATTAACTATCTCACCCGATGGATGTGTAAGTTGAACATTCCTAGAATGAGTATCAATCTTGGCATAGTGGGCTTTCATCCAATCCATGCCTAGAATGATATTGATGTCTGAAGACTTGAGGGCTATCAGAGATGCTAGGAAGACTAGTCTATCCACTAGAATCTCATTATCATGGATAACTCTAGAAGTTTGCCATTTTGAACCCAGAGTCTGCACTACTAAAGGAGTAGGCATATCACAAAAAGACATGTTATGCAAGTGTGCATAAATTTCTGAGATGAAAGAATGCGATGCCCCGGTATCAAATTAAACAGATGCTGGATGACTATTGACAAGGAGCGTACCTAGGATAACATCAGGATCCTCAAGGGCTTCCTCAGCAGACACATAGTTCACTCGTCCACGAGTAGGAGCTGGCTTCACAAAGAAGGCTTTTCTTGGCTTTCCACGTCTAGCGGGCTTAGCATTATTCTGGGGACACTCACGGGAGTAGTGTCCTGGTTCTCCATACTTATAGCAAACCACGGTGGCACGGGGAGCAATATTTGCAGGCGGTCCTCCAAATGGTCTAACTGGAGGGTTGGGCTGAGCTGGGCGAGGCGCCTGGAAGGATGGCCTCGCATTGTATCTTGGCAGTAGAGCTGCGTTGGGCACCCAGACCTAGCGTTTATTGGGGCCTGAGCCAGATGCAGGGTTGAAGTCACAGTTGTGCTTTCTCGTGGCCTCATAATCAGTCTGTCCAATCTTGGCATTGATAGCCTTGTTGACAAGAGCCTAGAAAGTGGTGCACTCATGCAGGCGCAGGTCTCGACGGAGCTCAGGATTAATTCCCTTGCAGAACCTAGCCTTCTTCTTGGCATCAGTAGAAACTTCCTCAGGAGCATAGCGAGCAAGGTTTCCAAACTCACGACTATAAGCATCCACTGACAGTCTGCCCTGGCTGAAGGCACAGAATTCCTCTCTCTTACGATCCATCAGTCCTTCCGGGATGTGATGGGTACGAAATGCGGCACTGAACTCTGCCCAAGTTGGTGCGGGGCCTGCGGGATGCATGGCTTCAAAATTTTCCCACCACAGATTGGCGGGGACTTCCAGAAAGTAAGTTGCAAAGGTCACCTTGTTGGCCTCGGTCACATTGGCAGCCCGGATCTTGCGATACATGCTAGTCAGCCAGTTATCCACGTCGAGTGGGTCGACCAAATGATGATACTTGGGTGGGCAAAGTCTGATGAAATCACCAAGTGATACGCCATCATTGAGGTCATTGCGGGGAGTGCTATGTTCTGCTCGATTCTTTCCAACAGCCTGTTGGTCTCCCCCTTGTTCGTTTCGGCTTCAAGCATTACTTCTGCCAAGGAAGGCGCATGTGGCAGATCCTCTTGCCTTGGCTGGCTTCCCTTGCCCTGCTCAGGGGCAGGCACGGGGTTATTCCTAGTTGCCGCCATCCTGGAGAAACAAACCCACAACTTAATCATAGGGGACAACAACTCTAAGACATGAGATAAGGAATGTAGTGGACAACATGGCATGTAGGGTAAACACCAATCAACATGGTAAAACAACTACCATATGAACACCATGATTCATACACACCATGACATAGTTCAGTACAAGTGAAGCTGAAATACAACTACGGAGAGATGACACAACTCATCGGAGGCATTATGAGCTGCCTATACATTAGCTATCTATACCTCTAGAACTCAACTCTCAACCTCATCATATCCCACAAGACACGCGGGACTGTGGCGATACGATGACTACCAAACTAGAACTAGCATCCATGTACTCAAGCATCGCCGTAGAATGCCTCATACAGGTTACCACCATGACCCGGGAGCTGAACCTGAGGATCTGGAAACACTCTAGCCTGTGATCCCTGGGAGCCCTAAGGACACGGGTGTGGCCTTGGTCCCCTTGTCGGCAGCAACAGCGGTCCTCGAAGAGGTGTGATGCCTCCAACATCGGGCTAGTCTATGTGTGTTGGCAGATAGTCCGCGATGGGGTCAGCATCTCCAAATCTCCATAGTCTGTCTGCATGGCAGGTGCCAACTGCGTCAGGGCTGTCCAAAGACGTGCACGGGTGGCATAAAGTTCCATGCGAAGGGCACGTGCATCATGATCCCTGTTCTCCAACATCTGAGCGGTCACCTGCAGCCTAGGGTCCTCATGGGAATGATCATAGTAGACTGCACTAAGATAACCATCCTCTCCTCCCATAGAAGCAGGAACATAGCAGAACTCGGTGTTCTTAAGCATACCATGGTGGAACCTCATGATAGTCAGCATGGTGTAAGCGGCCGCCTGAACTGCCATATCTATGGTGACACCTAATCCAGGGTATGAAGCGGCTCTGCAGCTCCAGGGTATGAAGGATAAATCTTGACAGTACACAGATACTGACTCTAGTTGAAATCTCGATATTGTTCCTCCACTGTGTACTCTGGGTACCAATGGTATCCAGCCTCCATCATGACTCTAACCAACATGGCCGTGTGACCTGGTACATCTATGCACCTGGTCCGACGGACCACCTGACGGGAAGGACGAGGAGGCATCTGAAACAGAGAATGATGCAAAGACGTTAGAGACTCTAGCAGAAATTGGACAGCATAATGGTTGTAATTGCTCAAAAAGGATTTTGCGACAACTGCAAAAGATTGGAAAAGCATAACCACTCGACTTTCTAGACTCAAATCTCTTCTCCATCTGTTTGTCACACAAACTATACTTGAGTACCCACATTCACTTGCAACAAGCTTGCTAGTGGTCGATCATTAGTAACTCGGCATCCTAAACAATGGATGAGTAGCCTAGTTCTTATCCCCGAAGAAAAGATGAGAATGACTCAGCATCGAATAACTTGGGAAGAGGAGTAAAAAGAGCCTTACGTTCCCTTCCACAATCAATACCCCTACTTTTCTATAGTGTTTCTAGACTCAGCTTTGACCGGTTTTGCTTGGTAGTCCTACAGTAAGTCAGGCTCTGATACCAATGCTGTCGGGACCCCAATCCTAAGTCATAAGAATCCAGATTGTAACATATCACATCACTTTGTGGCCTCACGCACGGTAAGTTCCACGGCTACAACCTTACCTTAGCCGGGACCGTTTGCGTCTTTTGGCTCACGTATGTGAACATGTCGCTGGCAATCAAACGATAGAGAACCCGGGCCGACATAACTAGTCGTAGAACCTAAGTGGCACATCCGTACGGAAACATGCATACATAACCCAGCAATGCAAGTGTCGGCCTCAAGCGTGTGTAGACGAGTCATAGCAAGCTACAAGGACTCCATTATGTCATGAGACATGAACGCCATCACTTCACGTAGATGAGTCGTAGCAGGCTACAGGGACTCCATTACACTGCGAGACATTTCCCCGAAGGGACAGACACAGCAGCAAAGAAGGATACATGCCGGTCAATCAATGTGTTCGGAGCAGTAGCAAGCTACCATGGCTCGGTGGAAGCACAAAGAGGCAGTTTCCCGTAAAGAGTACTACTAAAGGCACACGACTAGGTGTCGGATCCCGTACATACCATTGCACGTCACACGTACGCACGACATGCCCGATATGCATAGATAAAACCATGGCATCACAACATAACCATACGACAACATGACTTTTATTTAAGAGGCTCAGATGAGACTTGCATAATATGTTCTTACAGATAGGGGTCACATGACCCGACACTCAAGTCATACAAACATGTTCATACAAACCATGCGGAAGCATAAGCTGTCTGAGTACAAACAAATGAAAGGGTAAAAAGGCACATGGCCTGACTATCTATAGCCCGCCACAGGGCAAAGGTCGTAGCTTGAACACCAGCTATTCGGCATCGTCAAAATCTAGAAAGAACCCACCTGATGGGTCCTGGGTCTCATCTGCAACATTTATTAAGCAAACGTGAGTACAAACGTACTCACCAAGTCTTTAAAACAGACCTAGTCTATTCATGCTCATGTATCAACAAAGGGATTGGTGGAGTTTATGCAGCAATGCCAGCTTTGACTCATGGCTAACCTACACTACTCAATTTTAACTCTTTGTTTACATTTTAGATATCGCACACGAGTCCACTATCTCCATAGCAATACACCACCATGGATTCACTTCCCTCTCCTGGGAGAGTGTCATCCACGGTACTCACACTTGTCTTGATATTTTTATGAGTATCCATTTGATTATCTATGAATAACATAAGTTCTCCAAGTAGTCCATATCTGAGTTTGCGGCTATTCAAATAGTTTCATACCCTGCAGGGGTCTACTTCTTCACACATGCTCCCGCCACTTATCGCTGTGTGCTCATAAAACCATGCACCTCGGAAACCTTCAAGTGGATGCCCAGCAAGGGAGTCGGCCACGACCGTCAATCGCATAAGACCTCTAGTCCAGGCTATCGCCTATTTGAGACTGAACCCGCATGGAAGTCCGGCCGAAGTTTCCACTATGACCCCAAACGATGTGCGCAGGGTTCCCAAGCCCACCATTCGGGTGACCCTTGGCACATCGTGCCACTGCCTACCACGTCATAACCCACCCCTAGGGTCAGCGCTATGCATGGCCTCCAGCATGCTATAAACACCAGAAACTACTTGCAACTCCTGGACGAAGGACTAAGCGAATGATAAGTCGAGAGGGTCAATTAAGTATCCCAACATGTGGTAGTAACGAGTCTTGGATCACAAACACGAAACTCAGTTCCTAAGAACGGTCCCAATGAGACAACCCGCTATGTACTCCTACATAGCCTCACATCGCTACCTTTACCAAATCGACTTCATCATTATATCACCACATCAGAACAACATCGTTTCACTTAGTTCATCACCCAGATGAATCAGACCTGACCCAACTCTAAGCATAGCAATCATAGAAGGAAAAGTAAGCTAAGCACATCATGGCACAAGCATCTACCAGGTATGCTAGGCTACAAGGTTTGACTATTTACTGTGACAATGTCAAATATGCAGCAGAATAGGATCATCTACCGTGTATGACTTACATGTGATCGACTGTCCTAATGCAATAAACAAGAGCAGGAGCGAGAGAGTAGGATGTTATCGGAATGACCAAAGGGGTTGCTTGCCTTGCTGGGTAGCGTAAAGGTTCTCTCCTTCGTCGGGATACTCGGGGGTATCCTTAGAAGCAGGGCCTACCGCAATGCAGATAAGAAGCATTCAATACACGCAAGTGCAATAATATGATGCATCATCATGGCATGATAGCATGTATGGATGAGCTAATGCAACTACTATTCAAGTTAATTTGAAATGAGTTTGAATATAGGTTCAAAATTGTTCTGCATTTCAAATTCCATATATTAACCTATTAGTAAATGTCCATGTCCACCTATTTATATTGTTCTAACATGCATGACAATAGCACCATTGGAGTCATTGGATTTTTCTGATAAATTTTCATATACAAATTATTTTCATCTAATTTACGGATTAATATATATATGAATTTTTGAAGTTTTGAATTATTTTTGGAATTATTTTTAAACTACAAATTGCTTTTATTGCATCAGCATGACATCACTATGACATCAGCTAGTGAGCTGACCGGGCCAGAGTCAAACCTGACATGTGGGGATTACATGTCAGTGACTCAATCACCTAATTAAAGAATTAAAACTAATCCTAACTAATTAACAGCTCTGGGTCCACATGTCAATGACAAATTAGGTTAATTAAACTAACTAATTAATTTTCTTAAT
The DNA here is from genome assembly GCA_022496015.1 of Hordeum marinum. Lineage (NCBI taxonomy): Eukaryota > Viridiplantae > Streptophyta > Magnoliopsida > Poales > Poaceae > Hordeum > Hordeum marinum. The sequence continues at coordinate 333,610,079 of CM039673.1, forward strand.
TAGGATTTGACTACAGGGGCCCGGCCCCACCTGCCAGCGACCCAGGGGTCAACCCCCTGACGGTCAGACAGGTTGACTCGCTGGCGTTGAGCCGCCGGCGACGTCAGGGATGGCGGAGGGGTTCGGAATCCCTCCTCCAGCGACCAATTTGACAGTGGAGAGCATTGGGAGAGCCTACACTCGACCGTGCATCGATCTAGCCCCAAACCAGAGGCTGGGGTGATTGGGATCGACGCCTGCATCGAGGACAGCAGCAGCCGGAGCTCGGGCAAGAAGGGAACGGTGTCTATGGGGCACGGGAGAGAAGGGGGAGAAGGGGAGGAGCACCAGCGGCTCACCACGGTTCCAGCAGAGGCGACGGCAAGGTCGGAGGAGGTCCGGACGAGGCACAATGTCAGGGCGGAGCTCCGGTGACCGGTGGGGAGGAACAGCGATGGCGCGGCGTAGAGGGGCTCCCGGTGTCTTCTAGGGTCATGGGGAGGATGAGGGGGTAGCGGCGGTTCTCGGGGCCTACCTAGCGAGGCGAGGGGGCGGCTAGCGTGACGGCAGCGAGCTCGAGCAGAGCTCAGCTATGGCGGAGTTGGGGGATAAAGAGAGCGAGAGGGAGAGCTCGTAGAGGGAGAGGGAGAGGAGAAGGAGGCCACGGCGAGGGGGCCTCGCGCTGGCACCCTCCCAGCCCTCCAGGCCAGCAGCCAGGCAAGGAGAGGTGGCCGGTGTGTGGCGACCACGCGCCGGGCGTCCTTCTGGCCGGAGGTGGAAGAAGACCGATTCGCCCTGGTGGGTTGGGCCGGCTTCTTCCCTGGCCCAGGTAGGCTTTCCCCCTTTTTCCTTTCTTTTTATTTTATGTTTTCTATTTTCTGCCATTTGTGTTATTTTAATTTCAGGCACATAAGCTATTTAAAATATCCCAAATATTTTATCTATTGAAGTTTGTATATTTCAAACTTTTCTCTAAAGTTTCAGGATATTTGAAAACTAAAATAATGATAAATGCTTTATTTAGTATTTTCAGAGGCTTTAGAATTCATTTCTAAATTGCTTTGGTTGTTCAAATAATTAAAATGATCCCTGTTATAATCATGTCCAAATTTACCAGACATAGGGAACATTTTTAGTGGGCATTTTGGATTTGTTGAATTTTCACCAAGTTTGAATTGTTTGGATTCACAGTGAGCTTGGGGTTTCTTTTGTTCCCCATTTCATGTTGATGCAATAAGATGAAACATGATGCAAACACATGCTATCCTAGGACATCTAGCTAGGGATATGACAGTCTCCCTACGAGAAGGCCATCCATAGCACTCACGCTTATCTTGCGTATTTTAGACTATCCACTTCGAGTTTTCTATGAACCACATAAGTTCTCCAAGTACTCCATATCCGATGGAGATGCTATTCGAACAGGTTCATAACCCTACACGGGTGTACTTCTTCTCACATGCTCCCGCCGCTTATCGCCATGTGCATGTAAAAGGCACCTCGGCAACCTTCAAGCGGAAGCCCAGCGAGGGAGTCGGCCATGACCGTCAATCACACAAGACCCTAGTCCAGGTTTATCGCCTTTTTGAGACTCAACCCGCACAGAAGTCCGACTGAAGTTTCCACTACGGCCTCAAACGATGTGCGCAGGGTTCCCAAGCCCACCATCGGGTGCCACTAGGTACACCGTGCCACTATGCCTATACCGCATCACACCACACCCCATCGGCCAATGCTATGCACGACCACCAACACTTTTCCTACAAACACCAGAAACTAGTTGCAACTCCTGGATAGACATCAAGGCAATTAATAGGCCGAGAGGGTCAATTAAGTATCCCAATGTGTGGTAGTATCTTGTCTTGGATAACATACACAGAACTCAGTTCTCAAGGATGGTCCCAATGAGACAACCCGCCATGTACTCCTACACGGCCTCTCATCGCTACATTTACCAAATCGTGTTCAAACACTTAGCTCTCACACAGTAGGATATGAACACTGCCATTTCGATTCATCGCCGAGATGGATCAGACCCGATGCGACACGACTCTAAGCATAGCAGGCACAATAAGTAAGCAAGTATGGATGAGTAAGCACAACAAGGCTCAAGAAGTTGCTACTCATGCTAAGTGGTTTCAACTATTTACTGTGGCAAAGACAGGTCATGCAAAGGAATGGGTTCAACTACCGATGGCATGTAACAGTTGAATCGTTGTTGTCCTAATGCAGTAAAAGAGAGCAGGAGCGAGAGAGTGAATTATATCAGTATGCTCAAGGGGATGTACTTGCCTAACACTTTTTAAGATAACACTTCTCTTCATTACCGTCAATTGTCACATCGTCGAAACCATCGTCTCCGAGAAGGAACAAACACTGGCAAACAGGAAAGGAACACATTCAATGCAATGAAACAACCATGACGCATGATATGACAAGTTAAGGTACTTAATTGTCCTAGAGGAATAATTAGCCAAGTTAATTGAAGTGGAATTTAAACAATTTTGAATTCCAACTCCAAATGATATTTACTATATTTCCCTAATCATGAAATGTCCTACTTGGTTATGTTAACTTATTCAAAGATGCATGATCATGGCATAAACAGATTCTTTGGATTTTTCTTACCAATTTTCATATATAAATTATTTTCATCTGACTTACAAATTATGTTCTATGATTTTTAGAAGTTTTAAACATTTTCTGGAATTTCCTGAATTATTTTATTATTAGTAAATCAATTATCGCGCCATCATTACGTCAACATGACGTCAGCGGGTCAACCGTGCCGGGCCCAGGTCAAACCTGACCGGTGGGGTCCACTGTTCAGTGACCGAGGGGTTAATCCCGTGTTGACCGGGGTTTGACCTGCTCCTAGGGCCCGCTGTCAGTGGTTAGGGGGTCATTAGCGGTTAATTATACCCTAATGGCCGACCAGGTCAGCGCTTGCTGGAGCTTCGCTGACGGCGACCAAAACTACGGCAGCCGGGCACTAGAGTTGGCTACGGGGCTCGGCTCGACGCGTAGTTAGCACCAGGGGATAGCCGACGCACCAATCCATTTACGACACCGGAGGGGCCGCGGGGTCGCCGGAGCGGTGGCTGGCGACGAGCTGTGTGGCGGCGGCGGCTCGGGCAACAACGGGGCAATGACTATGGCAAGGGATAGGCCATGGTGTTAGGGTGAGGAGAAAGGGGAGCTCACAGGGAGGCGGATGGGATGGTCAGCAGGCTCGAGGACGGGCGGAGCGCGGCGAATCAACAGCGGGGAGCTTCAGCGACCGGCAAGGATGATGAGCTCGATGGTGACAACGGAAGGCGCCTTTGCTTGATTTCTGCGGCAGGATGGACCAGGGCGTGGTGGTGGTCCACGAGGCTAGCTTGGGGATGCGAGGCAACGGCAGTGGGCGCGGCTACGGCGAGCAACGGCGATGAGCTCCACTCGGGTGGCTGCGGGGAAGAGAGCCACGGAAGAGGGAAAGAGAGCGAGGGAGAGAGACGTGCACGGGAGTCCCTCGCGGCGTCCTTATCAGCCTCCAGGCAGTCGGCGGCAAGCAGGAGGTGGCATGGCGTGTGCCGGCACGCCCCAACCATGCGCTCATCCTCCTGGCATGAGGAAGACGACACGGGAGCGACGGTGTGGGCTAGGCTGCAGCTGGGCCGACTCCAAGTAAATCCAGGTGGGGTTTTCTACTTATTTGTTTTATCTTTTCTATTTTTTTCTATTTGTTTTTTTTGTGTGGGCAAAAATCATATAGCCAAAATCCCAGAAACAATTTATGGGATATAAATAGAATATTACAAAGTCCCACAAATAGTTTCAGCATTTTTGAAACAACTAAAATATTTATAGTGCTTTATTAGTCTTTTTCAGAAACTTTGATGATTTATTGAATTTGCCAAAATAGTTGTGAAAATATGCTTCACCCCTGGTATGTTGTTGCCAACATTTATCAGACATGGTGAACATTTTTAAAAGGCATTTTGAAATCATTAAAACAACACAATTATTGGAATTAGTTTCATCTTTTTGAAGTGCTAGGGCTTGTCATCCCCATTTTAAATTCATTTGAAGTTAAACATGATGCAATGAATGCTCAATGATGCAACTAATAAAAGAAACTTCTAGGGCTGTGACAATCATTCATTCATTTCATCCTTTTTCTACTCTCACAACTCCAACTTCAAAAGTACTTTATTACAAATGTTGTCATCCACATAGTTTGATATGGTACATCATTACCTTCAATTGTATTCATTTATCCAAACTCCTTGGCAAGAATGGCTCTTTGTCTATCCTTGGTTATTGTGGTTTTTCTAATTACTACCCCATTTAAAATGAAAGATACTCATGCCTGCATAGACCATATTTACTCATATCCTCGAAAATGGTCAGAGATCTTTGTTTATAGAGCAACAACTCAGACACTTCAACATATTAAATCATGGCAGATTATTTTTATTAATTCATGAATATATTATAATCTCATATAACCTCATGAAAACAAGAGTGCTTCCTGTTACACTTATTGTCATTATCAAAATCTCAACTACACAGTTCCAACTTTCTTCTTGTTTGGACATTTATTACCGTAATGTCTTGCTTCCCTGCAATGAAAAAATGACTTCCAACAAGTCTCGAGGCTTCTTGATATTGGTGGTTGCTCCTTGGGTTCTTGGTTCCTTTACTGGGCACATATTGGTGTAGTGACCCAAATCCTTCCACTTAAAACATCTGATATAACTCAGGTCCTTCTATCCAGGGACTTGTCTCTTCCCGATACACTTACTCTTCATCTTCCTGGACTCCTGTGTATAGATCATAGATTCTATTTCCCGAGGATCATACTCAGACTCCACAATCGAGAACTCTTCCAAATATTCCTTCGGACAATCCTAGGAGATATGTCCTTCTCCACATGAATAACATGACTTGGTGTAGTTCTCTATTGAGGTATATCCAATAGGTACATGCTCTGTCATCACTGGTACTTGCATACCTATCACTGGTTCCTCTAAAGTTTCCCCAAGGGCCTCTCTGCTGCTTGATCACTTCTTGTACCCTGGTTTTAATTTGGCATTGAGCCGGGTAGTGGGTGGTTCCTTCAGATAACAAACAAGTCGCCAGACTAGTTTGGCATTCTTCGGGTGGGTGATTTTCTTCACAATGAGGGCATCCATCCCTCTGTTCTTCTTGAGCATGTCCTATTTCTCCACAGATCTTGCATGCAAAAGGCTCCTTCATCGATTTGTCACCGTGCTTCTAGATGAGACGGGATCTCAATAGGGTCTTCTTGAATTCTTCCCAAGTTTCTGCTCCATTACATCCTTGTATGTCTTGATGCATTTTACACTAGGTTGCAGCACTTTGGGTAAAGTACTAAAGAGCATATTGAACCATGTTCTAGATCAAATTTCTTGGTTCTCCACATTCTAGATGCATATTTCTGCCTCCAGCTGGGTCATCGGTCCAGAGATTATAGGTCCAGCTTCATTCATGATCTATTGGGTCCAAGGTTTTGGGGATGAGATGGGTAAGAGAGAGTGGTAAAAGATACAAACAACTCAAATACACAAAAGCATCAAAAAATCAAGTCCATACATTCATTAAGTTCAATCAATACTATAGCATCGGCACACGCATAAGGTTGGTATGGTCGATCACACAATTCGCAAAAATGTTCATCTTTATTTATCTTATGGTGGGGCTACCACTAAGCTAGCTTATATCATTGCTTCATCGTCAGTGGGCTTATTCTGGTCATGCTTGAGCTTCTCAAGTTCTTTTGCCAGATTATTCCTATTGACCCGGAGTTTCCGTTCTCATCCCTGTAGTTCCAGGAGTTGGTTCTTGAGCTTTTGGATTTCAACATCACCAGCATATGCCATGGCCTCACTGTTCTTCAAGTCTTGATGAAGCGTCTGAATCTCGGGATCGTGTCTCTTTATATTGGCTATCTTTAGCTTCTCGGCCTTGAGGTCCTCACAAAGTGCTTATTTGTCAAATAATTCTGTGAGAACGTCCATTTCAAGCTTCTTGATGCAATGCTCAGGCTCTTGATTATACACCACCAGAGGTGAAAACTTCCTCTTTTGTTCGTTGGTTAGGATGATGTGTGCTCCATTAGGCTTCTGCCATCCAACCCTTCCAAAGTAGTCGATGCCTAACTCAATGCGATGATGATAGCTCAAACGTGCGATAGCATCATGGATGGCAGTGTTCATGTCCATCTCATATTCATGGTTCAATGTGCCATAATTGATGTCTTCAGTCTTGGGGTCTTCTTTACATCCAAACACTTGGGTCTTGACGCCCCAAAGTCTAGACTTCCTCTTAGTCACCTTCATCTTAGGCATCGACAACTTCATCATTTGTACCAGCTCAATGAGGAAAGGGCCTCTGAGAACATCCTCATAGTGCTCTCTTTTTTTCAGAATGTAGCTCTCCATCTATAGGTTGGAATAAGGAGGGTTCAATAAAAGAATTCAGAAGTTACAAGAGTAGTGAAAACAAAATGTCGGGCGTATAACCTTGGGGTAGCCTAAACCGACCCACAACTCCAACTTTATGAAACAACTAGGGGGCAAGCCGCCTCCCCCTACAGTCCAGATTGCACCCAGCCGGCTACGCCATGCCGGTGGGTCCCGCCGACTACACCTAGCCGGCTCCGGTGAGCTTGTCAGCTGGGGGCAAGGCCCCCTGACCTCCTAGCCGACCGTGCCTTGGATCCCACTACCAAGGCATGCGTGGCAACAGTGCCCCCATCCCGACGGGGGTCAGCGCCCGTATGGCCACAGTGGAGACAATAGTGCCCCTGACTTCCACTGACTGCGACCGGTCCTCCAAAAGTGACAGCATGCCTCCAACCACTCCATTACCTGCCCCGGTGTAGCTACAGTGTAGCCGGCCGTACCGCTGACCACGGCCAGCTATCACAAGGCGACGCCCCGAAGGATGACCCGTGCCGTGAAGTGACCATTGCTGGGACCCATCGTGCGGGCCCCTCCGGCCAGGATGGGACCTCCCAGTCGGCAGGCCCTACTAGTGACGAGACCCTACAACCAGGGGCTTTATGGCCGGCTATAGAGGCTGTCAGCTAGGGCCCTCCCATGGCTTTCCATCCATATTGTAATCCGGGGGGTTGGACTATAGCCCCCCCCCCCCGGTCAGAGGGCAAGAAATAGAAGCAACAGATAGACAAGAACACACACATAGAGGAACACCTCGTTCCATAGCCACCCTCATAGCAAGGGAACGGGAGCCGACAACTCCTTCTTCCACCTCTAGACACGGCTCAAGGAACACCATTGTAGCCTTTCCTCACCAATCAACTAGATCAGACAGGACTAGGGGTGTTACCTCCCACGGAGGGTCCCAAACTTTGGTATATCATGTGTCGGTGACCGCTTGTGCCTAATACTGCTCCCGGAGCCCTTCGGCATCCTCTGGCCCCAACCACATTCGATAAGCCTACCCATGTCAGCTGTCGTGAGATAACGACGACAGTTGGCGCCCATCGTGGGGCCATACACGGAGCCGGTCGGAGTCACGCTCCGGGCGGGAACCTTCGCCACTTCCCGTGGCTGCCGCATGTCCAGGCGAAACCGCAGGCTGGCGGGGCTTACTCTGGTAGGTCCTGCGGATGGCATCATCAACCTCACACTCGACATCGACGCACTCACTATGTGCCTTAGCAAGCTGAGCCTTGCCGAAGCACCAGTCATCGACGAGTACCCTAGCTCGATGCTCGACTGCACCGACACGCCTGTGGGAACACTCACTATGACCAAGTCCAGCAGCTCCCACATCCGCGTGGGAGAGATGGCCATCACCTCCACCACCTCTTCCGGCCAGGCGCGGGCCGAGGCTGACGTTGTCGTGGCCCGCACTGGCACCTGTGACCCGCTCGACGCGGCCCTCCATCACTCCGACAACGAACCCCGTAGGAAGAGGGATTTGCACACATGGACTCAACCATACACAAGCCACCTCACAACACAAGCATATCACAACACAAGTCACAAACAATCACACAAGGACACATGAACCCAACATGGCAATTATGAAAGAAGGCATGAGGAAGAAATGATGGATGCCATGATGCATGAATGCAATTCAATCACATGGGACAAGGTGCACATCAACACATATCTCATGACACAAGGTTCATACATATGGTAACATGCCAAATAAGGTAGGGACAGCACTTGGGCTGTCACAACTCTCCCACACTACAAGAGGATCTCGACCCGAGATCTAGGAACGGAAGAAGTCTGGAAATTCAGAACGGAGCAGGTCCTCACGTTCCCAAGTAGCTTCTTTGTCAGAATGATGAGACCACTTCACCTTGAGGAACTTGATAGACTTGCTGCGAGTCTTACGCTCAGTTTTTTCAAGAATTGCAACTGGGTGCTCACGATAAGAAAGATCAGCTTGAAGATCGATGTCTTGGAGGTCAATGGTTCGCTCTGGAGTCTTGAAGCATTTCCGGAGCTGAGAAACATGGAAGACGTTGTGCACGTTTGCGAAATTTGGAGGAAGCTCAAGTTGATATGCAAGACCACCTCTCTTGTCAACAACTTTGAATGGACCAACGAAACGAGGAGCCAACTTCCCTTTGATCCCAAATCGCTGCGTGCCTCTCATGGGAGAAACATTGAGATAGACAAGATCATCCACTTGGAAGGAAACATCGAGATAGACAAGCTCTTCTAACGGGAGTGAGCTGCTTTGAGGTTCTCACGAATGACATGGCACATCTCTTCTGCTTTAGTGATCATGTCATTGCCCAATATCCGACGCTCACCGGTTTCAGACGAGTTAAGCGGGGTACGACACTTTCTGCCGTAGAGAATCTCGAACGGGGCCATGCCTGAACTAGCTTGGAAGCTATTGTTGTATGAAAATTCAGCATATGGGAGGCAGTCTTCCCACTTCATGTCGAACGAGATCACACAGGCTCTGAGCATATCTTCAAGAATCTGATTGACCCTCTCAACTTGACCACTTGTCTGCGGATGGAATGTCATGCTGAAATGGATCTTAGTACCCATAGCAATCTCGAAGGACTCCCAAAACTTGGAAGTGAAGAGGCTTCCATGGTCAGAAGAGATGAGCTGAGGAATACCATGCAAAGAGACTATCCTTGACGTATACAACTCTGCAAGCTGAGCTACCGAAATAGACTCTTTGACTGGCAGGAAATGAGCCACTTTTGACAGCTTGTCGATAACCACAAAGATGGCATCGTTGCCTCTCTTGGACTTAGGGAACCCAGTTACGAAATCCATCTCCACATGATCAAATTTCCACTCTGGGATAGGCAAAGGCTTAAGAAGACCTGCTGGATGTTGATGTTCCGCCTTCACTCTGCGGCAAACATCACACTCGTTGACAAACTGAGCAATTTCACGTTTCATACGAGTCCACCATAAGGTTTGCTTGAGATCCTGATACATCTTGGAACTGCCTGGATGGATGGATAGAAGAGAATTGTGTGCTTCGTCCATAATAACCTTTATGAGATCGCCTTTTGGAACCACATACGGTCCTCAAAGAACAAGGTGTCTTTGTCATCAATACGAAAGAACTTATACTTCGGAATGCTCTTGGCCACACCTTTCTTCACTTTCTTCACCATAGCGTCTAGCAGCTGTGCTTGGCGAACCTGAACTTCCAGAGTTGGAGAGACTTGAAGATTGGCAAGAAATCCTTGCGGAATCATCTAAAGGTTGAGCTTACGGAAGGCTTCACAAAGCTCGGGTTGAAGAGGCTTCAAGATCAGACTATTGCAGTACGCCTTACGACTGAGCACGTCTGCAATGACATTTGCTTTCCCATGAGTATACTCAATGCTTGGGTTGAAGTCTTCAAGCATTTCCACCCAACGAGATTGCCAAAGATTGAGATTGGGTTGAGTGAAAATGTACTTCAGGCTCTTGTGATCAGTGTACACCTCAACTGGTCTACCCAACAACAAATGCCTCCAAGTCATAAGAGCATGAACAACTGCCGCCAACTCAAGATCATGAGTGGGGTAGTTCTTCTCGGTTGGCTTCAGCTGATGCGAGGTATAGGCCACAATCTTCTTGTCTGGCATAAGAACACCACCAAGGCCTTGGAGAGAAGCATCACAGAAAACTTGGAAAGGCTTGGACTGCTCCGGAGGAACAAGAACTGGAGCTGAAGTCAGTCTCTGCTTGAGCGTATTGAACGCCGCATCACACTCAGGAGACCAAACATACTAGACACACTTCTGAAGGAGATTGGACAGAGGCTTAGCAATTTGAGAGAAGTTCTCCACGAATCTTCTGCAATAGCTAGCAAGCCCGAGGAAACTTCAAAGCTGCTTGACGTTCTGAGGAGGCTCCTACTTCAAGATTGCCTCGACTTTCTCAGGGTGCACTTTAATTCCCTCGGCAGAGATGACATGCCCGAGGTACACCACTTCGTTGAGCCAGAACTCACACTTGGAAAAATTGGCATAGAACCAATGTTCCCATAACTTGTCAAGCACGAGGCGGAGATGCTCTGCATGATCTCACTACTAGGAAAAGGCATGCTAGTGGCGCACCAGTTTTGCCTACTAATGGTGCACTGGTGGTGCGCCACTAGCACCACGCCATTAGAATTAAATACTAATGGCGCACCCCTAGTGCGCCATTAGAATCTGGTGTACTAATGGCGCACCAGGCCGTGCGCCATTAGTATAGCCAACAGTGTGCTTTGGCATACTAATGGCACACAAGTGGCTAATGCGCCATTAGAGACTTTTTTATAGTGCGCCATTAGAGTCTTGAGTGGTGCGCCACTAGTATGAATATTAGGATTTTTTTTCTTTTCTGATATTTTCACAGGTTACAAAATATATTATTGGACAGAATTTAGACAACACCACACAGCAACAGTAGATTCATCGAATACAATAGAAGATTAGTCTCCGAATACAAATCATCATATTAGTCTCCGAATTCAAAAGACCGAACAAAGATAGAACATTACAAGTCTCGAGACCGTGAGTAGCGAATTTGTCTTCACATTCCAAGTCGATATCGATCATCTAAACTACCATCACATAGAAGAGAGCTGCGGTCATCACGATGAGCATAATCCCGATGAAACTGGTCTTCATCCGGTTCCTCCAACGCTCCCTCCTCTCTCCCGCTAGATAGCGCGCGTATCTAGATTCCACCTCCGCCCTAGTGGTGTACCCTTTGTAACTGTTACCATTGAAACGGTGAACCTGTCTCCGACACTCCTCCCAGTCGTCGTAGACTTCAGGAACCTTACCCTTCTACATGAGACGATGGTACCTGCAAACTCAAGGGCCTCTCGGGGTACCTGCAAAATTATCACGATGCGATGGTCGGAGACAAAACCCAGCAAACTAGCACCATAATGTGCCTCTACTTCAATATGGATGAAAAGGCCACAGACCATATGGTCCTCTGCTTTCATATGGACAAAAATCAGCTCAACTTATGTGAGCTTCCATTCCAGATCTAATAGGTCACCCAACAAAAAATAATCAATAGTTTTAGCTGGAAAAAATTCATGGATTGTTGTTAACTGAAAATTAGTGAACTTGGCAATAAAACTGGAATATCAAAACCTTTGGCAAAGATAGATTAAAAGGAGAAGGTAGAACTGCAATTGATTTGGTATAGCTATGAAAGCTCACTAGTCACTACATCCCTCTTGCGACCCATGGCATACAACAAAGTAACTCCTCCCACTTTCAGGCAAAGTTCAATATAGGGTATTCCCATTATCAGTAATGACATCTCTTGCCAATCTAGTGAACATCTTCCATATAACGGATATCTTCAGTTTAGCTACTTTGCCTGATGCTAAGTACAATAGGCTAGGTTTGTATCTCCCATATGTCACCCAGCTACTGTAGCGTGCGCAAAAACATAACAAGAGGCTGTCATGTTATTTGCTGATCCTTTTACTGATAAACAGGCCTTAATTATACTTGGAATCTACGTATGTATGTAATGTAAAAATGCTCTTATATTATGGGAAGGAGGGAGTATATTTTAGGCTCCTCTGTCTAAATAAACCGGTTCATATTTCGATCATGTCAGGGAAGCAAAACATTCAACCGCTTGCATACAGTTCAACACGTTGTTACTAAAACGGGTTGACTGAATTTTGTAGTAATACTGAGCTAGTGGTTTCAGGCTTTCAACTTTAGTTTGTAGCATTTTCTTTCATAACAGTGAGCGATCGAAACAGAGACTGCAAAGGGATGGCGTCGTCCTCTCGCCTGATCTTGGCTGCGCCTCGGGCAGAGCAGACTATGCAAGTAGAATCAATGTAGCACAAATTACTTGATTGGAGCAGGAGGAGAGAAACCACATAGACTGACAAGATCAAAACCAAGGACGAGGGACCGGGAAACATAACTGGATATACTGTCGTGCCCTGGTTGTTTGATCAAACTTAATTGGGCCAGCATGAGCAACGAATGCAGAGAGATGGAGAAAACAAGTGAGAAAGGTATACAAACAGAGGAAGACTGAATAAAATTCAGAAGATCTCCGGAACTGAATGTTGACGAGTCTCCTCGAATAAGAAAGAGTATGTATCTATATCTACTTGGAAGAAATTAAGCAGCATACTGAAGGCGCATCGGGTATGCCTGGACCCTCCTCGATCACATTCCGGAGGCGATAGAAGGCACTCACGATCGCACAGACCGAGCATCCATGCACCTGATCGAGCTTGATGTGCCAAACAATAGAAATTCCTCGTGGTATGATAAATCTGAATTCCTGACTATAAGTTTTAGTTTCAGAAGTAGAGAAAAGTAACTAGCTTGTAACATTTCGACAGCGACTAGCAATTAGTAACGCAGGGCATGACGACGTGGAAAAGCACCTGAATCATTCTTAACTCCAGAAATCATTGCATCACTTCAGGGCCAATAATTGTAGAGAGTAAAATGACAACAAGGGCACATGATATGATTCAGTGGCAAATTCAAGTTCCAGGTCACGATTTATTTGATCGAACCAAGTCCAACATGACAAATGGAAGAATAACTTTAGACCAGAGTACAAACTGAATTCTGACATTATAGCTTATGAGTCTGGAATAAATAGGGGCATGGCACGACAAGGGAGGGAGGAGCAGGAAGGAGGCAAGGGAGGAGAGAGGAGGGAGGGAGGAAGGGAGGAGAGAGGAGGGAGGGAGGAAGGGAGGAGGGAGGGAGGGAGGGAGGGAGGGAGGAGAGAGAAGGGAGGGAGGGAGGAAGGGAGGAGAGAGGAGGGAGGAGGGAGGGAGGACAGAGGAGAGAGGAGGGAGGAAGGAGGCCCGTACCTTGCAGCGAATAGGGTGGTGGCGATGGCGACCAGGGAGGAGGAGGCGAACAGGGTGGCGGCGATGGCGACCGGAGACCGGAGAGGAGGAGGATCTGGCGAGAGGGAGGGACGAAGGGGTCGGGGGAGTTAGTTAGCTAAATATTTCTAATGGCGCACCCCCGAGCGTTGCGCCATTAGAATGTTTTTTTTCACATTCTAATGGTGCACCGCTCGGAAGTGCGCCATTAGAATGTTTTTTTTCACATTCTAATGGCGCATCCCCGAGCGGTGTGCCATTAGAATGCTATTTTTTAATATTCTTTTATAAGAACAGTAATAATTTTTTTATAAAAACAGTAATAATTTTTTATGAATATGAAAAAATGTCATCAAATTTGTTATTTGAAAATGGGGGTGCTCGGCGGCGGTGGAGCAGGGGAGGGTGCGAGGGGTGCTCGGCGACGGTGGGTCGTCGGCGGCGGTGGAGCGGGGGAGGGTGCGGGGGGTGCTCGACGGTGGTGCAGCGGGCCGGGGAGGGTGCGGTGGGTCGTCTCGGCGGCGGTGGAGCTAGAGAGGACGTTTTTCGCGGTGACGTTTGCGCCCGCGGTCTTGGATTTGGCTTCGGGTATAACCATGGTGGTGAAATACCGGTCTTCTTTTAGGACGCTCTTGGCCCATCTGACACGGAACATCGGGACCTTCTCTCCAGCGTAGCTCAGCTCCCAGATCTCCTCGATCCTTCCGTAGTATCTGTCCTTGTCGTTACCGGTGTAGGATTCCATCGTTACCCTGGAGTTCTGATAACCATCGCTCTTCATGTCCTTGTCCTTGGTGTAGAATGTGTAGCCGTTGATATCGTAAGCCTCATAGGTCATCAGGTTGTGCTCGACGCCCTGTGACAAGGCGAATATGAGTTGTTCTTCCGCGGAAGAATCCTCATGTAAAGGGTACGACAAAAGCTTCTGCTTGAACCAACGCGTGAAACATGAGTTGTGCTCTTTGATTATATCTCCGTCCGTCCTTTGTTAGCCTCGGTCATTGTACGTCTTCTCAATAAAGGTTTTGTGCTCTACCACCCAAGGATCGACCACGTCTATGTGTTGTAGCGCGACTAAGTTTGCTCTTTCAAAGTCGGCGAGTCGACCCTCGAAGTCGACATGCATTTCGCGGCGCCCCTCACGGTGACCCCATCCAGCGAGCCTACCGAGGTGCCTGTTGACGGGCAGACCAATGGGGTTCTCGATGCCTAGATAATTCGTGCAGTAGGAGATGCACTCTTCGGTTAGAAAGCCCCTGGCTATGCTTCCCTATGGACGTGACATGTTGCGAACGTATCCTTTGATGACACCATTCATCCTTTCGAACGGCATTATGTTGTGCAGGAATGTCGGCCCGAGTTGGATGATATCCTCCACAATATGGACCAACAGATGCACCATAACGTCGAAGAATGCGGACGGGAAGTACATCCTTCATACAATGGAGTAACCGCGTCTATCTCCAGTTGATCCAGCTTGGCTTTCTCTCGAGCGGCAGCTCTTGCGTTATCCGTCTGCTTGAGAAGCAGCTCTTGAATATGAGGGTCCTGCACCAAGCCTCCATCGTCGTCTGCTCCGGCATCTTCATCTTCATGATCATGCCCTTTGTCTTGATCTTCCTCATCATCATGTCCGGCATCTTCTACATGATGACTGCATACAACATCACCGTCATGATCATGTCCTGGAGATTCTTCGTCTTCTCGCCCGCCCTTGCCGCGGTGGTTGTCTTGCTGCCCTTCCTCATTTCTTGCCCGACCCCCATGGACGACTTCATAGTCATCTTCATCACCTTGCCACCGATAGCCATCCATGAAACCATGCAAGAGCAGGTGGTCCCGCACCTCCCCGGAATCCGGGTCTGCAATAAGGCTCTTCATCTTGCATCTTCGACACGGACATCTTATCTCCGTCTCGTTCTTTTGAAGCATCTCGGCCTTCGCGGAGCTCAAAAACCTATTCATGATGCCTTCGGTCATCGTGCGGACCATGGTCACCTGCGGGGTAGAGCAAAACGATATTTTAGAACCAAGAAAAAATTTGGCATGACTTTCCCTAAAAATAGGACCTAAAATAATGCATAGTGCCAAAATTCTCGCCGAAATGGAAATGAATCAACATTCCGGCAAAATATTGGCAAACTATCGCATTTCAAATACCGGTACCTGCAAACACAAACATATATGCGACACCACAAACATATGCAACACCACAAACATACATAGATCTAGCAAGGCCATAAAAAGTGCATGTGCACGTTGTTGGAGCGAGCTAGGGAGAAAAAAAGTAGATCTACAACATAAAGATAGCTTTCCCCTTACTTACCTATAAAAAAGGTAATTTAACCACTTAATTTTGATGAATCTATGGTGCAAATGAGGTGAGGAGGAGGAGGCAGCCGACACAAGCTTGGAGGAGGAGGTGGAGAGAATGAAGTGGGGAAAGTGAGTGTGTAGGTGTGGCTGTCCAAAATATCTAGCTGGCCCCAGGTTACTAATGGCGCACCACCTACAAATGCGCCATTAGTAACCCTGGTTACTAATGGCGCACCAGCTGGAGGTGCGCCATTAGAATTTTTGCAAAAAAAAATTGTTACTAATGGCGCACCAGCTACGAATGCGCCATTAGTAACCCTGGTTACTAATAGCGCACCAGATGGAGGTGCCCCATTAGAATTTTTGCAAAAAAAAAATTGTTACTAATGGCGCACTAGCTATGAATGCGCCATTAGTAACCCTGGTTACTAATGGCACACCAGATGGAGGTGCGCCATTAGAATTTTTGCAAAAAAAATTGTTACTAATGGCGCGCCATGGGTCTGGTGCGCCATTAGTGTCTACCACACTAATGGCGCACCGACTCATGGTGCGCCATTACTATATAGTAGTGGCGCACCACTTGTCTGGTGCGCCATTAGTGGCCATATCATCGATAGCCCTTTTCCTAGTAGCGTCTTCTTCTGTCTCCGAGAACACCAGAATATCATCAACATAAACCAAGACAAACTCATTCTTGAAACGAGAGAAGATGAAATTCATCATCCTTGAGAAGGTTGGAGGAGCATTCGCAAGACCAAACGACGTCACGGTGTACTCATATGAGCCAAAACTCGTCCTAAACGCGGTCTTGGAAATGTCTTCTTCACGAATGCGGATTTGATGATAACCCATTCGAAGATCCAACTTGGAGAAAACTTTGGCACCTTTCAGTTGCTCAAACAACTCATTGATGTTGGGAAGTGGGTACTTGTTTATGATTGTCTTCTTATTGAATGGCCGGTAATCAACACAAAGATGATCCGTGCCATCCTTCTTTTTGATAAAAAAAAATCCACAACCCCACGGAGAAGAGCTTGGCCTAATCAGACCCAGACGTTATTGCTCATCTAGCTGCTTCTTCAACTCTTTCAGCTCTTCGGGGCCAAGTTTATACGGCCCTTGCAGACCGGTTCAGTTCTAGGCTCGAGATCAATCACGAACTTAACTGGCCGGTGTGGAGGCATTCCTGACAATTCTTCTAGAAAGACATCTTCATACTCACAAACCACCGAAATTTGAGAAATCGCCGAGATTTCACCCTATTCGTTGAGAGCAAAGAGACGGATTGTGTCATCGCGAGCTGCGAAAAAAATCACGTCTTCTGAAGTATGAGTCAGCTTGACTTCTTTTGATTTGCAATCAATATGAGCCTTGTTCATAGCCAGGAAGTCCATGCCCAGAATGAGATCATTATCAGAATTTCCGAGAACAATTGGCGAAGCCAAAAAAGAATAATTCCCCATCATCATAGAAGCATCTGAAACAATCATATGCGAACTCATGTGCATCCCCGGAGAAACCACACGAAACGGACTAGCTAAATGCTCCACAGAAAACTCATGCATAGCGACAAAAGGCTTGGATATGAATGAATGGGATGCACCAAAATCAAATAAGACTTTTGCAGGAAAATCATTAACTGAAAGATTACCCATAATCACATCATTGGACTGCTCTGCTTCTACTGAATTCACCATATTCAGTTTGACTGACTTGGGATTATGCTTCACTATAGCATTGCCTGGAGGCTTGACAGGAGGAGGAGGCGGAAGACGCCGCTGGTTGCACTTGTTGGCATAGTGACCCTTCTGGCCACATTTGTGACAAGTCACCTCAGAGAGCGGACGAACATTGCCTGGAGGAGGAACAAGAACTGCCTTGGACGCCTGATTCTTCTGCTAGAAACCTCGGTTGGGCGGGTGGGAAGAACCACGACCACCAAACTGCTTCTGCTGGTGAGGAGGACAAAACAGAAGAGGATTCGGCGCTCAATACTTCTACTTCTTAGGAACCATCTGAGAGCTAGAAGAAGAATATGAATCCCTTGAACGCTTCTTCGAGTTCTCCAACTTGAGCTGAGTTGCTTCAGTCTTCAAAGCCATGCTGTAGAACTGATCGAACTGACGAGGCTCTTGAAGAACAAGGTCTGGTAGAAGCTCATCCTTGAGACCACCTCTGAACTGATAGATCATCGCCTTATCATCTGGAACATCTTGCTTGGCATAACGAGCTAGATTCTGGAACTCAATGTTGTACTGGTAGACTGACTTGGTTCCCTGCTTCAGGTGCCTGAACTTCTCATGCATCTCCTCGCCAAAGCTTGTCGGAATGTAATGAGCCCTGAAGTCATGATGAAATCGTCCCAAGTAACAACACGATCGCCCCTGGAATCCTTGTACTATTGCCACCAATCAGCTGCTTGACCCTTTAGCTGGAACGAAGCAAATCTGACAAAGTCCTCTGGCCTGACATTGCTGCACTCAAAATGCTTGCTCATATCACGAAGCCAAATATCAGCATCTAGAGGCTGCTCACAACAGGTGAAAGTCTTGGGCTGGTTGGCAAGGAACTGATTGAGAGTCGCAAACTGCAATTGATTCTGGAAATTTCCTTGAAAACCTTGCTGACCCTGCTCCCTTTCTTGCAACAGCCTGAGCAACATCTGAGTGTTCGCATTGGTCGTGGCCATCACAGCTTGCCAAGCTTCTGGAGGAGGAGGCGGAGGAGGCGGTGGCAGGGGTGGTGGTGGAACATCAGTCTGCTCCTCACCACGATCCGGATTGCTGCGAGTTGGTGGAGCCATCCTGAAGATGGACAAAACGGATTAGCCTCATTGATAAGATGAAACATAAGCTGAATCAAAAGCTTGAAAGAATTGAACAACACACATAGCCTTCCTACTGAAAAATTAGTAAGAATGCTTCTTCGGATCATGATAATAGTATTAGACATAATAAGCTACTTGCAATAACACAACAAGTATTGAGCTAAGCGCTCGGAACAAATGTACATGCCCAATACATCTGGAGAAGATGATCCTAGATGACTACAAGATTTCCCACCTATGAACTTCCGAAAACTTTCTTGTTTATGCGATTCAGGTTGCGGAATCAGGAACCTACCCTAGGCAATCAGCTGCGACTGCATCTGCAACCTTCCACACCATAATTCAAGACATTTCGTAAACTCGTCTACTCTCGCATCCTCGAACTCACAACGATACTAAACCATGGGTGTACCCCAGACGCCTCCCCAGTACTGGGTGACTCCGACCTTATCTCACCACGATAAGTATTGAAGCAATTCCGAACATTCTCCGTCCTGAGATATCAAGGAAGCTGAATGATAATGATGTGCCAACCTTCCTCGGAGCTCAACTTCCCGGAAGAAATCAAGTCAGACAGGAGGCACCAAGACAGAATCCTGTCACATCGCCATCATACAGATTCCAAAATACCAGCGTGATCCTAAAAAAAATGAGCGAGGAGAGGAGTAGAATTAAAATTCCTAAGTTGGAAACGTCACCAGAGCATAGAAGAGGAGTAAAAAGAATCCTACTCTCCAATATAACTAGACTCAAAATAGTTTTACTAGACACAACTCGGCCAAGTTCGAACAAGCAAAGGCTCCTATGGTCGTATGGTTGTGATACCAACTTGTCACACCCAAGATGTGCGCCTATCCATTTAAGGCACGAGGGCCTCACAAGGGATAGAGGCGCATCTTGCCATTAGCAAGAATAGTATCATTACAACATACAATACTGAATGAGAAGAGTATACAAGTTGGCTTGCACTCGCCACATGCTAACTTACAATGTCACTCAAATCATAGCATCAAGTTGAACACAGGGTCCGACTACGGACGAAATCAAACGATAAAAGAAGTTGCAAATGATACTATCAAGCTATCCCAACGATCACGACCAGGTCCTCTACTCATCCGGATACATCACGTACATCCTGCCTCTCTCCTCATCATACTCCCACTGGAGCTGAGTAAGATCATCCTGCACGATCTCATCTGAACTTGCACTTGGATTGTTGTAGTAAACTGTGAGTCACAGAGGACTCAGCTATCATGTGCCCGGGTACCAAGACTATTTAAGCTTTAGGAAGGAAGGGGTGGTGTTTAGTCTGCAGCAGCACTAAGCATTTTTATGGTCGCTAGCTTACGCAACATTAAATTAATATGAGTGCCCTACGAAGACATTCGAATCTAGGATGATCTCTAAGAGATCCTGAACACTTACTTACGTCAATCATAACCCCACCGTGTTCTCTCTCGGTTCATGTTCACGAGCAGAGACGATCACGGCTACTCACACAGTTGGTGTATTTTAATTAGAGCTTACTTCAAGATTTCTATAACCGGGTGTTAAACAAATATCCAAGTTGCCACAAAACCGCGGGCACGGCTTTCCGAAAGATTTAACCCTGCAGGGGTGCTCCAACTAGTCCATCACAAATAACCACACTCCATGGGAATAGCCTCGAACGCGGTTCTCGCGATCATCATAGACAATTCCAAAGGAGGCCAACACCTCGAGTAAACCCGAAGAAAGTCAGACTCCTCATGCAAGACATTTGATAAAGGTAAAACAAATCCAGCAAGACCACCCGACGTGTCGACAACCCGATAAGAGCCGCGTATCTCAGTCTCAGGACACGACGGATGAGCGATGGTTACCACGCCAATCACCGAGTTGCCCCGGGCGTCGTTAATAAGCTGCTCTGGGTTGGACCAACACTCATGCGGAGCACTGGCCCGGGGTTGATTAAATTATCCACGGGTTTGCAAGACCCTATGCAATTAATTAAGTTGTTAAGCAAATGTAGTACCAATGTTGGGTCTTGCCACACAAGTTTTAATCTCCACCGAATAAACAAGGGGGTCCCCATAACAACCCCATGCGTGTTAGGAGCGCAAAATATGGAAAACATAACACCGGTAACAAGGAACTAATGGCGGCACGAGTGGAACAAATCACTTAGCAAAAGGCCAAGCCTTCCACCAATACCAGATATATATGTGCATTAATTTAAATAACTGAATTTATGGTGATAGCCAATCCATGTTATCACATGGAACAACCTGCAACTAAGAACGCTATAAGAGGGCTGAGCAGTGGTAACTTAGCCAATCAACGGTTTGCTGGGATGTGGAGGTTAGAGGCTGACATGACAACATGGGGGCTGATATCATGTGGTAGGAAGCGCAATTGTAACGATAAGAACGAGAAACTAGCAAGCAAAGATAGTATTGGGATCCTGGTACGATCATCTTGCCTGTTGGTTCTTCAGCGGAACAAGTAGCGGGATCCTCGTAGTGGTACTCTCCAGGTTCCTCGAACTCAGATTCGACACTCGCGTCTACCCAAGAGAAACAGAAAATAAATAACCAACAAAGGTGCAATGCACAACCAAGATGATGCATGATCATTTTAATAAAGAATTTAACATGGCAATCTCATTATAGTCAAGTTTCACATGCAAAGGTGGTAGATTAATGAATCTGGACAGAAACTCGTGTTACGTTATTTAGACATGCATGAACATGGAAAATATGTATGCATCATGCAAAATCTATGGAAGTGCATATAAAGATCGCGAGGAACGGAGCTACGGTTCTCGAGATACCTCATGACAAGGCACGGAGGCAAAACACAAGATCACCTAAATACTTGGGCTAATTCTTGGCATTCCAAGGTAGCCACTGGATAGGTGATGAAAAATCAATCACAATAGACTCAATAATCACTCAATTCCATGGATTATAGCTCCCACAACACACAAAACAACATAGCACTCAATCTGCCACAAAACAGCAACATAGCAATTCGAAAAGCTCACAACTATTGCTACAGGAACTCTACAGCCACAAACAAGACATGGACATAAACTACACCATACACACACCAATTCATCCAACTATAGAATCAGAAAAAGAGCTACACATCACTATGCATGGAGCTGTCAAGTAGGAATGATGAAACAGGTTTTTAGGGATATGGTGAAAATTCCAGTTTTCTGGAATGTGGGTTAATAAAGTAACAAGTTAGCAGCACTGGTTAAATATGCTAGGAAGCTCCAAATGGCAGGAAAAATGACAGGATGGTATATGACAATGTCTACTACAAATAACTAACACTGAACATGTTCAAAAACACAACACATCAGTAGCTACACCCCACTTAACATGGCAAAACAATAACAACAGATCTCCCAGACTTGGCCATTTTTAGAGCAGGTTGGCAGAAACAGAAAATAGCTTGATGAACAGCATGGTTCCCACTTAAATAGGGACCTGACATGAACAAAAAAAATACTAGGACATTCCCAACAACTTTGACTAACAAAATCATGTTGGCAAGATCTTGAAAGCATGCATAGATTAAATCGTATGAAAAAGACAAAAGGGCATCACAGCATAAAATGCAGTTTTATCAAGTTGCCCCAAAGTCAAATCTGACTTCACAGATGCATTCATGGGTGGATTCTGCCCCAAAATCATTACTCATACCTATATGCTTGCATGGAACATGGAGGAGCAAAGCTAGGTCGAAATTTGACCTCCCTAGGGCATGGGTGACTTATGTCACTTATGAAACTCAATGAAAATGCCCCAAAATGATATGTGCTCCATAGATACATGTTGTAAGTGGTTATTTAGCATATTAAGGACATGATAACATGGCATAGCATCAAAAACAAGAATGTAACTAGCTAGAGAAGAATCCATGCTCATATGAACATATAGGGAAAAACCTACATATGGAGCTACAATGCACATGGATGAGTGTATGTAAAACATACACACCACTCACACTCACCTACATCACACGGCACACCCCATGTGCCAAGCTCACACTACATGTGCACCACACACCCTACACACACACACTCCCTAACACACCTACACATGGAAGTGGGTGTGAAACACACACACACACACATAGCACCACACTATGTTGCACTCACCAATAGCACTCATATGTGGGTATGTGCAAGGGCACATACACACACATACATGCATAACATACATACACACACACATGCATGGGTGCATATGCACATAGTGCATACACACACACGTACACATCTCACTCTCACCACAAGAGCATGTGCAACAAAGCACACACACACTCACTAGCTAACACACACAACAAATATGTGGGTATATGCACATGGGTGCATATACACACACACAACACACACTCTCATGTGTGTGTGCACACAAACACACACACACACACATCTGCCACTCACACAAAACACCACATAAAACAATATAAGCCACACACACACTATAGATATTTGCAAAAGAAAGAAATAGCAAAAAAAAGAAAAAACAGAAAAGAAAACCAAAGGGGGGGAAGAGGATCGAACCCATGACCTCCCTGCACAGCCCATCGAACCAGGCCACTGGGCTACGGACGCGATGGTTAACAAAGGAGGGAGCACTCTGCTCTAATACACACGCGCTAGCCGAAACTCTGACGAAACTGAAGCTACAACAGAGCACGGCACAGAGCAACGCGGCGGCGCAGCTCCGGAGATCCTACGCGCTACAGGGCCACTCCGACGATGCTACCATGCGGAATCGACGGGGGAACCCATCCCTCGTCTCCTCTCGCGAAGAGGGGGGCGGTGGCGAGCGGTAGGAGCTCTACAACCTACCGGCGGTGACCATGCGACGGCGGCGACCGAAATGAGCTACATGCGGAGGAGAAGACGTACGGGGCCGGCGGCTCACCTTGGGCTCGAACGACGCAAGACAAGCTCGACGGAGGGGCAGAAGGGGATGGAGCCGCTTGGGGATGCGTCAGCGACGGAGGGGAAGGAGATCGGCTCTGCTCCGGCGACGAGGAGGAAGACGAGGGCCTCCAGGGCCCTCCTAGCTCCGGGAACGGGACGGCAGGTCCACTAGGAACGCGGCAGCCATCGCACCAAGGGTGACGACCAGCGGAGACGTGGCGACACCGGCGATGACGACGGCGGATGGGAATGGCGGCGGAGGAGGAGAAGGGGAAACCCTAGGGCGGGGGCACGGATGCCAAGGCTTAAATAGCGGCCTCGACGTGTGTGAACGGCTAACAGCGACCGGACAGCGACGACGCGCGCTCTCTGCTCTCTCTCTCTCTGACGAAACTGACGGCGAGGAGGAACGGGGCAGGTGACCATCGGCCAGGCTGGGTCTAGTGGGCCGGGAGGCCACACGCTCCTCTCTCTCTCTCTCTCTGGGAAAACAGAAAAGGTTTAACCTTTGTTAAAATAAAGTAGAGAAGAAAAATAAAGCCAGAGAATAGGGAAAAGGTTTTGGAGAAAAATAAAAATAGTTTTGTGAAGGAAATTAAATGCCCATTTTAAATAAAATATGAAGTTGATTAAAGAGCAAGTTAATTATTTTTATAATCAATAAAACAGCTCTTGTTTTCAAAAGAGATTCAAAACCAAATCACCCAAACACCAAAAACTCCATGCTCATAATTCATAGAAATATTGGGATCACCACATGAACATTTTAAGATGATTTATAAAACAACTTAAATCTGGTCATATATTTGTTAAAAGAAGAGAGGGGAAGATGCGGTGATGTTGAAAGATGGAAGAGAGGGGGTAGGAAGAGGGATTTGCACACATGTACTCAACCATACACAAGCCACCTCACAACACAAGCATATCACAACACAAGTCACAAACAATCACACAAGGACACATGAACCCAACATGGCAATTACGAAAGAAGGCATGAGGAAGAAATGATGGATGCCATGATGCATGAATGCAATTCAATCACATGGGACAAGGTGCACATCAACACATATCTCATGACACAAGGTTCATACATATGGTAACATGCCAAATAAGGTAGGGACAGCACTCGGGCTGTCACAGACGATGAATGCGAAACCAAACAAAACACAGACGAAAATGGACATAAAAGGGGAATCTTCTGGAGCGTCGGTCCCGGGCTGTTACAACTCTCCTCCACTACATGAGGATCTCGTCCCGAGATCTAGAATGAGAAGAAGGGAAAGAGCAAGAGGTAAAACTTGGTTGCATCTCTGACAAACGAGTGAAACCAATGAAAACATGAAGGTTGGAAGAGATGAAGAATAACATGGGAACAAGCAAGAATTCACAAGAAATTTCGGCAGCACTTCGGTAGGGTAAAGAGGAAAAATTTGATACGAAGGAAAATAACTTAAACATAGGACACAACACTCCGGTAAAGAATAAGCAAGAAAGAATATGATCTTAATCAAACTAGTTGAGGGTAGAAAGAGAACAACATGGCAATGCCTCTGGAAGAAAAGAATAGAAACTAGATCTTTGGACAGAAGAGAACGGACAAGAAAATGACAACTTCCAGCACAAATGGATTTGAAAATCATAGGTTGAATGGAGTTGATGAAGAATCAACAATGAAAAGAATAGCTTGTTATGGGCTTATGGAAAACATCTCAAAATTATGAGGTGACAACCTGCCACAATAGAAACAATTGATTGCTTGAGAGCAACAAGATATGCAAAACTTCTTTCACCAAGAGGTGGAGGAGACACTTGAACCATTTATAACCCCATGATAGCACGAATCCTTAGGAAATGCTTTAGGTGAAATCCAACCCAAGATAACTCCGAGAAAAGAAGATGGGTTTACTTATCTTGTTCTTGACAATTTCCTTCGAGACTCCTCATAATCAAGAATTTAATAACACCATCTCAAAAGACAATGGAGAAGGAATTGAACTTAGAAATGCGAGAAAAGAATGGTTGATCTTCTCGAACAAGAATCTTGAAGAACACTTCGGGAAAGAATTAACTCCTTTAAAACCACCATGAAGAACCTCCAGAAGAACTCTGAAATGAAAGGATGATAGAAAGAATTGAAGGATGCAAAAATAACAAGATTGAGGCCTTGCTATGAATTAGATGAAGCTTAGCGACAAGATACTTGAGAAAACTAGGAACTGCGGAAAAGGAAAGATGACCACTCGGGATAAGGAATTTGATATCATGAACAACTCCGAAAGAAGGATTGAGATCACTTGGATGAAACAAGAATAAGAATTATGATAT
The DNA here is from genome assembly GCA_022496015.1 of Hordeum marinum. NCBI lineage: Eukaryota > Viridiplantae > Streptophyta > Magnoliopsida > Poales > Poaceae > Hordeum > Hordeum marinum. The sequence continues at coordinate 333,635,803 of CM039673.1, forward strand.
GACTATCCTTAATCAAGTTAAATTGATAACAAATAACGGATTTCGCACACCACTTATTCTTGTTGCAATGAATTTAAGAGAAAGAGAGAGATAGATATCACAAACTCAAAGAAGTCTTCAACAAAACACCGGTACGAATTAGAAACAAAAGAGGATAATGCAAATGAATGATATAACATGAGAATTAATAGAGCATGATCCACCTAAGAGGAAAACTTCAAAGAAGCACCAAAATAATTAAGAGACGAACGAAGAGACAAAAATTGAGAAGAATTTGAGAACGAAAGTTGAAAGCTGAGAACGAAGAAATCTTCTGAAATGACTGCCTTCAGAGGGTTGATAAATGAAAACAATTATAAAATGCACCGGATATATATGGAAGGAACTCATCATGAATGGATACAATTTGAGATGATAGCAACAGCCTAAAACCATGAATCTTTGGAAGAACGAACAATGATTTAAGAGAAACTCTCCTTCGATCTTCAACACTGAGGATAATGACGAGAATCAACACCATGAATTACTAAGATACTCCGGAACAATGAATTAAGAAAGGTTGAGCCAACAATGAAAATGATTTAGAAGCGATCTTGGAAGAGGAATATGACTGATGAACATCATTCTTGCATCATATTTGAAAAGAACTTGAGGACATCTCTGGAACGACTAAAAGAGTCAGGTAGGATCCTAGGAAAAACCTATGGGTTATGGTCCCACTCACAATAAACCACGGTTGAAACAATTGATAAAAGAGAGATTGCACCAATACAATTAAGAAATAGATGAGGTGAGAACCTCTAATCATTTGAAAGGATTGAAAGAAAACATGAATCTTCTGAGATATCTTCAAAACTCCGGGTAGAAAAAGAGAGGCGAATAAACAAGAGAGGCTTGGAAAATAAATTCAGATATGGAAGCCATTGAACGAATGAGAAAGGATAAGATGAGCACCGAAGATTGAATTGAATCCACCAGAGAAGAATAACAACAAGAACAAAGAATATGAGGATAGATCTTGAAATTGAAACTCCTAAGAATATTCACAAAGAATCACCGGAAACAAGATAGAAGAAAATATAGCAGAAGCATTACATGAATAGAAAATACACTTGGATGAGAATTCAATCATTGAAATAAAAGGGCGGGAGGGTGGGAAAAACAAAGAAAACTTGGAATAGATGAGACAAACTCCGGAACAAAATATGAGGGTTGATCTTGCAAATATCAGAGATGATAGAATTATCTTGAAGAGAAGCACACCGGATAAAAAGAATTGATATGACAACTTGATTGAGCAAAAGAATTATCAATCCCACAGACATAAGAGAACACTTAGGAAAGATATGAAATCACCCCTTGACATCGAAGCAACTCGAATTACCATATACAAAACAAAACAAAGGATGGGGCTTACGAAACAAGCCAGAACAAATACATACCCACTATGCACTTGTTGGAAAGATAATCCTAGGTACCTACTTGAATTCCCACCTAAGAACTTCTGAAAACTTTTTTGTTATGCAATCCGGTGTGGGGAATACAAGGAGGAAATATCTCACACAAGTAACAAACCTACACCCCAACTGTATCCATCCTTCAACACATAACCAGAGGCTTTCACAAGTCCATCTAACTCAGATCATCGAAAGCACAACGATACTAACCATGGTGGTACCCCAGACGCCTCCCTAGTACTAGGTGACTCCGACCTTATCTCACCACGACAAGTGTTGAAGAAATTCCGAACATCCTCCGGCCTGAGATACTAAGGAAGCTGAATGGTAACGATGTGCCAAGAATTCCTTGGAGCTCAACTCCCCGGAAGAAATAAAGTCAGACAGGAGGCACCAAGACAGAACTCCGTCACATCGGTATCATATATTTTCCAAAATACCCATGTGATCCTAAAGAAATTTGACCGAGAAGAGGAGTAGAATCAAAATTTCTAAGTCGTAATTCCTCACCAGAGCATAGAAGAGGAGTAAAAAATCCTACTCTCCGATATAACTAGACTCAAAACAGTTTTTCTCTAGACTCGACTCATCCAAGTTCGATCAATCAAGGGGGCTCCTAGGTCGGTACAGGCTCTGATATCAACTTGTCATGCCCAAGATGCGGTCCTATCCTTATTTCGGCATGAGGGCCTCGACAGGGAAAGAAGCCCATCTCATCATGTTGCAAGAATGAATATCATTACAAGTACATGTACACAAGAGATGAGTATATGGAATTGGCTTACACTTGCCACAAGCTACATCAATATCACATCAATACAACAACATGCTCAAACATCATACATAGGAACAGGGTCCGACTATGGACAAAAACAAACAAAAAAATGGCATCCATCCTGGCTATCCCAGGCTACCGCCTGGAACCCATCCTAGATCAACGAACAAGAAGAACTCCAACAAACAAGCAACATGCTCACGTCAAATCATCACATTACCTGCACTTGCAACTGTTGTTGTAGTAATCTATGAGCCCCAGGGACTCAGCAATCTCATTTCCAAGGGTATCAAGACTATTAAAGCTTAATGTGTGAGGTATGGTTAAGTGGTCAGGCTGCAGCAAGCGACTAAGCATTTGTTTGAGTCGCTAACTTACGAGTATAGAAAGTAAAGTATGGTGGTCTACGCATAACGTATGTGAACTAGTAATGATCACTAACTGATCCGGAACACCTACTTACGTCAATCATAACCCCACTGTGTTCTCTCTCGAAGAAGGCCTCACGAGAAGAGACAGTCACGGTTACGCACAAAGTTGGTGTATTTTATTAGAGTTTACATCAAGTTTGCTATGACCGGGTGTTAAACAAAGTATCCATGTTTGCCACATAACCACAGGAAGGGGTGCTCCAACTCATCCATCATAAATTAACCACACGCCGAGGGAATAACCTCGATCATGGATATCGTGATCATCCTAGGCAATTCCAAAGGAATTCCGACACCTCGAGATAGCCCGAAGAAGATCAGAGTTCCTCATGCAAGGCATTCGAGAAAGGTACAACAAGTCCAGCAAGGCGTCCCGACGTGTCAACGATCCCGATAGGAGCCGCGTATCTCGTTCTTAGGACACAACGGATAAGCTACGCATACAGTTGCTTGATAGAAATCACCCAAGTTGCCCTGGGGTGGCCCCGCGCGGTGCTCTAGTTTGGACCAACACTCATGAGGAGCACTGGCCCGGGTTGTTGATTAATCCACGGGGTGATGATGCCCTATGCAAATTTGAGTTGTTATTAAGAAAATAGTACCAATTTTGGGCCTAGCCACACAAGCTTTATCCTAAAATGAAGATCAAGGTGGTCCCATAACAACCCCGAGCATGTTAGGGGCGCTCAATTATGGAACATAACACCGGTTCACAAGTAACTAGGGTGACAAGAGTGGAACAAACCACCGAGCAAAAGTCCAAGCCTTCCACCCTTTACGAAATGTATAAGTGCATTAAATTAAATAGCAATAATATTGCGATAACAAAAGAATGTCCATGTTTTCACATGGAAGCAATTGCACTTGCAGCTAGAAACGCTATAAGAAGGGCTGAGCAAGCGGGAACATAGCCAAATGAAGGTTTGCTAGGTAGGTGGAGGGTTAGAGGCTTTTCATGGCAATGTTGGGAGGCTTGAGAAACAAGTGGTATGTAGCGTGACATAGCGATAGAAAACAAGACATCTAGCATGGCAATGATAGTAATAGTATCCAGGGAAATGTGTCATCTTGCCTGAGATCCCGTTTGGAAGAAGAACGAATCCATGAAGAAGATGAGCCAACGTAGTTGAACGAATCCTCACACTCCGAACGCTTCGGAACTCTATCGAGAAGAAGCAATCCGGAACCAACAATCAACACATGAGAACACCACAACATATGCATGATATGATGCACAAACAAATATGATGCATGTCTGGTTTAATAAGCAACGCAGGGCATGGCATGACAAGCACAACAAACAACCTCTACATATTAAGTGAAGTTCAATATGCAACGAGCTGCATATTGACAAAACTCCACGTGGAATTATTTAGTTCACTGCCATTTAGGTACTCATTAATATTAATTGTTGTTTAACATGGGTGGTCATGGCATAAGGCGAAGATGGAATTAAGCAATTTTAAATCGAGAGGGACAACATACATATAACAAAAAAATAACTATCCATATTATGAGAAAGTGGTTAATGTTGTTTATCATGGCAATAGGTGAAGCATGAACAACCATATCGTCTAGGCATTTTAAATGAGGCCGGAACCAATATATAGCATTTCCGAAACAACCCCATATGCAAATTATGAATTTGGTCCAAATCTGTACTAACACAATTTTATAGTTGTTAAACAGTAAGATAAAAGCCACTATGTGATTCTACACATTTTTCTATTCAAGTTACATATGTGGAACATTTTTATCGGAGCTACGGTTTAGTAGTTATGAAATAAATCATTTTAACATGGCATTCAAGCAAATTACATGAAAACAGCAAATTAAACATTTTAAACATATGTCAAAGTTGGAAATTGTGAATCTACACGAAATTCTAGTCAAGTTTCATATTTAAAGTTTTATAATCTGATGCACGGTTGAAGAGTTATTAAATGCATGATGTCTAGGTTTTTTTTGCAATTCTGCAATTCACTGGTTTATTAGCAAATTCGCGGGACAAGAAAAAAATGCCTAGGGCCAAATCTGTCTGGCCCAGCAGTTTAACAAGGGCGTCACCTACTATTCTACGCACATGGGACAGTATAGGGATACATGGGGCTGGCTATTTGGCTCACCCAAGGGGCAACATGGGCCGGCGGTGAGGGACGATGCTGGGCTAGGCCTGGCGCTGGAGATCGAGGCAGGCGCTCATGTGTCCTCCTCCTCTTCGCTGGAGCAGAGGAACGCGGGAACTTGGTGCAGCAAGGATTGACCGAGGAAGGTCAGGGAGACTCCGACGAGCGGCGAAGCGGCTGGTTCCGGCGAGGGCGAGCTCTGCTCGCTGTTCTTGGAGCACCATAGACACGGTCGGTGTTCCTGGAAGAACCACACGAGGGGAGAGATGAGATCGAGATGGAGGAACCGCGGAAGGAAAGGAGGCAAGGAACAGTGGAGCTGACCATGGTCGCCGGCGTCGGCATACCGGCGGCCAGCCGACGAGGTCCGACCCTGGCTAGGCGCGGCAGGGGAGGGCACACCCTCGAGCAGAGGCGGAGGCACGTCGGATCGGGAGCGCTCCTCTCCCGATCTGGAGTGAGGGCGGCGGCGGCTAGATGGGGTTCAAGGGCAGGCTCGGTTCGGGCCTGGCGAGCCCGATGCGGGAGGTGGGAGGCAGCGGCACTGAGTATTGGGGGAGGCTGGCGGGGCACGGATTTCGAGGAGCCAGATTAGGAAGGGGAGGGGGATTAAATAGGAAAAGAGGGATAGGGTTAGCTGTTTTTATCCGTTTTTGGACCTTCGGATCTTGATGCGACGGTCCGGAAGTGGAGGGGGCCTAGGTGGGATGCTTTGGCTGTGTAGATTAGCTAGGGGGAGATGAGAGGGAAGTTTGCGGCCCGTGACATGAGGTTTTAAAACATCAAAAACGTCCGATGAATAACCAATGACCACACTGCTATGGTTGACCAATGGGGTATCAAACAAACTCAGAATGCGACGAAATTTGGCACGCAATCTACCTACGCTATAAGAAGACCGCACGCCAGGTTTCGACCAAATCCAAGAATATTTTTTGCGTGCTTTAAAAACGGTATTTTTTAACAAAGTTGTGAGCGCGTGCTTGTGTGATTGGTCTCGAAATGGGCAATAGCAAGAACGGAGAAAATCGACGACTATGAACGGATGCAAGTTTTCGAAAACGAGTGACGAGCTATGCAGATGATGTGAATGATGCGATGATGAATGCAAAACCAAACGAAACATAGAAGAAAATGGACATAAAAGGGGAATCTTCTGGAGCGTCGGTCCTGGGCTGTTACACCTTGGATCCACAACGAGTCGTTCCCGCCCGGCTTCATGCTCCTGCTGGACACCCCGAAGTACAACGGGGCCGTCAAACCCGAAGACTGGTTGATCGACTACACCATCGCAGTCGGCATCACCATGGGGAACAAGCACGTAGCCGTTCACTACGCTCCCCTCATGCTGATCGGTTCGGCCCGCACCTGGCTGAACAGCTTGGCGGCTGGCAGCATCAACACCTGGACTGACTTTCGGAGAGGCGTTCGTCCGCAACTTCACCGACACCTACAAGCGGCCCGGCCACCCCTGTGAACTGGCCATGTGCGTTCAGGGGCCGGACGAGTCTCTCCGCGACAACCTCACCCGATGGACCAAGCTCAGCAACTCTTGTGAACGGGTGCATGAGGTGCAGGCCATACAGTACTTTGTCGAAGGCTGTCACGACGGCACTCCCCTCAAGCACAATCTCCTGTGCTCTGAGCCAGCCATGCTAGCCAAGCTCATGACCAAGGCAGACAAGTACGCCACGGCCGACTCTGCCATACGGATCAGGACAACCCTGCTTGCCAAGGCGATGCCGACACCAGCGGCGTCACGACCAGCCGCTGACAACCAGCAGCTGCAGAACAACAATCGCAAGAATGACAAGCCCGACTCCCACTACGGGAGCCGTCAGGTCACCACTATCAAGGAGAAGGAGCCAGCTTCCCAGCCTTCCGGTAGCATGAGTGCATTGGCAAGGCTTCCAGGTAGCCCAAGCTCACGTTCGAGTAGATGCTCAACCTCCCCTACAAGAACCACTCTAGAGCCAAGCCCTCTACGCATACGCTCCCATTGTGCAGCTTCTCACAGCAACTGGCCCGGGGGGACGGCCTTCCGGCTCCTCCCGTGTCGCCTGCCCATGCGCCAGCCCCAACGCCAGCTCCAGCTCCAGCCCAGAATGACGGTCGCCCGCACGACCAATTCCCCAACCAGGACGGTTGTTATGTCATCTTCACCAGTGAAGAAATCGGCAAACATGCTCAGCGCCAGCTCCACCGTGAGGTGAATGCCACCATGCCGACAACTCCCGAGTTCATGCACTAGTCGAAGAAGCCGATCACATGGAGCCGGGATTACCACCCGGCTGTGATGCCAAGTCTCGGAAGCTATGCCCTGGTCCTCGGCCCCACCATCGCCTCCGAGAGGCACACCTGCCGCTTCATGCGGGTGCTGATCGATGGTGGCAGCAACATCAACATCCTCTACCTCAACACGATGCACAAGTTGGGGCTGAAAATAGAAGATCTGCAGGCGAGCCGGACGGTTTTCCATGGCATTGTGCCAGGAAAGTCCGGCTCCCGAGTCGGCAAGATCAAGCTCGATTTCCTCTTCTGCGGTCTCAGCCATTTCCACCGCGAGCCGGTATGGTCGAGGTAGCGGACCTCAATAGTCCCTACCATGCAGTGTTGGGCCGGCCGGCTCTCGTCAAGTTCATGGCAGTCTCCCACTATGCCTACCTCAATCTCAAGATGTCGGGTCCCAAGGGGATCGACACCATCACGGGCGACTACAAGATGTTGATCGAGTCCGCTCGAGACGGCAGCCGGCTGGCCGAGGCCCTGGAGATGGCCGAGGAGAAGCGGCAGCTCGACCGGCTCGTGGCCTTTGTCGCCAGCCAGCCGGCCGTGTCAGCTCCTCCCTCGCAGTCGGTCGGCGAGGCCTCTTTCCAGCCATCCAAGGACACTAGGCAGGTCCCCCTCTACCCGGCCAACCCCGCACAGTGCATCACCATCGACTCCCACCTTGACAGCAAATAGGAAGGCGAGCTTGTCGACTTCCTCCGTGAGAATCGAGACATCTTTGCATGGTCCCCCAAGGACATGCCTGGTGTTCTGAGGAAGTTTGTCGAGCACAAGCTTCATGTCCGGCCAGACGCTAAAACGGTCAAGCAACCCCTGCACCGTTTCTCCGAGGAGAAGCGACGCACAATAGGAGAAGAGATCGCTCGACTCCTCATAGTCGGCTTCATCATGGAAGTTTTCCACCCGAACTATCTGATCAACCAAGTCCTGGTGCTGAAGAAGAACAAGACCTGGCACAAGTGCATCGATTAAACTAGGCTGAACAAGGCATGCCCCAAGGACCCATTCGCCCTGCCACGAATCGATCAAGTCATCGACTCCACGACCAGCTTTGATCTGCTGTACTTCTTGGACGCCTACTCCGGCTACCACTAGATCAAGCTGGACCCAGAGCACCGGCTCAAGACCTCCTTTCATCACCCCCTTTGGGGCCTATTGCTACATCACCATGTCCTTCGTCCTAAAGAATGCAGGCGCTACCTTCTAGTGCAGCATGCAGAAGTGTCTCCTGCCTCAGATAGGCAGGAACGTCCACATCTACGTCAACGACATCATCATCAAAACCAAGAAGCACTTCAGCCTCCTCGACGATCTCCGGGAAACCTTCGCGAACCTACGTGAATACAAGATCAAACTGAACCCGGAGAAGTGTGTTTTTGGCGTCCCAGCTGGCCAGCTCTTGGGTTTCTTTGTGTCCTCTCGCAGAATCGAAGCTAACCCCGAGAAGATCCGGGCAATCGAGCGCATGCCCAAGCCGAGCCGGCTCCATGATGTCCAGAAGTTCACCAGTTGCCTTGCCTCCCTCAGCTGGTTCATTACCCAGCTGGGAGAGAAGGCTCTAGCCCTCTACGGGCTCCTTTGGAAGACGGCTCTAGTCGAGTCGGGCTGCTCCAGAAGTCGAGCATGTTTGACTGGCCCGACGAGGCGGACGAGGCCTTTCGCGGCCTAAAGCGGGCCCTCACTAGCGCGCCCATCCTGGTCGCGCCGGATGATAAGGAGCCCGTGCTCGGTAACATCATGGCGACCACACATGTCATCGGTGTCATTCTAGTGGTCGAGTGGCCGGAGGAGGGACAGACGCTGCCGGTCCAGTGCCCCGTCTACTACCTCAGCGAGGTCCTCTCCGCCTCCAAGCAGAACTACCCCCACTACCAGAAGATGTGCTATGGCATTTAATTCACTGCCAAGAAGGTCAAGCAATACTTCCATGAGCACACCATCATCTTGGTGAGTACGGCCCCGCTCGGCGAGATCATGAGCGGCCGGGACTCCGCTGGACGGATTGCCAAATGGGTCATCGCCCTTGCCAACCACGAAATCCGGTACGAGTCGCGTACCGCCATCAACTCGCATGAGATGGCCGACTTCCTCGTCGACTGGGCGAAGACCGAGTTCGTGCCGCCTCCTCTAGACTCCATGCACTGGCGAATGCATTTCGATGGCTCGAAGATGAGGACCGGCCTAGGGGCCGGCATAGTCCTCTCCTCTCCAAAGGGTGGCAAACTCAAGTATGCACTCTAGATTCATTTTGCCGCCTCCAAGAACGTGGCCGAGTATGCGGCGCTCGTCCACGGCCTCCGGCTCGCCAAGGAAATTGGCATCAGGCACATCCTATGCTTCGGCGACTCTGACCTCCTAGTGCACCAGGTCTCTGGCGAATGGGATGCCAGGGATGCCAACATGGCCAGCTACCGCTTCCTCGTCCAGCAGCTCACCGGATCCTTCGAGGGTTGTAAGTTCCACCATGTCCCGCGGGCGGACAACGAGGCGGCCGATATGCTGGCGAAGATCGGCTCCACCCCACAAGCCATTCCAGCCGGCATCTCCCTCGAACGGCTGCTCAAGCCGTCGATCAAGCCCTTCCACGAATCGGAGTCCATCTTCGTGTTGGCTGACACTGTCGGCCCGTTGTCAAATCCGGTTGCTCAGCCGGCATCTTTGCCGCCGGCTTCATCAACTTCGGCTGCCTTGGGGGCCTCGTCAGCACCGGCTCCAACTGTCTAGCCAGCTGTGTCCGAAGCGGCCGGATCTGACGTGACAGCGATCATGATGACGTTTGACGCCCCTCCCGCTGTCTCCGCCCTGGGGACTGGCGAGCCGGTCCCGGGGGCTGATCACCCAGGCTCGGGAGCTCCCGAGCCGCCCCTCGTCTCGGCTCCCTTATGGGCCCAACCCATCCTGGCTTTCCTTCTACACGACGAGCTCCCTACTAACGAGGCCACGACAAGGCAAATCCAGCGTCGGGCTCCTGCCTACAACATCATCAACCGCGAGCTCGTTTGTCGCAGCGCCACCTGCATTTTCCAACAGTGCATCGAGCTGGAAAAGGGTCAGCAAATCCTCCTCGACATCCACCAGGGCAAGTGCAGGCACCACGCCACCTCCAGGACCATGGTGGCCAAGGCTTTCCGCCATGGCTTCCAATGGTCGACCGCCTTAGAGGAGGCCAAGCGGCTAGTCGACGAGTGCGAGGGCTGCCATCGCTTCAGCATGTAGAGCCACCTACCTGCCACGGCCCTCCAGACCATCCCCCTCTCGTGGCCCTTTGTTGTCTGGGGGCTGGACATGGTGGGTCCATTCAAGACCGCCCGAGGCGTTATGACGCATCTGCTGGTGGCCGTCAACAAGTTCAATAAATGGATCGAGGCTATGTCGATCAAGAAGCTGTACGGCCCCACGGTCGTCCGGTTCGTCGAAGATATGACGGTCCGCTAAGGCGTTCCCCATAGCATCATCACCGACAATGGCACAAACTTCTCCAAGGGCACGCTAGCACGTTTCTGCACCAAGCAAGACATTTGGCTCGAATTGACGTCAGTCACACATCCATAGTCGACGGCCATGTCGAGAGGATAAATGGCTTGATCCTGGCGGGCATCAAGCCCCGGCTCGTAATGCCGCAGGTTAGGTCGAACGGCTGCTGGATAGAGGAGTTGTCGTCTGTCCTTTGGAGCCTCAGGACCATGCCTAACCGGGCGATCGACTACATGGAGAAGGACATGAGGGAGGCAAGACCTTTCTCGTGTACGGGTCTGAGGCGATCATCCCCACCGACATCGAGTTCGACTCGCCTCGAGTATCCCTATACATGGAGAAGGACATGAGGGAGGCAAGAGAAGATGGTGTTGACCTACTCGAAGAAGCACGCGAGCTGGCCTTCAAGCGGGTGGCCATCTACCAGCAGAAGCTCCGGCACTACCACAACAAGCGGATCTGGCTACTCTCCTTCCGTGACGGAGACTTTGTGCTCAGGCGGATCCAGCGAATATCCGGCCAAAACAAGCTGTCCTCCCCATGGGAGGGCATGTTCATCGTCAGCAAGGCGCTGCACAACAACACATACTACCTGATAGACGCCCAGAAGCCGCAAAAGCGCAAGAGAGACGCCTCTGCCAAGGAGACGGAGCTCTCATGGAACGCGGCGCTCCTCTTACCATTTTACTGCTGAGTACCAGTGTATGTATGTATCCTTCTGTTTTGGGCTTATGAATGTAGAGGGTCCCACAAGAAAACTCTTGGGACACACCCTTTCCATTTCCATCCAAGTTTCTCAACTATTTTAGCCGGCTCCCGATCCCGAGGGCTAGCCGGCTAGTCCTAACATCCTCCCCTAAAAATCGACCAAGTAATGTGAGTTGAACAAGTCCTCCCACCCCTCCCAGCTACAGACCGTCTCCCGGCTGTCCGGCTGACAGGGTCACGGGGTGACGAAACTTAGCACACACGAACGGTTGACCACTTGGGGGGTGCCGAATGGGTCTAGCCGGAACACTTTATTGCCTCTATCACTTGCGTTACCCAAAAAGGCTCTCGCGATTCCCAAGATCAGATCCGGCTCCTTCGAGGCGGACACCCCGTCCCAGCCACAGACCGGCTCTCAGCTGTCGGGCTGGCGGGGCCGAAACCAAGGAGGACAATGATTTGAGCACACGGAATCCAAAGAGAAAATAAGGGTAAGGACAAGCTGGCACGCATAAAAACAAACATTGCAGCAACAAGAAACTTCATAAAACTTAAAAGGCCCACGGCTACGAGTTCATTACATTTACACCCCTAGTGGGTGTAGTTGGATTTCTAACAAAAGCGTAGGGATAAAAGGGCTCTAGGTGGCGGCCTCTGCATCTTCCCCTCCGTCACCTCCCGCGGCGGATCCCGCCTCCGGGTCCTGAACCGGCTCGACGTTGGCGTAGTCGTCGGTGCTGGAGCTGGCGTCTTCACCGTCCATCTTTGTGCCGCTTCCCTTTGGGTCATCCAGCGCGAGTGAGTACCGATCGTCCACGATCACCGTACCGCCTGCTCGACTCTCCGGGATGTATTCGGCCCATGTGACGAAGGACGAAAGGTCGCTCGCGCGCACGGCTAGCACATCAGCCACCGCCTCCAGATCCGTGTCGGTGCCGGTACGCTGGGCCATGCCTAGGCTGAGACCTAGCTCGGGGTACCATGACCTCGCGATGTGGAGGGCCATGCCGCACCAGCGCGTGTCGTAGAGGCCCTCTAGGCATTCACTCGCGTGATCCCGAACTCCAGCCATCTCGATAGCCGGCTCATGGAGCTGGGCTTTGCCGCCCCTAGCCAGATGGTGCAGACGTCGCCTCACTGTCCGTCTGGAGCCGCTTAAAGGCGTGAACCACCACCTCCAGTCTCGCCCTGGCGGTGATCCCCACCTCGTCCAGGGTCCAGGGGACATGCGGCCCAACAGCAACCCCTTGCTCCCGCTGGCCCTCATGGTGGGCCTCCACGGCCGCCTCAGCGACCTCCTCGGCACCAGGGAAGAGCCCTGAGAAGAGAAGAAGAAGAAGAAGGATGAACGAAAAGGCTAAACAAAACCAGAAACACGCACGCGGAAAGAACGATGTGACAGGAACATACCATGCCGCATGCGGTCTATCCCATGTTCCTGCTCCCGCAGCTCCGACTCCCTGGCGGACCACTCCTGGAGACAGAGCTCGTGCTCGCTCCGGGCCGTCTGCACCTCGTCGGCCGCCTTTGCTAACACAGAGTCCTTGGCCTCTAGCTCCTGGCGATGGGCGTGCTCCTGCTCCTCCGCCTACTGGCAAAGGGCCGACTCGCGGTCTGCTAGCTCTTGGCGGTGGGGCGCCTCACGGTCCGTCAGCTCCTGGCGGTGGGCCGCCTCGTGCTTGGCCGCCTCCACCTGCACCCGATCCACCTCCTGGCAGAGCCGCTCGCACTCTGCGGTCACGGAGCTCTGCTGATCGCCGAACTCCACGACCTGGCGTTGGAGGTCCACCATCTCGGCGTTGGTGTCTGCCCAGGATGGAGAAACCTCAATTAGAAGACAAAAGAAGAAGAATGGGATTTAGCCCACCTCCGCAGCAACCGGCTCGAATCCCAGGGGCTACGCCACCGCTCTAGAAATCAGGAAGTCCTTACCTCACACGTCTTGGGACAGGGTGGCCAGCCGGCCCTCGTTCTCCCGGCACAAGCTCATCAAGGAGTTGTACGTGGTCACTCGACGTTCATGCGCCGTGTGCAAACAACAAAGACGTGATGCAGCATTAGACTCGACCCACCTACGACTCAGACAGCTCGAGTCTCGGGTGCTACACTCGGTGGGCACGCTAGTGCGCCCCCACTAGAGAAAACACTGAGAACAAGAAAAGGAAAGAAAATATGGAAGCCTAACGCGACGGTCCGCTCTAGCTCCACCAGCCGGCCGTTGGCTCCCCGGGCCTCTTGCACCGTTTAGGCACGGCAGGCGGCTGATAACCCACAAATATAGGGGATCGCAACAGTTTTCAAGGGTAGAGTATTCAATCCAAATTTATTGATTCAACACAAGGGGAGCCAAAGAATATTCTCGAGTACTAGCAACTGAGTTATCAATTCAACCACACCTGAAAGACTTAATATCTGCAACAAACTATTCAGTAGCAAAGTAATATGGTAGTAACGGTAATGATGGCAAGTGATAGTAGTAGTTTGTAGTGTTTGTAACAGTAGCAACGGAAAACTAACTAAGCAAACATCAATATATGGAAAGCTCGTAGGCAATGGATCAGTGATGGATAATTATGTCGGATGGCATTCATCATGCAACAGTTATAACATAGGGTGACACAAAACTAGCTCCAATTCATCAATGTAATGTAGGCATGTATTCCATATATAGTGATACGTGCTTATGGAAAATAACTTGCATGACATCTTTTGTCCTACCCTCCCGTGGCAGCAGGGTCCTATTGGAAACTAAGGAATATTAAGGCATCCTTTTAATACAGAACCGGCCCAAAGCATTAGCACTTAGTGAATATATGAACTCCTCAAACTACGGTAATCACCGGAAAGAATCCCAGTTATTGTCACCTTGGCAGATGCGGATCATAACTTGTAATAGGTGTCTACAACTTGCAAGATGGAATCAAGAACACAAATATATTCATGAAAAGATAATAGGTTCAGATCTGAAATCATGGCACTCGTGCCCTAGTGACAAGCATTAATCATAGCAAAGTCATCGCAACATCAATCTCAGAACATAGTGGATACTAGGGATCAAACCCTAACAAAACTAACTCGATTACATGATAAATCTCATCCAACCCATCACCGTCCAACAAGCCTACGATGAAATTACTAGTGAACGATGGGGAGCTTCATGGAATTGGTGATGAGGGATGGTTGGTGATGACGAAGACGTCGATTTCCCCTCTCTGGAGCCCAAAACGGACTCCAAATATGGTCTCCCGACGAAGAATAGAGGTGGCGGCGGCTCCGTATCGTGAAACGCGATGAACTATTCTCTCTGATTTTTTTCTCCCTGAATAGGAATATATAGGAGTGGAAACGAGGTCGGAGGACTAGCAAGGGGCCCACAAGCCTGCTCGGCGTGGCCTAGGGGGGTGGCCGTGCCCACCAGGCTTGTGGCCAGGTGGTGGGCCCCCTACAGTTAATTCTTTCACCAGTATTTTTTATTAATCCCAAAAATATTCTCCGTAAATTTTCAGGACAATCCGAGAACTTCTATTTGTGCACAAAAATAACACCAAGGCAATTCTGCTGAAAACAGCGTCAGTCCGGGTTAGTTCCAATCAAATCATGCAAATTAAAGTCGAAAACAAGGGCAAAAGAGTTTGGAAAAGTAGATACGTTGGAGACGTATCAACTCCCCCAGGCTTAAACCTTTGCTTTTCCTCAAGAAATTCAGTTGACAAACTGAAAATGATAAACAAAAACTTTTACAAACTCTGTTTGATCTTGCTGTTGTAAATATGTCTAACTTATGTCCAGATTTTCAGCAAAGATTATAAACTAACCACATTCACAATAACACTTAGGTCTCACATTTACTCATAGCAATGACATAATCAACTAGCGAGAAATAATTACAAGTTTCTGATGACAACAATTTTACCAAAACAATGATGATACAATATGACATAATGGTATCTCGCTACCCCTTTCTGAGACCACAAAACATAAATGCAGAGCACCTCTGGAGAACGAGGAGTAACTAAACATTGTAATTTACGGTGATAGAGATCGAGTCATGCTTATACTCAATACTAAATAATAGCAAGGCATACAAATGACAATGATGCTCTCTAACTGGTGTTTTTTATAAGAGGATGATGACTCAACAATAAAGTAAATGGAAAGACCCTTCGCAGAGGGAAGCATAGATTTGCAGAGGTGCTAGAGATCAAACTTTAAAACAGAGATAGGTAATGATTTTGGAGCGGTATGCTTTCGTTGCTCACATAACAACCAAGAGATTTTCAATATATTCCATGCTAGATACATTATAGGCGGTTCCCAAGCAGAATGGTAAAGTTTTTAATCCCTCTCCACCAATTAGTCACACTCCACGGCGGGCCGAATTCACGGGTACCGTCCATACAAACACAGTACTGGGGGAGTTTTGTTTAATTATATTTTGCCTTTTATTCCGAGCATGGAACTGGGCATCCCGATTACCAGCCACTTTCTCATGAATGATAGTGAATCAACACATATCGTGAGAATAACCCACCTATCATGGAAGATATTGACAGACCCCAGTCGCCACATGAGCAATTTGGGCATACAAAACAGATAGTTTATTTGAAAGTTTAAAGTTTAGCACATGCAAATTTACTTGGAATGGCAGGTAAATACCGCATATAGGTAGATATGGTGGACTGATATGGAACAACTTTGGGTTTATTGAGATTGATGCACAAGAAGTATTCCCGCTTAGTACAAGTGAAGGCTAGCAAAAGCCTGGGGAGCGACCAACTAGAGAGCGACACAGTCATCAACATGCCTCGAGATTAACCAACATTGGATGCAAGGATGAGTAGGATATAATTCACTATGAACATAAATATCGTGGAGGCTATGTTGATTTGTTTCAACTACATGCGTGAACATGTGCCAAGTCAAGCCACTTGAATCATCCAGAGGAGGATTCCATTCTATCATACTACATCACAACCATTTTAATGCGCATGTTGGCACTTAAGACGTACCATTATCCACTCTTAGCTAATTAAGCATGGCATGAATAACTATAATCTCTAATTATCATTGCAAGCATGTTCAACCCATAATGTACTGAATTCAGAATGATGATCTAATCATATTTACAAAAGCAAGATAGGTTGAGTTCATACCAGCTTTTCTCCATCTCAATCTTTTCATCAAATATCGTCATTATTGCCTTTCACTTGCATGACCGAACGATGTGAATAATAATAATAATAGTGCACGTGCATTGAACTAAGCTGGAATCTGCAAACAATAAACCAAAGGAGAAGACAAGGTAATATGGGCTCTTTGTAAGATAAACAACAGTGAATATGAGAGCCACTCAACACGCCATCGTGGTCTTCTCCTTACGACCTAAAGAAAAGAAAGGAAAATTATTTACACGGGAAAGCTCCCAACAAGCAAAAAGAAGACTGATAAATCTTTTTGGGTTTTTCTTTAATGGTACAACTAAGCAACTAGGAAATAAAGCTAGAACTAATTTTTTTTTGTACTTTCCTCAAAGTTAATTAAACGCACAAGAAGAAAGCATAAAGAAGAAAATAAACTACCATGGATAGTACAATGAATAAGTATGAACACCGAAAACTAAAATAAGTGTGTGAACATGAATGTAATGTCGGTGAGAAATACGTACTCCCCCAAGCTTAGGCTTTTGGCCTAAGTTGGTATAGGGCCATGGCTGGCCTGGATAATATCTGAAGTCAAAGTTGGGGTTGTACTAGGCTGCGGCGGCTATCGCCTGAACCACTGCAGCGTGAAGGCGAGCGGTTTCTGCATTTCGCTCGTACTCGTTTGCCTCCTCTCTGGTTATAAAATATCTCTACTTTTCCTGGAAGTTAAAGAAGGCAGGAGAAGGAAGGCTAACATGGACAACATGTTGCCTGTCAAAAGTTAGTTGGTACTGGAGGGATTGTTCATTTCTTTCAAGAAACTGATAGCGCATCAACACCTCATAATCAAGGAAAGCAGGGGGTAACTCAATGTCATTCCCTCTTATGGGTACCCCAACATACTTAGCTACACGGGTGGCATAAATTCCACCAAAGAAATCTCCATCCTTAGCATTATGATGTAACCTCCTGGCAATAATATCCCCCAAGTTATACCGTCTATCCACCATTACTGCACTCTTAAGATTACTCAGATCAGGCACGCAAAAGGTGACTATGCTAAAGTTTACCGTTAATACATCTACCTATGAAGAGAGCAAAATAATATATAGCCAGAAAGTGAATGCTCCCCAAAGTAGGTTGTGTAATGATTCTAGTTTCTCCCCCTGTGATGCTAGCAAGGAAATCATTATATTAATTTTTATGAGGTTCCCTACGACTACCCCACGATGGAATTTTGCACGCATCATTAAAATCTTCTAGGTCCATGGTATAGGATTTATCATAAAGATTAAATAGAACAGAATGAGAATTACGCCTAGATGAAAATTCAAACCTCGAATCAGTGAGTTGATTCTATTGCTTGCATCGATCTGAAATGAAATCCTCAAGGCCAGCATTCCTTATGTACGCATAAAACTCTTCCTCGAATTCAGCGTTGTCCATGAATTGATCCAACGACCATTACAGGGCAGTACTTGAGCTTCATTGGGTAGTTCAAAATTGGGCTCACGTAGCGCGAGTCTCGGGGCTTTCTTTCTCGAGGAACCACCTTGGTACATTCTCCTCAACATCTTTTCTTTCTCTGGAAATTTTCTGAAAGTTTTAGTGAGTGAAAATAAAGGTGAATAAAACTCAACAAAACTCATAGCAACTACTCCCTCAAGTCCCTAGAGACTATATCATGCATCAAAACTACTTGGGACCATACAAATTTGACATGCAAGCTCAAGAACAAGGTCACCATAACAGCAAACTTTGCAATATATAAGGCACTAGAACAAAAACTAATTGGACCATTGGAGGAGTCACATACCAATGAGCAATCCCCTAAAATATTTTTGCAAATGGAGCTTTGAGCAAGGAGATCAAAAATGGCAGCAAGATGAACTAGAACATGGGTTTGAGGAGTGGTGGGATTTTTTCTGGAGGAAGATGAAGTGAATGGGTGCTGGAATAAGTGGAGGAGGGCCACGTGGGACCCACAAGCCACAAGGGTGCACCCAATTGGGTGGCCGCGCCCTGCAGGCTTGTGCCCACTGGTGTAGCCCACTGATGCAGTTTTAGTGCAAAAATTCTTAAATATTCCAGTAAAAATCATACTAATTTTTCACCGAATTCTAGGAACTTCTATTTTCAGGTCATTTTTCTATTGCACGGAAAACTCAGAAAACAGAAAAATAATAGCATTTTTACTTAATTTCATCTAGGTAACAGAAAGTAAAAGTTAGGTGCAAGAAGTTGTGCTTTCTAAATTCATCCATCTCATGCTCATCAAAAGGAATCCATCAATAAGGTTGATCAAGTCTTATTAACAAACTTCTTTCGAATATCATGAAACCGAAGAATTTTCGAATAACACTAAGTCACCTCAATGGGGATATGCATTTCCCCAACAATAAGTATATCGTATTTCTTCTTGACAGTAGGAAGAGGGAACTCAAAGTATCCAATAATAATCGTTGAATTTTTTTCAATAGAGTTGATACTATGAACTTGAGGTTGTTTCTCTGGAAAGTGTACCATATGCTCATTACCATTAATATGAAAAGTGACATTGCCCTTGTTGCAATCAATATCAGCCCTTGCAGTATTCAAAAAGGGTCTACCAAGGATGATCGACATACTGTCGTCCTAGGGAATATCAAGAATAACAAAGTCCGTCAAGATAGTAGCACTTGCAATTACGACAGGTACATCCTCATAAATACTGATAGGTAGAGCAGTAGATTTATCAGCCATTTCCAAAGAGATTTCATTAGGTGTCAACTTATTCAAATCAAGTCTACGGTATAAAGAGAAAGGCATAAGACTAACACCAGCTCCAAGATCACATAAAGTAGTTTTAACATAATTTCCTTTAATAGAGCATGGTATAGTAAGTACTCCGGGATCTCCTAGTTTCTTAGGTATTCCACCATTAAAAGTATAATTAGCAAGCATGGTGGAAATCTCAGCTTCTAGTATCTTTCTTTTATTTTTCACAATATCTTTCATATACTTAGCATAAGGAGACATTTTCAAAGTATCAGTAAAGTGCATACGTAAAAAGACTGGCCTAAGCATTTCAAAAAAGTTCTCAAAGTCCTCATCATCCTTTTTCTTGGATGGTTTAGGAGGAAATGGCATGGGTTTCTGAACCCATGGTTGTCTTTCTCTACCATGTTTCCTAGCAATGAAGTCTCTTTTATCATATCTTTTATTCTTAGGTTGTGGGTTATCAAGATCATCAGCAGGTTCAATCTCCACATCATTATCATTACTAGGTTGAGCATCAGCATGAACATCATTATTAATGTTATCACTAGGCTCATATTCATCACCAGATTGTGTCTCGGCATCAGAAATAGAAATATCATTTGGATTCTCAGATGTAAATATTAACAGGTTCACTAGCAGCATGCAAAGTACTATCATCATTGTTTTTCCTACTCTTATTGGAAGGAATAGGTGCATTAGTATTAACCCTCTGATAATCTTGTTCAATTCTCCTGGGATGGCCCTCGGGATACAAAGGTTCCTGAGTCATTCTACCACCTCTAGTCACAACTTTAACAAAATGATCATTGTCTTTACTATTCATCTCATTAAGCAAATCATTTTGAGCCTTAAGTACTTGTTCTACTTGAGTGGTTACCATGGAAGCATGTTTACTAATAAACTGAAGATCATTGACAGTTCTACTGAAATAATCACCCAAGCGATCAAGCATATAAACATTATGTTTCAATTGTCTACTAACATAGGCATTGAAATTTTCTTGCTTCATAATAAAATTATCAAATTCATCCAATCATTGGCTAGCAGACTTATTATAAGGGATATCTCCTTCATCGAATCTACTAAGAGAATTTACCTCTACTACCTGTGTCGGGTTATCAAGACCATGTATTTCTTCAATAGTTTGTAGATTCTTAACATATTCAGCTTTAATACCTTTTTTCATAGATTTATTTTCCTCTTGCATATCATCAGGACTGAGGAATAGAATACCTCTTTTCTTCGGAGTTGGCTTTGGAGGTGGTTCAGGAATAGCCCAATCATTATCATTGCTCAATATATTATTCAATAGTAATTCAGCTTGTTAAACAGTTCGTTCCCTGAAAACACAACCAGCACAACTTTGTAGGTGGTCCCTAGAAGCATCGGTTAGTCCATTATAAAACATATCAAATATGTCATTTTCTTGAGAGAATGATCAGGCAAAGTATTAAGTAATTGGAGAAGCCTCCCCCAAGCTTGTGGGAGACTCTCTTCTTCAATTTGCACAAAGTTAAATATTTCTTGCAAGGCAGCTTGTTTCTTATGAGCAGGAAAATATTTTTTAGAGAAGTAATAAATCATATCCTGGGGACCAAGCACACAACCAGGAGCAAGAGAATTAAACCATATCTTAGAATCACCCTTTAATGAGAAAGGAAACAACTTAAGAATATAGTAATAGCGGATTTTTTCCTCATGAGTAAATAGGGTGGCTATATAATTCAAATTAGTAAGATTTGCCACAACAGTTTCAGATTCATAACCATGGAAAGGATCAGATTCAACCAAAGTAATTAACTCAGGATCGACAGAGAATTCATAATCGTTATCAGCAAAAAAGATAGGTGAAGTAGCAAACTTAGGATCATATTGCATTCTAGCATTCAGAGATTTTTCCTTCCACTTGCTAAGCAATTTCTTAAGATCATCTCTATCCTGACAAGCAAGAAAGTCCCTAGCTAACTCTCCTTCCATAACATAACCCTCGGGTATGTCAGGCAACCTATATCTAGGAGGGCTAGGACTAGCGGGTGAATCATAGTGTTCAGTTTCAATAATTTCATCAGATTCAGAAATATTATCAGTCTCGGCATTGGCTCTAGCAATTTGTTCATCAAGAAATTCACCCAATGGCATAGTATCGTCAAGCAAAGTACTATCATAAGCATCATGCATAGCGGAAGTAGCATCATCAATTACTTGTGACGTATCTGAATTACTAGCAGGTGGTGGTGTCGCAAACTTACTCATAACAAAAGGTGAATCAAGTGCAGAGCTAGATGGCAGATCCTTACCTCCCCTCATTGTAGAGGGATAGAACTTGGTTTTTGGATCTTTCATATTCTTCATAGTGATCAATAGATATATATCCCAAGTGACTCAGAGAATAAAGCTATGCTCCCCGAAAACGACGCCAGAAAAAGGTCTTGATAACCCACAAGTATAGGGGATCGCAACAATTTTTGAGGGTAGAGTATTCAACCCAAATCTATTGATTCGACACTAGGGGAGCCAAAGAACATTCTCGAGTATTAGCAGCTGAGTTGTCAATTCAACCAAACCATAAAGACTTAGTATCTGTACCAAAGTGTTCAGTAGCAAAGTAATAGGGTAGTAATGGTAACGGTGGCAAGTGATAGTAGCAGTTTGTAGTGTTTGTAACAGTAGCAACGGAAAAGTAATTGAGAAAAGATCAATATATGGAAAGCTCGTAGGCAATGGATCTGTGATGGCTAATTATGTCGGATGGCATTCATCATGCAACAGTTATAACATAGGGTGACACAGAACTAGCTCCAATTTATCAATGTAATGTAGGCATGTATTCCATATATAGTCATACGTGCTTATGGAAAAGAACTTGCATGCCATCTTTTCTCCTACCCTCCCATGGCAGCAGGGTCCTATTGGAAACTAAGGGATATTAAGGCCTTCTTTTAATAAAGAACCGGGCCAAAGCATTAGCACTTAGTGAATACATGAACTCCTCAAACTACGGTAATCACCGGAAAGAATCTGAGTTATTGTCACCCTGGGGGATGCAGATCATAACTCGCAATACGTGTCTACAACTTGCAAGATAGGATCAAGAACACAAATATATTCAGGAAAACATAATAGGTTCAGATCTGAAATCATGGCACTCGGGCCATTGTGACAAACATTAAGCATAGCAAAGTCCTAGCAATATCAATCTCGGAACATAGTGGATACAAGGGAACAAACCCTAAAAAAACTAAGTTGATTACATGATAAATCTCATCCAACCCATCACCGTCCAGCAAGCCTATGATGAGATTACTCACGAACGGTGGGGAGCATCATGGAATTTGTAATGAAGGACGGTTCGTGATGACAAAGGCGTCGATTTCCCCTCTCCGAAGCCCAAAACAGACTCCAGATCTGGTCTCCCAAGGAAGAACAGGAGGTGGCAGCAGCTCCATATCATGAAACGCGATGAACTCTTCTCTTTGATTTTTTTCTCCCCGAATAGGAATATATAGGAGTGGAAACGAGGTCAGAGGAGCAGCAGGGGGCCAAAAGCCTGCTCGGCGTGGCCTAGGGGGTGGACGCGCCCACCAGGCTTGTGGCTAGGTGGTGGGCCCTCTGCAGTTAATTCTTTCGCCAGTATTTTTTATTAATTCCAAAAATAATCTCCATAAATTTTCTGGACGATCCAAGAAATTTTATTTCTGCACGAAAATAACACCAAGGCAATTCTGCAGAAAACAACGTCAGTCCGGGTTAGTTCCATTCAAATCATGCAAATTAGAGTCCAAAGTGAGGGCAAAAGTGTTTGGAAAAGTAGATACGTTGGACACGTATCAGCGGCGAATGCCTCGACCGCAGTAGACACCACCGCCCCGAGAGCATTCGGTGGATCCCCGATGGCCGGGCGGCTGGCTGTAGCCCAACTCTGCTACGCCCGGTCCCCGTCTACTAGCCGTCCCTTGCCTGAGGTCACCAGGGGCCGGATCCTCCTGGCACCATCTTCCTAGCGGCCCTAGACGAGGAGCCCGCGCCGCTCGACCCCTCAGGCGCCTAGGCCTCCCGCCTCAGTCCTCCGCCTACTACCTCTCCCACCCGGTTCGACCTGGCCGCTGGCGTTCCCAGAGCCGGCTCAGCGCGAGTCGGCACCTCTAGGGACAGAGCCTCCCGATGCGGCACCTTTGGAGCCGGCATGTTTGGAGCAGATGCTCCTGAGGTTGCCCCTTCCACATCCGGGGGACCCTCTGTCCCCGGCGGCACGTCATCTAACCCTGGGGGATCCTGGTCGCAATCCCCCCGGCGGCAGATCATCTGCCCCTGGGGGATCTGCGCCATGATCTGCCTCTTCCTCATCGCCATCAGCGCGGTCCGGGCCACCACCCGCTGTTGCGCGCGCGTCCTCTGCGGCCTTCGCGTCCGCCTCCGCCTGTCGCGTGGGGTCATGGCGGTCCTTGGACTGCCTCTCCCGGCCCTCGGGGAATGGAACCAATTAAAACTTTTTATACATACTTGTGCTTGTTTGAATTGTTGCTTGTTGCTTGTTGCTTGTGGTTGTGGCACTCCTAGATACTAATCCACTTCATATTCGTCTTCCTTGTCCCAAACCACTTGCCCAATGATCATGCCATGTGAATAGTTCCCAAATCTATTTTTATCAAATTTCGTTTTAACCAAAAATGATTTATTCAACTTAGGTTTTAAAAAAACCTAAAATGAGGTTTGCACTTCAAGTCCTCAAATTGGGTGGATTCTTCTTTCCCAAAGGCTTTATTTCAAACCTACTATGGTTATGACTTCCCAAAACCACCAAATATTAATTTTAAAGGTTATATTAATATTTTATTTAAAGGCTTTTTCTTAAGACCATAAATGGTTTTTCATAGGGCAAAATTATTTAAATGCTTTTAAAATATTTGAGAAAATTTAGGGAAACTCAGTGGACATATATTTTCCCCTATATAGGAGTTTCAGCACAAGGGCTTGATCAAATCATGGGAAAAAACCCTCAAGACCCTTTCTGTTCAAATCAAGCTTTTGAAATTTTTCTATAAGAAGTATTCTCAATAAGTTCCAGGAAAATTCTAGCAAGTCAACACTATCATAGGTGATAAACTTGCAAAGTTTCTCCTCAATCCAACTGGATTTTGTTCATCAAACCATCCCAAAAGCCTTCCTGTCCAAATTCAAATCTGAACAACTTTACATTGTGAAGTTTCTCCCCTTGGCCTCAAACTTTGTGGACATGTTCTAATCACCAAATAATGATACTACACTAAGTGGTGCATCAAGGGTAAAAGCTTAGCATGTCTAGATCTAGAGAAACCAGAATCTGTTGATTTTTAGGTTTCCACTAAGTCTCATTGTGAACTTTCATCAAACCCTCTCAAACTTGGTGGTAAGACCTACTTTTGACCACCCTTTGATCCTGTTAATTATCAAGACTAGTAGAATTCATCTACTGCACCAAATAACCACCAAACACCTTCTGGTCAATTCTAGAAAATAACCTTTTCACCATTTCTACTATTTACCTTGCCCCCAACTTTTTACCACACCCTCTTATAGATGCCTTGTACCTCCAGTAAATTCCTCAAGGGCATAACTCAATGATTTGGGGGGTAAAACCTCCATTTTTACCCCTAGACAGCACCCATTTCTCTCCCTCTCACCTTTCCTTCTACCCTAAGGCACCTCGAGAGCCCCCCTAGCCTCAGGTACATTGTTTAACTCCCATGGATCCCCTGGACACAAGTGGACGCGCCCAAGGTACCAAATGAATGCCCCGACATACAGAGCTCACGCTCTGGAGCGTGCTACAGTGCGCACCCGCACTGTAGCCGCCGCCCAATGGGCGCTCCCGATAGCCTTGGGCCTCCCCATCTTGCCCTCCCTGTCCCCCTCAACGTCCGTAAGACTCCATGCGGTCGGCCCCCTCCTCCCTCCATCTCCAGCGACCTCCCACGCGTGTGCCCGGCACCGTGCAACTCGGCCAACCAGGGAGCTCGCACGCGTGCACTCCCCCGCCTCTCTCTTCTCTCCCCCTGGCCTAGACCACCCCCACGAGCGCCCTGGACACGCTAACTCCCTCCCCCACGGCCTGTAGCAAGCGCCCCATGCTCACCGGTGCACCGCGTGCACGGTGAGCTGGCACCTGTCTATAAAAAGGGCCTCCCTGAGCTCCTGCTCCTCTCCCCTCGCTCTCTCCTCCCCTCTTCCGCTTCCCCGTGCTCAGCCCGCTCGCCCCTGTGGTCGAGAACCCACACCCACGCCAAACCCTCACTGTCGTAAGGGTTTCTCCCTCGCCAGCGATTGCCTCTACCCCAACGGCCCCCTCCGGTCCCACGCGATAGGCGGCACTCCCCAAGCACGCCCTTGCCCTAGCTGGCGTCGCCGTCGAACACAGTGCCTCCAGTGAGCCTCCCCTGCTCCCTGTCGCGAGGAGAGGGATGACAGGTGGGGCCTACCTATCATCCCCTCACTCCTCTCCTCTCTCCCTAGCAAGAAGGGCTCGCGGGCAGGTTTAAAATTAAACCTGCCGCGCGCGGCGCCTCTCCCAAGGCCGGCTCTACTGTGCACTTCTGGCCCGAGAGGCACAATGCTCCTTTTCCTTTTCTTTTTTCTGCAAACTTCCAAAAATTCCACAGAATAGAATATTCATCTAAATCCAAATATTCTTCCACCTTAAATCCTGAAATATTCCATAGAAATTCTTAGAGCTATTTGTAAAAATGTTTGAAAACATTTTATGTATTGTTTTAATTTAAAACCCCTATTTGGCAATATCAGCCCCTGTTTTAAATGTTTTTTAAAATCTTTTTAAGTTCAAAACCATAAACATACATTTTTAATATAGTCTTTAGTATTTCTCAGAGTAGGGTAGCATTTTTATTAGTGGCTTGAGTGCTCTATTTTTGTGTGATGCTTATTTTATCGCTATTTATTCTCGATGATAGATTGTGCAGTTGACGAGGAAGTTGGACCCGAAGACTTCGAAGACCCCGGAGACTTTGTTGAGCCAGGCAAGCAGCCGTTTGATCATGTTAAGAAACTTTTTCATGCATGACATATAGCACTTGTTGTTTCGATGATTGATCATGATGTCGTGTACCCCTTCAGTGGGTTGCCTCTGGTACTTTTACCATCGACACTTGCATCGAGCATGACCCTGCCACTTTATGAGGGTTATGCGGGTGGGTGTAGATAGGAAGCTAGTAGATGTTATGCAAATGGTTCGGGTTTATCCATGGTGATGGGAACACAAATGATTTCAAAGACTTTTTCGAAAACCCCGTTGGGTGCCACTAATGCCCGAGGGAGATGATGATGAGTTGGGTGACCACTTGAAAAACAAGTCATGGGCCGGAACAAGATGAGTGTGTGTTTTCGAAAACGGAAGGTTTAAGATTTGTCGACCGTCCCAACCTTACATGCACAACCTTACATGGACAGGGCCTTGTTGACTACTATGGTTGGTACCGGCAAGGAGCCCGCATTACTAGTTGCAAGAGTGAAGTGGTCACTCTTGAAACGGGGTCGTCTCGGAAGTGGAAGGCCATGTGTTATCTTTACAAGCACTGGGCACACTATTGCGTGCCCTCATGGATGATACATGTGATGTACATCATGAGGGATGGCACCAACGAGTGGACTCTTTGTTTGGCATCACCATGGGGAAGGCAATGTTCGGGTTCTTACCTCGGGTATGTTATATACCGCGAGTCATGGATGACATGGAAGTTCCCCGAGTCTTGTGGGTAAATTGTGCAACTTCTGCAGAGTGTAAAACTGTTCGAATAGTCATGTCCACAGTCAAGGACACTTGGGTGGTGCTGTTTATTCCATGTTCGGATGTTTTCGCCAACTTGGTATGAGTGTGTGTGTTGGTGACAAAGAGGTTACATGAGCTATGTCCGAATACTTAGCACGACGTTGAACTAAGTCTGATGACTTAGCATAATGATTAAACATGAGATGTTCAACCCCTGTTTATGATGATATATGTAACTTGTTCACATGGATATTTGCCTACTGTTGATGCATGCTTACTCAGTTATTTGATAATGTCATTGCACTAAAAATTGGCTTTCCACAAATTACCTACTTAGTGTTATGTCATGCATCGTTATTACCTTGTTCCACAACTTGGGTTGCTTGCGAGTACATCCAAAGTAATCATTGGCTTGCCACTGATTATTTAGTTGGCCAGGCATGGAAGAACAGGAGTATGTTGAAGAATTCGTTGGAGACGAACATGCGATCTAGGACGCTTCCCAGTCAGAATGCCTATAGGTTAAGGCAGATGGCATGGGTTCATGCTTTCGATCAAGATTTCCGCTGCTTATTCTATTTAAGTGTTTGGCCCTTATGGACCTATCTATGTAAGACTAGACCTTCATGGTCTTTATTTGTGTAAGATGCTAAATGTGGATGTAAGACTCTTGTTATTCAACTTTTGTGTGTTCAATGAGCATTGATCTCCGATATCATTGTACATGTGCATTCGGTGATCAAGACTTATGAGTCGGGGTCCCCACAGAGCTGGTATCAGAGCCAGATTGGCAATAGGAGGCCCTTAGTTAGCATGGACGTTAGTCAGGATAAAACCGTTTTCAAAACAACACCTAGCATGTATACTTAGGAATTCTACACTATTTACCTCTTCTATTCTTCACACACCAATTTGCTAACTCTCCTCCACTCAAACCTTTGTAGATGGCCGTCGTACCTGAAGCCTTCCTGACATCCGGCTTTCCCTTATTCCTTGGGGATAGCCTAGAGAAGTGCCAGTTTTGCCAACCACCCATTTTACTCTACCCCGAACACTAGGTCGATGCCATCGCAAAGGAGTACCACGTGGATGTGGTCGTGAAGGAAAATGACTCCCTGACTAGTTGGTTCTTTGAAGGACCACAAATGGAGACCATGATACTTGTAGTCGAGACAGCTGCACGCAAGGCACTCGTACACCTTCGAGACATCATTCCAGAGATGGCTGACGAGACGGCTACTTGCTACCGTCCCTTCAGGAAGGATGAGCTTGGAGAGAGTCGGACGCTAATCCCATCCAAGGAAGATGGCACGCCACTCAGGTTCCAGGCCTACTTTAGCCTTTCTACCGATAGTCTGGTTCATAACCTGATGAAGGAGTCCATGAAGCTTCACAAGGAACTTCACCACACCTAGGAGCTACTTCGGCAAGCCAAGACGAAGCCAGACAAGATCAATAATGATGGAGCCCCTGAGGGACAACCAGCTATCGCTTACAGAGAAGGAGTACCCGAAGGTAGTGAAGCACCTACGCGTCGTCATCGCATGAGTGCGAAGGAGTACCATGAGCTCTTCACCGACCCGCCAGCGAAGCGTCGTCGGGATGGACCTCCTCATTCCCCGACCCCTTCGACACGGAATGATGCCCGTTCAGATGATGAACAGGAGGAAGACCCTGAGGAGAGTAACTACGAGACCGTGCACTCCACCACCTGAGTCCGAGAACCCCTTTTGTAGGATCAGTCATGTATCCCTCATGTGAAGTCGAGTCCGTGTAATGGTTCATATGAAACCATGTATGCCTCTTGTTTGTTTTGTTGTTTGTGTTCCAATGCAAGTCGCACTTTTCCTTAGGCAACATGTAAGCGACTCCATCGTCTATCTTAAAAAAATATGTTGGTCTTTCGACCTTTGTTTTACCACACTTGCACTTGACCAACCCCTTTAGGCACGCTTTTCCGTTGTTGCTTTTCCTATTGTCAATCCCAGTTGTTTGACTTGGCTGCTCCTAACAGGACAGTGACTGCTACCCGCAACAACTCCTTCACCAACCCTAAAGCTGGCAACTCGAGCCAGCAACAGGGAGCTCGTGGGGATGCTCACGCTGGAGGACACCAGGAGCAGCCACAAGGCGACATTCCCCTGCCACCACCTCCACCGGAGAACATGACCATAGGTCAGTTTCTCCAAGTTCTCTGGGAGGAGTGCCAAGCCAACAATGCTGCTATCCAGCGGAAGGCTCAGGCCCTTGCGAACAACCAACAGCAAGGCAGGAACGGCAGTGGCCGCTCCACTCTGTGTGAGTTCATGAGGAATTCGCCCCCAACCTTCACTGAGACTACTGAACCATTGGATGTTGATGACTGGATCCGCACCATCGAGGACCTCCTTGCACTGGTTAATTGCAATTAGGACCGTGAGAAGGTGCTTTATGCCTCTCACTGCCTCGGAGGTACCGCCTGAGCTTGGTGGGATGGATTCAAGGTCACGCAAGGTGAGCATGTGATCACTTGGAACGACTTCAAGGAAGGATTCCGCACCGCCCACATTCCTTCTAGGATCATGGCTTTCAAGAAGAGAGAGTTCTGAGTGCTGAAGCAAGGAAGTGGCTCTGTCAAGGAATATGTGCAGAAGTTCAACCTGTTGTCAAGGTATGCACCTGAAGATGTCAACACTGAAGCTGCCAAGAAGAAACGCTTCATGGAAGGACTTCAACAGACCCTGCAACATCAGCTCATCGTCTATGACTATCATACCTTCTTCGACCTGGTGAACAAGGCCCTCATGATAGAAGACAAGTGTCATGCCATAGACGACACTCGCAAGTGCAATATGATCAGCAAGGGTAGCTCCAGCAACCAGAAGCCTCACCCCTGGCAGCCAACCCCAGCCAAGCCGACCTATCAGCCACAGCAGGCACCGGGCACACCGTTGGTCCCCTCATGGATGGTACGGTTTAGAGAAAGGGTCATGTGAAGTACATCATGAGGGTTGGGTACCAATCGAGTGGACTCTTTGTTTAGTATCACTAGGGGAAAGGCATTGTTCGGGTTCTTACCTCGGGTATGTTATATACCGCGAGTTGTGGATGACACAAAAGCTCCCCAAGTCTTGTAGGTAAAGTGTGTAACCTCTGCAGAGTGTAAAACTATTCGAATAGCCACGTCCGCGGTCATGGACAATTGGAGGTCCTTCTTAAACTACGTCCGGATGTTTTCATAAACCTTGGTGTGAGTATGGGTGTGGTGGTGACAAGAGGCCACATGAGCTAAGTCCGATGACTTAGCGTGAGGATTGAGCTAAGTCCGATGACTTAGCATGAGGATTGAACTAAGTCCAATGACTTAGCATGATGAATGAACATGAGGTGTTCAACCCCTACTTATGGTGATGTATGTAACTTGTTCACATGGACATCTGTTAACTGTTGATGCATGCTTACTAGTTACTTGATCATGTCATTTGCATACAAAATTAGCTTTCCACAAACTTACCTACTTAGTGCTATATCATGCATCATTGTTACCTTGTTCCATACCTTGGGTTGCTTGCGAGTACATTCAAAGTGCTCATTGGCTTGACACTGGTGATTTAATTCGCCAGGCATGGAAGAACATGAGTATGTTGAAGAGTTCGTTGGAGATGAACATGCAAACTAGGACACTTCCTAGTCAGAATGCCTGTAGGTTAAGGAAGATGGCATGGGATCACACTTTCGATCAAGATTTCCGTTGCTTGTTATAATGAAGTGTTTGGCCCGTGTGGCCCTATCAATGTAACACCAAGACCTTTGTGGTCATTATTTGTGTAAGACTTTAAGTGTGGATGTAAGACTCTTGTTATTCAGCTTCTGTGTGTTCAGTGAGCATTGATCTCTAGGATCACTGTACACGTGCATTCGGTGATCACAACTTATGAGTCGGGGTCCCCACAAAGCTGGTATCAGAGCCTTCCTGACTATAGGAAGCCCTTAGTTAGCATGGACGTTAGACAGGATAAGAGTCATTTTCAAAACTACACCTAGCATTGGAACTTAGGAATTCTGCACTATTTACCTCTCATATGCTTCACACAACACATTGCTTACCCTCCTCCTTTCAAAACCCTTGTAGATGTCCGTCGTACTCGAAGCCTTCCTGACATCCGGCTTTCCCTTACTCCTTGGGGATAGCCTAGAGAAGTGCCAGTTTCGCCAACCACCCATTTTCCTCTACCACGAGCACCGGGTCGATGCCCTCATGAAGGACTACCACGTGGATGTGGTCGTGAAGGCAAACGACTCCCTGACTACTTGGTTCTTTGAAGGACCACGAATGGAGACCATGATACTCGAAGTCGAGACAACTGCACGCAAGGCACTCTTACACCTTCGAGACATCATTCCAGGGATGGCTGACGAGCCAGCTACTCGCTACCTTCCCTTCAGGAAGGATGACTTTGGCGAGAGTTGGATGCTGATTTCGACCGAGGAACATGGCACACCACTCAGGTTCCAGACCTATTTCAGCCTCTCTGCCGATAGTCTGTTTCACAACTTGATGAAGGAGTCCGTGAAGCTCCGCGAGGAACTTCGCCACACCCGAGAGCTACTTCGGCAAGCCAAGACGAAGCCAGACAAGATCAAGAAGGACGGCGTCCCCAAGGGACGACCAGCTGTCGCTTATCAAGAAGGAGTACCCATAACTAGTGATGCACATACGCATAGTTGTCGCATGAGTGTGAAGGAGTACCGTGAGCTCTCGACCCGCCTCCTCGTTCTCCAAACCCTTCAACCGGGAACGATGCCCATTTAGATGATGAACATGAGGAAGACCCAAAGGAGCGTGAATACGAGACCGCGCACTCCACCACCTGAGTCCGAGAACCCCTAGGGTAGGATCAGTCATATATCCCTCATGCGAAGTCAAGTCTGTGTAGTGGTTCATATGAAACCATGTGTGCTTGTTGTTTGTTTTGTTGTTTGTGTTCCGATGCAAGTCGCGCTTTTGCCTTAGGCAACATGTAAGCGACTCCATCGTCTATCTTAATATATGTTGTTGGTCTTTCAACCTTTGTATAAACACTCTTGCACTTGATCGACCCCCTTAGGCGCGCTTTTCCATTATTGCTTATCCTCTTGTCAATCCTAGTTGTTTGACTTGGCTGCTCCAAACAGGATGGTGACTGCTACCCACAACAGATCCTTCACCAACCCTGAAGCCAGCAACTCGAGCCAGCAACAGGGAGCTGGTGGGGCTGCTGGCGCTGGAGGACACCGGGAGCAGCCACAAGGCAACATTCCCCAGCCACCACCTCCACCAGAGAACATGACTAGAGCTCAGTTTCTCCAAGTTCTTCGGGAGGAGCGCGAAGCCAACAATACTGCTATCCAGCAGATGGCTCAGGCCCTTGTGAACAACCAGCAACAAGGCAGGAACGGCAATGGCCTCTCCATGTTGTCTGAGTTCATGAGGAACTCGCCCCCAACCTTCACCGAGACTGTTGGACCGTTGGATGCTGATAACTGTATCCGTACCATCGAGGATCTCCTTGCATTGGTCAATTGCAATGAGGATCGTGAGAAGGTTCTTTATGCCTCCTAACTCGGAGGTATCACCCGAGCTTGGTGGGATAGATTCAAGGTCATGCAAGGAGAACATGTGATCACGTGGAATGACATCAAGGAAGGATTCCACATTGCCCACATTCCTTCTGGGATCATGGCAATCAAGAAGAGAGAATTCCGAGCGCTGAAGCAAGGAAGTGGCTCTGGAAGTGGCTCTGTCAAGGAGTACTTGCAGAAGTTCAACCTGTTGTCAAGGTATACACCTAAAGATGTCAGCACAAAGGTTGCTAAGAAGGAATGCTTCATGGAAGGACTTCAATAGGTCCTACAGTATCAGCTCATTGTCTACGACTGTCGAACATTCTTCGACTTGGTGAACAAGGCCCTGATGCTAGAAGACAAGTGTCGTGCCATAGACGACACTCGCAAGCGCAAGATGGTCAGCAAGGGTAGCCCCAGCAACCAGAAGCCTCGCCCCTGGCAGCCAGCCCCAGCCAAGCCAACCTATCAGCCGCAGCAGGCTAGACCTCCTGCACCTTGTCCGAGCTACCAGCCTCAGCAGTATGCCAATCCCAAGCCAGCCCGTACGATGATGTCAAGCCCCGCTATGAGCATCGCGTTGCCTTTCCCCTTCCATGTCTAGTGCGTAGCTGCGGAGGTCGTCGGAGAGTTCGTCGCCGCTGTGATCGGGCCAAGCGCAAGCTCGTGCTCGAGCTACTCGTAGCCGCCGCACCAAGTGGTAGTTAGGGGCGGGGATGGATTCCCCTAGGATCCCGCTTCCCCCTCAGCTTGTGCGCATCGCTGGAGCCCACTTACCATCGCCGAAATCGCGTCGCCGTGTGCCCTGTCGCCGGTAACATTTCTTCAGTTTCGTCAAAGGTGAGCCTTCATCAGTTAGCACTAGAGGAGCCTGATCCCCCTTTGGTCAATAGCGCGACGCTAGCGCAGTGGTCGCTCGCCTGAATTAGTAGCAGGGAGTCGCGGATTCGACCCCCCCCCCCGCGCTCCTTCTGTTTTTCTTTTCGGTGATTTGTGCTTGTGCGTGTGTGTGGCCGCTAGTGGGATCTGGTGTGGCCACCGGATCTGGTGTGCGTGTGTGAGTTGAGTGTGTAGGCTAGTGTGTGTGCGTGGTGGTGGATCTGTTGTGGCAGGAGATCCAGAGTGTGTTTGTGTGTGCTTCCATGTGGGTGTATGTGTGTTATATGTGTGTGTATGACAATGGGCCCTGGCCCACTTGTCATCCACAAGAGGGGCCCTGGTGTCTATGCCAGGTGGGTCCCATCCTTTTATTTTTTTTGTGTATTTGTTTTTGGTTTTATTGTGTTATTTAGGATTTTTTTCCTTTTCTGGTATTGTACTAAATCTGGACTAGTCCATTTTTGGCTATGTGTATTTTTTAGTAAGTTTTAACTTATGGGAATGTTATGTTATTTTTCGAGCATGGTTTTGTAAGTTTTGCAAAGGCTTATATATGAGTATGATATATGAAATTGGGGTAGAATTTCTCAATGAATCCTTTGGTGCAATTTGTTTGGTCATTTGACCAAGTTTGACAAAATACATTTTGTCACAATATGCCATTTTGTCATTTTAGATAGAATTAATCCATACATGCTATGATAATTGTGTCAACATGGAAGTGGTAGTATTTCATGAGTAGTATGCCATGGTATTTTTATTTTGACATGTTGGAATTGCATATAAGTTGGAATCATGCTCCAAAGTGGCTATTAAAATGATGCTGTTTTCAACATGCTAAATATTTCTAAGTCTGAGAACCTATTATTATTTTTATGGCATGATGAGTCGATGCTACCAAGTGATATGTTGTGTTTTAGCTCAAGCTTAGTGTCAGTGTTTTGAAGTAGATGTTGGCCTCTACCATCCTGTTAATTTTCATGCCATGAGGTGGTCTCTAGCATCATTATTTATTGCTGTCAACTTGCTATCAGCTTAACTCAGATTCCAAAAAATGTGATTTTCCCTAAGTCCATAGAATTTGTTTCATCATGCCAACTTGTGAGCTTCATGCTTAGTGATGGGTGCTTCCTTTCCAGTTTGTGTAGTTGCATGATTTGATAAGCATGTTATATAGTTTCTGTTCATGCTTCATTTAAGGTTGGAGACATCCTGTAGCTCAATATATTTGTTGTGGAAGTTGCTATGTTGCTGTTTTGGGACAGATTGTGTGTGTTGGTGTTTTGTGACTTGTGGGGGCTATGCTCCATTGTTTTGCTTGATCTTTGGTTCTATGTGGTTGGATTTTCATTTCCTAACTAGTGGATACCTTGGAATGCCAAGGAATAGCCCATGGCCTTCCATGTCTGTATTTTGCATTCGTACCTTGTCGTGAGTGTAGCGTGAGAACCGTAACTCCGTTTCATACGTTCTACATATGCATTTGCATCGTTTTTGCATGAAGCATCCATATTTGCCATGTTCATGCATGTCCAAACAACTTAACATGAGGTTCTGTCCAGAATTGTAAATAACTTCACTATTGCATGAGAAACATGACTAGATTAGGATTGCCATGCTAAATACTTCAAATGAATCATGCATCATCTTGTTTGTGCATTGCACTTGGGTTGGATGTTTATTGTTGCTGTTTCTCTTGGGTAGACGCAAGTGTTGAACCTGAGTATGAAGATCCAGGAGAGTACCACTATGAGGAACCCGCTCTTTGTCCCTCTGAAGAACCAACAGGCAAGATGATCGTACTCGGATCCCAACACTATTTTTGCTTTGCTAGATGTCTCGCTCTTATAGTTACATATGCGCTACCTACCACTTGAATGTCAAGCCTCCTACATTGCCATGATAGCCTCTAACCCCTCCACATCCTAGCAAACCTTGTTTGGCAAAGTTACCGCTGTTCAGCCCCTCTTATAGCATTCTGAGTTGTAGGTGCAGGTTGTTTCCATGTGATAACATGGATGTTTGGAGATATCACAATATTTACTGCTATTTAATTTAATGCATATATATATATATATATATGTTGGTATGGTGGAAGCCTTGGCCTTTTGCTGGGTGTTTTGTTCCACTTTTACCGCCATAGCTACTTGTTACCGGTGTAATGTTTCCATATTTTGCACTCCTAACATGCTCGGGGTTGTTATGGGAACCCCCTTGATTATTCATTTGAGATTAAAAGTTGTCTGGCAAGACCCAACTTTGGTACTACATTTGCTTAACAACATAATAAAACTGGTTAGGGATTAGCTACCCCGTGGATTAATCAACAACCCGGGCCAGTGCTCCACATGAGTGTTGGTCCAAAATGGCAGTAGCCGGGGCCACCAACAGGTGGGCCAGCAAGAAACTTAGCCCATCCGTCATGTCCTAAGAACGAGATACGTGTCTCTTATCGGGTTCATCGACACGTCGGGAGGTCTTGCTAGACATGTTTTACCTTTCTTGAATGGCTTGCGTGAGGGACTCTAATCTTCTTCGGGCTATCTCGAGGTGTCGGTTTCCCTTTGGAATTGCCTAGGATTATCACGAGATTCGTGGTCGAGGTTATTCTTGTTGAGTGTGGTTAATTTATGATGGACTAGTTGGAGCACCCCTGCATCGTTAAATCTTTCGAAAAGCCATGCCCGCGGTTATGTGGCAACTTGGATATTTGTTTAACACCCGGTTATAGTTAACTTGAAGTAAACTCTAATAAAATACACCAACTGTGTGAGTAATCGTGATCGTCTGTGCTCGTGAACATGAACCGAGAGAGAACACGGTGGGGTTATGTTTGACGTAAGTAGGTGTTCAGGATCTTTTAGAGATCATGCTAGTTCTCGATCGCCTATCGTAGTCCTCATACTTACATTCATGTTCTCGTAAGTTAGTCACCATACAATGCTTAGTGCACCTGCAAACTCACCACATATCCCCTCTTCCAACCTAATAAGCTTGAATAGTCTTGATACCCAGTTGTGAGATTGTTGAGTCCCCGTGGCTCACAGATTACTACAACAAAATACAGGTGCAGGTGCAGGTGCAGATGAGACCGTGCCAGATGATGTGACGCAGCTCCAGTGGGAGTATGACGAGGAACGTGGCAGGATGTACGTCACATATCCAGACGAGTACAGAGGCCTTGGTCTTGATCTTCGGGCTAGCAAGACAGTTTCATTGCATCTTTTCTCATTTGTTTTCGTCTGTAGACAGACCCTGTCTGTTGAATGATGTTTGAAAGAACTGAGTGGATTTGTAAGTTAGCATGTGGCGAGTGTAAGCCAACTCATATACTCCTCTCTTCATAAATGTATGTGATGATACTGAACTTGCGAAACGACTAGATGTGCCTCTATCCCTGTCTAGGCCCCCGTGCCCAAATATGAATAGGCACACATCTTGGGCGTTACAGGACAACCCGACGGTTAGACAACTAGAGGTTACCAAACGCACGTAGCAGTCGTTCATGGAGCTCTTGTAGCTAGAACCCTAGAACACGATCAATATAACCAAGCAGGAGTATGGTTTTACGCATCCGTGCGGCCCGAACCTGGGTAAAAACTCCCTGTATGCCGCTTACCAGACCGGCTCTTTGTACCAGCTCACCCCCTGCCGAACCGAAAGGGATCCCCAAGATCCCATAGGTGTTCATTCCCACGATAGAGGATGATCAGGCAAAGCATTGAGTAGTTAAAGAAGCCTCCCCCAAGATTGTGGGAGACTCTTCTTCAATTTGCACAAAATTAAATATTGCCTGCAAGGCAGCTTGTTTCTTATGGGCAGGAAAATATTTTTCACAGAAGTAATATATCATATCCTAGGGACTACGCACACAACCAGGAGCAAGAGAATTAAACCATATCTTGGCATCACCCTTTAATGAGAAAGTAAACAACTTAAGAATATAGTAGCAACGGATTTTTTCCTCATGAGTAAATAGGGTGGCTACATCATTCAGTTTAGTAAGATGTGCCACAATAGTTTTAGATTCATAACCATGGAAAGGATTCGATTCAATCAAAGTAATTAACTCAGGATCGACAAAGAATTCATAATCTTTGTTAGTAACAAAGGTAGGTGAAGTAGCAAACTTAGGATCATATCGCATTCTAGCATTCAAAGATTTTTCCTTCCACTTGCATAGCAATTTATTAAGATCGTCTCTATCCTTACAAGCAAGGAAGTCCCTAGCTACCTATCCTTCCATAACATAAACCTTAGGTATATTAGGCAATTCATATCTAGGAGAGTTAGCTCTAACAGGTGTCTCATAGTGTAATTTCATCAGTTTTAGAGATATCATCATTTTGAGCATTGACTCTAGAAATTTGTTCATCAAGAAATTCACCGAGTGGCACAGTATTATCAAGCAAAGTATCATCATAAGCATCATGCATAGCAGAAGTGGCATCATCAATTACTTGTGACATATTAGAAGTACTAGCAGGTGGTGGTGTCGCAAATTTACTCATAACAGAACGTGAATGCAGTTCCTTACCTCCCCTCATAGTACAGGGATAGATCTTGGTTTTCGGATCTTTCAAATTTGTCATAGTTATCAACAGATATAAATCCCAAGTGACTCATAGAATAGAGTTATGATCCCCGACAACGGCGCCAGAAAAAGGTCTTGATAATCCACAAGTATAGGGTATCGCAATAGTTTTCGAGGGTAGAGTATTCAACCCAAAATTATAGATTCGACACAAGGGGAGCCAAAGAATATTCTCGAGTATTCATAGCTGAGTTGTCAATTCAACCACACCTGAAAGACTTAATATCTATAGAAAAGTATTCAATAGCAAAGTAGTATGGAAGTAACAGTAACAACGGCAAAAGTGACAGTAGCAGTTTTGTAGTGATTGTAACAGTAGCAACGAAATAGTAACTTAGCAAAGATCAATATGTGAAAAGCTCATAGGCAATGGATGATTGACGGATAATTATGTCGGATGGCATTCATCATGCAACAGTTATAACAATAGGTGACACAGAACTAGCTCCAATTCATCAATGTAATGTAGGCATGTATTCCATATATAGTCATACGTGCTTATGGAAAAGAACTTGTATGACACCTTTTGTCCTACCCTCCCGTGGCAGCGGGGTCCTTATGGAAACTAAGGGATATTAAGGCCTCCTTTTAATAGAGAACTGGACCAAAGCAGTAGCACTTAGTGAATACATGAACTCCTCAAACTACAGTAATCACCGACAAGAATC
Source organism: Hordeum marinum (assembly GCA_022496015.1). Taxonomy (NCBI): domain Eukaryota; kingdom Viridiplantae; phylum Streptophyta; class Magnoliopsida; order Poales; family Poaceae; genus Hordeum; species Hordeum marinum. The sequence continues at coordinate 333,674,447 of CM039673.1, forward strand.
CCAGTTATTGTCACCCTAGGGGATGCGGATCATAACTCGTAATAGGTGTCTGCAACTTGCAAGATAGGATCAAGAACACATATATATTCATGAAAACATAATAGGTTCAGATATGAAATCATGGCACTCGGGCCCTAGTGACAAGCATTAAGCATAGCAAAGTCATAGCAAAATCAATCTCAGAACATAGTGGATACTAGGGATCAAACCCTAACAAAACTAACTCAATTAAATGATAAATCTCATCCAACCCATCACTATCTAGCAAGGCTACGATGGGATTACTCACGAACGGCGGAGAGCATCATGGAATTGGTGATGAAGGATAGTTGGTGATAACGATGGCGTCGATTTCCCCTCTCCAAAGCCCAAAATGGACTCTAGGTCTAGCCTCCCGAGGCGGCTCCGTATCGTGAAACGCGATGAACTCTTCTTCTTTATTTTTATCCATGAATAGGAATATATAGAGTTGGAACTAAGGTCGGCGGAGCCCCAAGGGGCCCACAAGCTTGCTAGGCGTGGCCAGGGGGTGGCCGCGCCCTGTGGGCTTGTGACCTGTGGGTGGCCCCCTCTGGTTGATTCTTTCGCCAGTATTTTCATTAATTCCAAAAAAAATCTCCGTAAATTTTCAAGTCAATCCAAGAATTTTATTTCTCCACAAAAATAACAAAAAAGTCAATTATACTAAAAACAACATCAGTCCGGGTTAGTTCCATTCAAATCATACAAATTAGAGTCCAAAACAAGGGCAAAAGAGTTTGGAAAAGTGGATACGATGGAGACGTATCAGTCACGCCCCGAAGCTTTGCAGGCGAACACCACCTTTAGTCAGGATAAGGTGTACCTCTTGTCCCCTTTCGAATTTGGCCATTGTGGGATCCCTTCCCATCAGAGCGATCAGGGAAGATGACCAAGGCCGCAATAAATAGGGACTAGCTACCACGATAGAAGGGAGACCGATTCATCCTCACCCCTGAGCCCTCGCGAGGTTGCTCAACCACTGTACTAGTTCATCTCCATCCTCCTCATGAGGCCAATCCACCAAAAGCAAGAGTAGAGTTTTAGACCACGAGGTGGCCAAAACCTGGGTAAATCTCTGTGTTCACCTTCTTGCCTGCTCGCACGCACTCGATGAGGCTTGGCCATGGAGTGACGAGCTTGAGACTTTGGGTTGGTTGAGATCTTTGCACATGCCCTATAGTTCGAACCTTCTTTGGTCTGCGGAGCCCCGATTTCGACAGCGTGCACATCTAGAAAATTATAGGATTACACGATCATCTATCGTCCAAATACATCGGGTGAAATCTGTCCAGTCTATTTTTATACGTACATATTAAATTCCTTCGAGAAAAACTAGTCTGCCCTATGGTATTTTTATACAAAGGACAACTATTCACTACAAAAGTGGCGTCATATTGCGCGTATGGAGCTCACGCCAACATCATCATGTGCCAGCATCCGTCCAGCCTGCGCTATTCGACGGACATGCGTGTAGGCCGCCGCCCGTGCGGTCCAGTCTACATCAACACGCCACGGTTGACCCACACGTACGCGTCGGCTTCGAACATCGCGGCCGACTCGCGCGTCTGCGCAAGCTTCCAATGCCGCAACCGACTCGCGTGACCGCACCTGCTTACAACATGGCCGCCGACTCACACGTCCGCGCTAGCTTACAATGTCGCGGCCTACTCCCGCATTTGTGCCAAGTTACCAGCATACTCTCGCGTCTACATCAACACGCTGGAGTCGCGCCCGCCCGTATGAGCCGCCCAACAGACGCGCGCAACGCGCCACCCCTGCAGTCCGGTCTACATCAACACACCATTATCATGTCTGCTCGCTCGAGATGCCCTACGGATGCGTGAAAGCTGCCCGCGATCTTGTCTACATCAAACAAAACAGAGTCACCCGGCCCATACGAGCTAACCAATGGAAGCACGCAAGTCGTGGCCCCCGTGGCCAAGTAATTCACTAAAAGAAAGAGGTGGTGCTATTTTTCGGAATTATATCGTGCACTACGTTGTCGGAGCCCATGCCAGCGTCCACCCACGACGGGTTGCTCAATGGATAGATGCACTGGCTTGCCTTCTCTCGGTCCAGTGTGCTTCAGCACATCAAAAGAAACGGGAGAATCAACCACGAAGGAACCGCCCCTGGAGAAGCTAGGTGAGCTGGCCACTGTTGAGCTGGCAAATTCAAAAGCCGAGAGCAAAGAAAAAAAATGGACCTGGAGGAGCCAGGAGAGCCGGACAAAGTGATAATAGAAAATAATGGGTCAAGAGGCGTGTCAAATTAATTTGGGCAAAAATGTCTTTGTTGAAATATGCTGAAGACTTACGACGAGTATCGCGAAGATCATCGACTTGCCACATCGCCTCCGGCTTCAATAAATTCCGGTTTTTAGCTTCAGTTGTCAACTATATGCCAATTTATGTCACAACCAAGTATAAAGAATCTCAAGACGGCTCCTCGAGTTGACTTAAGACTTGGGGGCTACACAGACATGACTCGGTAGATTTTGCTGGTTTCGCCAAATACAAGAACCCCGGGTTGTTATAGGGATGCAAACCCGCTCCCAAGTGGTTGTTGCCTTATTTGGTGAAAAAATGCAGGATGCCCAAGAGGACTTGGTACCGCGATGCGCAATTCAAACATGGGTGCCCCGTCTTATTGGTGAAAAAGTAAAGGTTACCAAAGAGGACTAGCTACCACGATGCACGGTTCAAACATGGGTGCCCTGCCTTATTAGCGAAAAAGTAAAGGTCGCTAAAGAGGACTAGCTGCCATGATGCGCAATTCAAATATGGGTGCCCATCCTTATTGGCAAAAAATTAAAGGTTGCCAAAGAGGACTAGCTACCATGATGCATTGTTCAAACATAGGTATCCTGCCTTATTGGCTCATCATATTATGATCAATTGAATAAAGCCGGCTTATCTAGACCCCAGATGTTTTGCAGTAGTAGCATTGTCTCCTGTATATCCTATGTTGAGCTTTTCCATGATCATAAAGTCAATTGGAGGCTCCTTACTCGACGAGTTAGCCGTTAATATCCCTCTTGACCAGGCCAAATGCCACTGTCAAACTTGGTTAAACCCGCCTGTTTGCAAGATGCTACTCCGAAAAGGTGACCCATTGTACTCTTGATAAGTCAATCCATATGGACCCTGAAATTTTCAAGGTTAAAACACCAACTTAAGTCACGTGAGAGTCGTCTTATAGAGAGCAAGGATAAACCATGGGCTATCACGCCAACTTCATTGAAGCAAGACTCGAGGCTCGAAGACCGGTCTTTATGTCATGCCTTGAAAACTGACATTTTTATACTATGTTATCATATACATACATAATATTGCATTGCATCATTTCACAATGCATCATATATACATTTGTTTATGTTGCAGAGAGTCGGTCTTCAAACCTGGTTACATTGTAAACTTCTGCAGGAAAAATAAATCTTTGATAGCCAAAATGGCCAGATCTTCATCATGGTTTATCATTACCAGTATTAGATGATTGGGGTTTCCAAGCCAGCTCAGAAGAAATGAATATTCTCGAAGAGTCACTCTATCACATATTGTTGAGCTGGCATGTTATATATTGCCAAGATGGTATATAACATATTATTCAGCCGACCTATCACACATAATGGCGGGTCATTTAATTGATCAGCTCTTGGATTTTTTTTCAACTTGTGCTTTGTAGTAAACTACAACACTTATGGAATTCTCAAACATATATTTGCCAGGTTGCACTACATCCACAGGCAGGGATTTCATTTCAAGCACAAAGGCATTATTCTAGGATATTCATACAAACAATAAATTATCGGGTTGCATTACAACCACGGTCAAGGATTCATTCAAGTTAGATTAATATCAGTTCAAGAGAACTCCTGAAGTGCATTATGATGGGTTATATTATTTTCACACGGTCCCAAGTCGTTGTAGGAATACGACCTCGCACTTGGGGGCTACATCATATGATGGCTTTCTTTTCAAAGGACAATTACATGTAAGTCCCGAGTCGCTGCAGGAATATGACCCAGCACTTGGGGGATACACTACTCAGTTCAAGATCTACAAATTTTCTAAAATGTCCCTAGTCGCTGCAAGCATGCGACCCGACACTTGGGGGCTACACCATTCAGTTGTTCAAACAAATCATAAGGTCCTAACTGAATACCCAGCCCATCATATACTGATGAGCCGACCCTTGGGGGCTACACATGTGAAATGCAAAACATCCAGTTTATAACTGGCGACTGAGATGGACAACCTGGATTTCTCCAAGCTATCTATCTACAAAATTCAAAACTAAGTTCAAGTCCCAGGTTGTTGCAGGCAAGACAACCCGGACCTTGGGCTACATTTGTTGAAGTTTTTATAAGTATAAGACAGTTACAAATACTGGGCTGTTGTGGGCAAGATAACTTTGTACTTGGGGGCTACACAGTCAAGATATTTTTCTACGCAAAGCACCAAGTCATCATGAACTGATAAAGTCAGTCCTTGGGGGCTACAGGAAATATGGAGATAAAAAAGAGGAAGAACATCTTCAAGCTATCAATTTTGAGTGAGCCAGATCTCATATTCTTGGTGGAGAAATTTGCAAAGCTTATGTCCTCTAAGCTATTCATAGAAAAGCCTGAAAAGCCGCTTCAACATCATATGGTTTTCTTATTTCCAAAATTTTCATCAAGCCAAATAATTGGAGGTAGACTCAATGACACATGGGTGTTTTAGTTTCCAATATTTTTCTCGCAAGGAACCAGCGTGTGCAAGTTGATTGTGAAGTGGGTGTGTCGATGACAAAGAGGCCCAGAATTTTTAGGAGTCCAATTCTACCACCCGACGACATTAACCTCCATGACCTGGAAAGCTTGACGCTCGTAACTTGACAAGTTTCATATCCACAAGCCGACAATTATTTCATTCATAAAATTCGATATTTACTATGTCCAATGACCCGGGGAGCACCCCATGTCTCAGGAAGATCATATCGATATGTTGAAGCATTTGAAAGTTAGCGCAATAATGGATGTGTTATTATTCCCAATATTTTATTGCAAAGGACACACACTAGCAAGTTGATCGTGAAGCCGGATTGTTGATATGAAGAAGAGACGCCATATTTTCCAGAAGCTGGTTCATTGAATAAAGGCGGTTTTTTGGGTGAGCCTTTTTTGTTTTAAGCGTATCAATTTCAGGAGCTTACCATGAATAAATTCAAGCTAACCTGGGGGCTGATGTCGGGGATATTCCCCATGGTTTGACCCGGCCTATCACTTGGCGGCTCATGGGTCACCTCACTTACTGGGTCAATATGGACGACTAGGCCTAAGGCCCAGTGTGCCACCCGACGGAAGGCGGATCATTGAGAGGCCTGGAGGGCCGGCTCGCAGAGAAGGTCCAAGAAGAGGAAAGGTTCCCTGACAAGGGAAGGAAGACTCGGACTAGGATTCAGCTTGTAATACAAAAGAGACTAGTTGTAGTCCTACTAGGACACTACATGTAAGCCTGCCCCTTTGTGACAGCCCAGGACCGACGCTCCAGAAGATTCCATAAGATTCCCCTTTTATTTCCATTCTCGGATGTGTTCGTCTCGTTGTCGCATTCATCATCGCATCATTCGCATCATATGCATTGCATCATCACCCGTTTTCAAAAACTTGCATCCGTTCGTAGTCGCCGGTTCTCGTCGTTCTTGCCGTTGCCCGTTTCGAGACCAACCACACACGCACGCGCCCGTGCCGTCATTTAATAAAACCGTTTTTAAGTGCGGGCAAAAATATTCTCGGATTAGGTTGAAACTTGACATGCGGTCTTGTTATGTCATAGCTAGACCGCCTGTTGAATTTCGTCGTGATCCGAGTTCGTTTGATACCCATCGGTCAGTCGTAGCAGTGCGGTCATCGGTTTATCGGACGTTCTCGGTGTTTTTAAACTTCGTGTCACGGGCCACCATTCTCTCTCTCTCTTCCCCACCTAGCCCCATCTTCACAGCCACCATAGCCCCCCTCTGCTTTCGGTCTGTCGAATCGACATCCGACGATCTGAAAACGGACAAAGACCGTCGTCCCTAGCCTGGAAACCTATATATAGACCCCTCCCCTTCCTAATTGGGCAGCCAACCCTAATCCCCTCGTTCCCCGTGCCAAACTAGCAGTTCCTCTCCTTCCTCCAGCCGCCAGGCCCCCCGAAACCCATATGAGCCCGCCTGAGACCATCTAGGCCCGAGCGAAGCCGCCGCAAGCTCCCAAGCTCCCATGGCCGCGCTCCCGCTTCGTCCCCGTGGCTCCCGCAGCCGGCCCGTTGCTCGCCATCGCCGGTCGCAGCCGCCATCGCCGGAGCCTCGCCGGTCGCCGGACCTCGCCGCACTGCCGCCCTCTCCCTCTCCTTCCCTCTCCTCTCCTCTCCCTTCTCACCCCCGGTCGCCCTCTTCTTGGCAGGTCGCCGTAGCTCCCGCCGGCCTCCCACCGGCCGATCCGGCCCGCCGCCGCCGGATCTCCCCCGCCGGACCCCGTCCCTCCCCGCCGGAGCCAACCACCTCCCGCTGCCAGCCTGCGCTGTCGTGGCCTCCCGCTCGGGAGAGATCGAGCGGAGGAGCATGACGCCCCGTTGACTGCTCGCCAGTGGTGGGCCGCGTCCGCTGCCTCCCTCGCCCCAGCCCACCAGCGCGCCAGCTCCCCTGCCGAGTCGGCCCATGTCGGCCCCAGTGAGCAGCCCCCCCCCCCCGCCATTTTGTGTTTTTATTTATTTATTAGGCCTTTGCAATTTAAAAACAGCGATATATAATTATTTGTGCACCGTTTCAAAATGATTTAAACATGTAAAATGTTTAGAAAAATACATAGATTAATAATATGTCATTTTCACCCATGCCTAAAAAACTTAACATGTCATTTCCTGCCATTTTGCATATATGACATATTTTTGCATTTTCGCATAATTATTTACCGTGCATCGAAATTAATAATCTCACATATTAAAAGATGTTCATCTCATTTGCACCACATTTTCATGCATGATAAATTTTTTGTCCTCATGTTTGCATATTATTTGCATTATCGAATTGCTTTAAGGTGATTATGCCATTACTTGCATATTTAATTGTGAATAATTTTCCACATGAACCTATTCATATTATATATGTTTTCGGGGAAGAAAAATCCATAGGAATTACCTGTGCATTTATTTTTGTCATTTAAGCATTCTTGGAGCATGTCATTTATGCCGTGATGCCCTCTTGTTAATTTTGTGGGATTTACTACATGCATGATATGAATTAATTTTCAACATGAAAAATGCCCTTGGATATGTGTCCTAGCCCTTGGACATTTTGTTTGCCATAGAAATGCATGTTTAGGTCTTGTTTCCTTGTTGTCAACTTGCTATGAAATTCTGCTATTTTGGGGGTCCAAAAATATTTCCAAGTCTGGAATCTGTTATATTTTGTTGCTGTCTTGCCACGTGATTTGCTAGTGATCTAGAACTCTTTTGTGGTACGTGTACTGGAGTTATTTGTTTTTAATATTGTCCTTTAGTATGCTGTTAAGTTTCATGCCATAATATGATCTGTAGCATATAGTTTCACTGCTGTCAATATGCCTTCGTGATAAAAACTGCACTGTCAAAACTGCTATTTTCACTAAGTCTGAAACTATTATCAAGTAGCCTCCTTGTGAGCTTTCTACCATGTGATCCATGCATGTTTTGAATATGATTTGTTAAGATGAAATGAAGTGGATGTTGCATGATATTGACACATACTTAGTTTGTGCATTTTAGAATCTTGTAGCTTGTTGTTTTCATATGTGCAAAATGCCATGTTGCTGTTTTTGGCAGATTTCAACTAAAACTTGTTTTGTTGATGTGGTTGAACCGTAGCTCCGTTTTGGACATTCCATATATGAAACTTGCTTAGAATCTCTTGTAGTTTCATAATAAATTGCTGTAGTCATGATTTGAAATGTTTGTGATTGTGTTTTCCATGCATTTGCATTCATGACATGTGCATCTTGCGTTGCTCATACCTTTTAGACCGTAGCTCCGTTTGAGATGTTCTATATATGTAAATCGACTAGAATGACGTGTAGAATAATATGGTATGCTTTATTCTGCTGTTTAACAAATATAAAATATGATTAGTTCAGATCTGGACCAATTTCGAAATTATCATGTGAGGTCATTTCGGAAATGCTATAAGTTGTTTCCGGCCTCATTTAAGATGCCTAGATAGATAGTTACTTATGCTTCACCTCTTTCCATGCCTCACAACATTTAATATTGTCGTGTACCTAACGGGAGTGAACTAAATAATTCGAACGTGGAGTTTCGTCAATATGCAACTCGTTGCATATTGAGCTTCACTTAATGTGTAGTATTTGATTGTTGTGAATTGTCATGCATTGCATATTAAACCGGACATGCATCATATTTTTTTGTGCATCATGTTTCGCATATGTTGTGGTGTATCTTGTGTTCATTGTTGTTTTCGGATTGTTCCTTCTCAATAGAGTTCCAAAAGCGTTCGGAGTGTGAGGATTCGTTCGACTTTGTTGCTTCGTCTTCTTCATGGACTCGTTCTTCTTATGAGTGGGATCTCAGGGAAGATGACTCATTTCCCTGAATACCATTACTATCATTGCCATGCTAGTTGTCTCGTATTTTATCATTATGTCTCGCTACTTACCACCTGTTCGACAAGCCTCCCAACATTGCCATGAAAAGCCTCTAACCCGTCCAAATCCCAGTAAACAATTGTTTGGCTATGCTACCACTTGCTCATCCCTTTTTATAGTGTTTCTAGTTGCAGGTGCAATTGCTTCCATGCGCCAACATGGAAATTCTTTTGTTTTATCACAATATTGCTGCTATTTAATTTAATGCACATATATACTTTGTAAAGGTGGAAGGCTTGGCCTTTTGCTCGGTGTTTCGTTCCACTCTTGCCGCCCTACTTACTTGTGCACCGGTGTTATGTTCCATAATTAAGCGCTCCTAACATGCTCGGGGTTGTTATGGGGACCCTGTTGATTTTCGGGTGAGAATAAAGCTTGTCTGGCAAGGCCCAACATTGGTACTACATTTGCCTAATAATTAATGAACTTGCATAGGGGATTTTTCGGACCCCATGGATAATTAATTAACAACCCGGGCTAGTGCTCCTCATGATTGTTGGTCTAAACTAGGCTGCTTGCGGGGCCGCCTCGAGGCAACTTGAGGATTGGTTTTCCCTGTAGCTAGTCCCATCTGTCGTGTCCTCAGAACGAGATACGCGGCTCCTATCGGGTTCGTCGACACACCGGGCAGCCTTGCTGGATTTGTTTTACCTTTCTCGAACGTCTTGAGTGAGGAATTCTGATTATTCTTCGGGCTATCTCGACGTGTCGGATTTCCTTTGGAATTGCCTAGGACGATCACGAGATCCGTGGTTGAGGTTATTCCTGCTGTGTGTGGTTAATTTGTGATGGATGAGTTGGAGCACCCCTGCAGGGTTAAATCTTTTCGAGAAGCCATGCCCGCGGTTATGTGGCAAACTTGGATACTATGTTTAGCACTCGGCCATAGTAAACTTGAAGTAAACTCTAATGAAATACACCAACTATGTGCATAACTGTGACTGTCTCTTTTCGTGATTTCTTATCCGAAAGAGAACACGGTGGGGTTATGATTGACGTAAGTAGGTGTTCAAGATCAGTTAGTGATCATTACTAGTTCACGTCCGTTATGCGTAGACCATCATACTTTAATTTCTGTACTCGTAAGTTAGCCACTCAAATAAATGCTTAGCCGCTTGCTGCAGCCTCACCACTTAACCATACCTTACCCATTAAGCTTAAATAGTCTTGATACCCTTGGAAATGAGATTGTTGAGTCCCTGTGGCTCACAGATTACTACAACAACAGTTGCAGGTACAGGTTATGTGATGATTTGACGTGAGCGCGTTGTTTGATTTGATTTGGAGTTCTTCTTCTTCTTCTTCATCAATCTTGGATGGGTTCCAGGCGACAGCCTGGGATAGCAAGGATGGATGTCATTTTATCGTTTGATTTCGTTTGTAGTCGGACCCTGCTCTTCTGTATGATGATTGAGTATGTTATTGTATTGATGTGACTCTGATGTAACTTGTGGCAAGTGTAAGCCAATTCCATATACTCATCTCTTCTGTACATGTACTTGTAATGATATCCATTCTTGCAAACGCATCGAGCTGCGCTTCTATCCCCGTCGAGGCCCTCGTGCCGAAATAAGGATAGGACCGCATCTTGGGTGTGACAAGTTGGTATCAGAGCCTGTACCGACTTAAGAGCCCCCTTGATTGATCGAACATGGCCGAGTCGAGTCTAGTGAAAAACTGTTTGGAGTCTAGTTATATTGGAGAGTAGGATTCTTTTTACTCCTCTTCTATGGTCTGGTGAGGTATTCGACTTAGGAATTTTGATTCTACTCCCCTTCTCGCCCAAAAATTTTTTAGGATCACGCGGGTATTTTGAAAACTATATGATGCCGATGTGACAGGGTTCTGACTTGGTGCCTCCTGTCTGACTTGATTTCTTCCGGGGAGTCGAGCTCCAGGGAATGTTGTCACATCGTTATCATTCAGTTTTCTTGATATCTCGGGACGGAGGATGTTCGGAATTGCTTCAATACTTATCGTGGTGAGATAAGATCAGAGTCACCCAGTACTGGGGAGGCGTCCGGGGTACCACCATGGTTTAGTATCGTTGTGAGTTTGAGGATTCGAGTTTAGAAGAGTTTGCGAAATTTCTTGAATTATGGGGTGGAAGGTTGCGGATGCAGTTGCAGCTGATTATCTAGGGTAGGTTCCTGATTCCACAACCCGAATCGCATAAACAAGGAAGTTTTCGGAAGTTCTTAGGTGGGAATTCAAGTAGTTACCTAGGATTATCTTTCCAACAAGTACATAGTGGGTATGTATTTGTTTTGGCTTGTTTCATAAGCCTCATCCTTCGTTTTGTTTTGAATATGGTAATTCGAGTTGCTTCGATGTCAAGTGGTGATTTCATATCTTGCTAAGTAGTGTTCTCATATATCTGTGGGATTGCTAATTCTTTTGCTCAATCAAGTTGTCATATCAATCCTTCCTACCGGTGTGCTTCTCTTCAAGATAATTCTATCATCTCCAATATTTGCAAGATCAATTCTCATTTCGTTCCGGAGTTGTCTCATCTGTTCCAAGTTTTCTTGTTTTTTTCCCACCCTCCCACCCCTTTTTCTTCAGTGATTAAATTCTCATCCTAGTATCTTTTCTATTCATGTAATGCTTCAGCTATATTTTCTTCTATCTTGTTTCCGGTGATTCTTTGTGAATATTCTCAAGAGTTTCAATGTCAAGATATATCCTCATATTCCTTGTTCTCGTTGTTATTCTTCTCCTATGATTCTTTATGAAGATGCTCAGTGCTCAAGTTATCATTTAGTTGTATTCATCTTTCTTTTCTTATCCGGTGGATTCAATTCTAGTTGTTGGTGTTCATAATATCATTTTCATTCTCTATTTGCTCTCCCATGTTGTAATTCTTATCAAGCCTCTCTTGTTTATTCATCCCTCTCTTTTCTAGCTGGAGTGTTGAAGATATCTCAGAAGACATTCATTTTCTTTTGTGTCCTCTTAAATTATTTCAAGGGTCTCATATCATGAAGTTCTTATTTCTACCGGTGCAATCTATGTTTCTAATCAACTGTCTCAACGGTGGTTTCTTTTGAGTGGGCCCATAACCCATAGGTTTTTCCCAGGATCCTACCTGACTCTTCTAATTTTTCTGGAGTTGTCCTCATATTCTTTTCAAATATGATGTAAGAACGATTTTCAACACTCAGATTCCGCTTCCAAGATCGCTTCTAAATCATTTTCATTGTTGTCTCAACCTTTCCTTATTCATTGTTCCGGAGGGTCTCAGTGATGGTGTTTCTCGTCATCATTCTCTACGTTGAAGACCGAAGGAGTGGTTCTCTTAAATCTTTGCTCATTCTCTTAAAGATTCATGGTTTCAGCTTGTTGCTATCATCTCAAATTGTGTTGATCATGAGTTATTTCTTCCATATCTATCCGGTGCATACAGAATTGTTTTCATTTCTTGATCCTCCAAAGGCCATCATTTCAGAAGATTTCTTTGTTCTCAGCTTTCAGCTTACATTCTCAAATTCTTCTCAATTGTTGTTCCTTCGTTCGTATCTCAATTATTCCGGTGCCTTGTTCAGTTTCTATTAGGCAAATCTTGATCTCTTCATTCTCATGTGTCCTCTTTAGTTTCTAATTCTTTCTGGTGCCTTCTTGAAGTTTTCTATTAGGTGGATCATGCTCTCTTCGTTGTCATGTTATATGATTCAATTGCATTATCCTCTTTCATTTTGAATTCTTACCGGTGTTCTCGTGCAAGACTTCTTTAAGGTTGTGATCTCTTTCTCTTTCTCTTCAATTCTTTGCAACAAGAATATGTGGTGTGTGAAATCCATTGCTTGTCATCAATTTAACTTGATGATGGATAATCATATCATAATTCTTATTCTATTTCATCCAAGTGATTTCAATCTTTCTTCCGGAGTTGTTCATGATATCAAATTCCTTATCCCAAGTGGTCATCTTTCTTTTCTGGAGTTCCTAGTTTTCATCAAGTATCTTGTCGCTAAGCTTCATCTAGTTCATAGCAAGGCCTCAATATTGTTCTTTTTGTATCCTTCAATTCTTTCTATCATCCTCTCATTTCCGAAGGTTCTTCATGGTTGTTCATCAAGATTTCTTTCATTTTCAAGTGTTCTTTAAGATTCTTGTTGAAGGTGCTCAAGTGTTCTTTATCTTGGTCTTCTAAATTCAATCCCTTCTCCATTGTCTTTTGAGATGGTGTTATTAAATTCTTGACTATGAAGAGTCTCGAACGAAAGTTGTCAAGAATGAGATAAGTAAACCCATCTTGTCTTCTCGGAATTATCTTGGGTTGGTTTTCACCTAAAGCATTTCCTAAGGATTGTTGCTATCATGGTGTCATAAATGATTCAAGTTTCTCCTCCTCTTCTTGGTGAAAGAAGCTTTGCATATCTTGTTGCTCTCAAGCAATCAATTGTTTTTGTTGTGACAGGGTGTCACCTCATAATTTTGAGATGTTTTCCATAAGCCCATAACAAGCTATTCTTTTCATTGTTGTTTCTCCATCAACTCCGTTCAACCATGCTTTTCAAATCCATTTGTGCTGGAAGTTATCATTTTCTTCTCAGTTCTTTTCTCTTCAAAGATCTAGCTTCTATTCTTTTGTTCCGAAGGCCTTGTGATGTTGCTCTATTCAATCCATCATCTTGTTTAATCAATATCATGTTTTTTCTTTGCTTATTCATTTAACCGGAGTGTTGTGCCATGTTTTCATGATCCTTCCATCTTTGAAGTTTTGATTCTAATCCAACCGAAGTTTGGTGTATCTCTTTCAATTTCTTTCCATCATATCTAATTTTTCCTCTCTTTCCTACCGAAGTGTTGCCGAAATTTCTTGTGAATTCTTGCTTGTTCCTCATGTCATTCTTCATCTCTTTCCAACCTTCATATTTCATTGGTTTCATTCGTTTGTCAAGAAGCAACTAAGTTTTACCTTTTGCTCTTTCTCTTCCCCTTTTCATTCTAGATCTCAGGACAAGATCCTCGTGTAGTGGAGGAGAGTTGTGACAGCCCGGGACCGACGCTCCAGAAGATTCCAAAAGATTCCCCTTTTATTTCCATTCTCAGATGTGTTCGCCTGGTTGTCACATTCATCATCGCATCATTCGCATCATATGCATTGCATCGTCACCCGTTTTCAAAAACTTGCATCCGTTCGTAGTCGCTAGTTCTCGTCGTTCTTGCCGTTGCCCGTTTCGAGACCAACCACACACGCACGCACCCGCAGCGTCGTTTAATAAAACTGTTTTTAAGTGCGTGAAAAAATATTCTCAGATTAGGTCGAAACTTGACATGCGGTCTTGTTATGTCATAGGTAGAACGCCTGTCGAATTTCGTCGCGATCCGAGTTCGTTTGATACCCCGTCGGTCAGTCGTAGCAGTGCGGTCATCGGTTTATCGGACGTTGTCGGTGTTTTTAAACTTCGTGTCATGGGCCACCATTTTATCTCTCTTCCCCCACCTAGCCCCATCTGCACAGCCACCGTAGCCCCCCTCCGCTTCCGGTCCGTCGAATTGACATCCGATGGTCCGAAAACGGACAGATACCGTCGTCCCTAGCCCGGAAACTTATATATAGACCCCTCCCCTTCCTAATTGGGCAGCCAACCCTAATCCCCTCGTTCCCCGTGCCAAACCAGCAGTTCCTCTCCTTCCTCCAGCCGCCAGGCACGCCGAAACCCATCTGAGCCCGCCCGAGCCCATCTAGGCCCAAGCGAAGCCGCTGCGAGCTCCCGAGCTCCCATGGCCGCGCTCCCGCTTCGTCCCCGTGGCTCCCGCAGCCGGACCGTTGCTCGCCGTCGCCGGTCGCAACCGCCGTCGCCGGAGCCCCGCCGGTCGCTGGACCTGGCCACGCCGCCGCCCTCTCCCTGTCCTTCCTTCTCCTCTCCTCTCCCTTCTCACCCCCGGTCGCCCTCTTCTTCGCAGGTCGCCGCCGCCGCCACATCTCCCGCCGGCCTCCATCTGGCCGATCCGGCCCGCAGCCATCGAATCTCCCCCGCCGGACCCCGTCCCTCCCTGCTAGAGCCAGCCGCCTCCCGCTACCAGCCTACGTTGATGTGGCCTCCCGCTCGGGAGAGATCGAGCGGAGGAGCACGACGCCCCGTTGACCGCTCGCCCGTGGTGGGCCGTGTCCGCTGCCTCCCTCGCCCCGGCCCACCAGCGCGCCAGCTCCCCTACCGAGCCGGCCCATGTCAGCCCAAGTGAGCAGCCCACCCACCCCCCCCCCCCGCCGCCGCCATTTTGTGTTTTTATTTATTTATTAGGCCTTTGCAATTTAAAAACAGCAATATATAATTATCTGTGCACCGTTTCAAAATGATTTCAACATGTAAATTGTTTAGAAAAATACATAGATTAATAATATGTCATTTTCACCCATGCCTAAAATACTTAACTTGTCATTTCCTACCATTTTGCATATATGACATATTTTTGCATTTTCGCATAATTATTTACCGTGCATCGAAATTAATAATCTCACATATTAAAAGATGTTCATCTCATTTGCACCACATTTTCATGCATGATAAAATCTTCGTCCTCATGTTTGCATATTATTTGCATTATCGAATTGCTTTAAGGTCATTAGGCCATTACTTGCATATTTAATTGTGAATAATTTTCCACATGAACCTATTCATATTATATATGTTTTCGGGATAGAAAAATCCATAGGAATTACCTGTGCATTTAGTTTTGTCATTTAAGCATTCTTGGAGCATGTCATTTATGCCGTGATGCCCTTTTGTTAATTTTGTGAGATTTAATACATGCATGATATGAATTAATTTTCAACATGAAAAATGCCCTTGGATATGTGTCCTAGCCCTTGGACATTTTGTTTGCCATAGAAATGCATTTTTAGGGCTTGTTTCCTTGTTCTCAACTTGCTATGAAATTCTGCTATTTTGAGGGTCCAAAAATATTTCTAAGTCTGGAATCTGTTATATTTTGTTGCTGTCTTGCCATGTGATTTGCTAGTGATCTAGAACTCTTTTGTGGTAGGTGTAATGGAGTTATTTGTTGTTGATATTGTCCTTTAGTATGCTGTTAAGTTTCATGCCATAATATGATCTGTAGCATATAGTTTCACTGCTGTCAATATGCCTTCATGATAAAAACTGCACTGTCAAAACTGTTATTTTCACTAAGTCTGAGAATATTATAAAGTAGCCTCCTTGTGAGCTTTCTACCATGTGATCCATGCATGTTTTGAATATCATTTGTGAATATGAAATGAAGTGGATTTTGCATGCTATTGCCCTGTACTTAGTTTGTGCATTTTAGAATCTTGTAGTTTGTTGTTTTCATATGTGCAAAATGTCATGTTGCTATTGTTGGCAGATTTCAACTAAAACTTGTTTTGTTGATGTGGTTGAACCGTAGCTCCTTTTTGGACATTCCATATATGAAAATTGCTTAGAATCTCTTGTAATTTCATAATAACTTGCTGTATTCATGATTTGAAATGTTTGTGATTGTGTTTCCCATGCATTTGCATTCATGACATGTGCATCTTGCGTTGCTCATACCTTTTAGACCGTAGCTCCGTTTGAGATGTTCTATATATGTAAATCGACTAGAATGACGTGTAGAATAACATGGTATGCTTTATTATGCTGTTTAACAAATATAAAATATGATTAGTTCAGATCTAGACCAATTTCGAAATTATCATGTGAGGTCATTTCGGAAATGCTATAAGTTGTTTCCGGCCTCATTTAAGATGCCTAGATAGATAGTTACTTATGCTTCACCTCTTGCCATGCCTAACAACATTTAATATTGTCGTGCACCTAACGGGAGTGAACTAAATAATTCGAACGTGGAGTTTCGTCAATATGCAACTCGTTGCATATTGAGCTTCACTTAATGTGTACTATTTGATTGTTGTGAATTGTCATGCATTGCATATTAAACCAGACATGCATCATATTTGTTTGTGCATCGTGTTTTACATATGTTGTGGTGTATCTTGTGTTGATTATTGTTTTTGGATTGTTCCTTCTCGATAGAGTTCCGAAAGCGTTCACGGTGTGAGGATTCGTTTGACTTCGTTGGTTCGTCTTCTTCATGGAATCGTTTCTTCTTCCGAGCGAGATCTCAGGCAAGATGACTCATTTCCCTGGATACCATTACTATCATTGCCATGCTAGTTGTCTCGTCTTTTATCGTTATGTCTCGCTACCTACCACCTGTTTGACAGGCCTCCCAACATTGCCATGAAAAGCCTCTAACCCGTCCAAATCCCAGCAAACCTTTGTTTGGCTATGTTACCGCTTGCTCAGCCCTTTTTATAGTGTTTCTAGTTGCAGGTGCAATTGCTTCCATGTGCCAACATGGAAATTCTTTTGTTGTATCACAATATTGCTGCTATTTAATTTAATGCACATATATACTTGGTAAAGGTGGAAGGCTTGGTCTTTTGCTCGGTGTTTTGTTCCACTCTTGCCGCCCTAGTTACTTGTGCACCGGTGTTATGTTCCATAATTAAGCGCTCCTAACATGCTCGGGGTTGTTATGGGGACCCCCTTGATTTTCGGGTGAGAATAAAGCTTGTCTGGCAAGGCCCAACATTTGTACTACATTTGCCTAATAATTAATGAACTTGCATAGGGGATTTTCCGGACCCCGTGGATAATTAATTAACAACCCGGGCCAGTGCTCCTCATGAGTGTTGGTCCAAACTGGGCTGCCTACGGGGCCGCCTCGAGGCAACTTGAGGATTGGTTTTCCCTGTAGCTAGTCCCATCTGTCGTGTCTTGAGAACGAGATACGCGGCTCCTATCGGGTTCGTCGACACGTCGGGCGGCCTTACTGGATTTGTTTTACCTTTCTCGAACGTCTTGAGTGAGGAATTCTGATTATTCTTCGGGATATCTCGAGGTGTCGGATTTCCTTAGGAATTGCCTAGGAAGATCATGATATCCATGGTTGAGGTTATTCCCGCTATGTGTGGTTAATTTGTGATGGATGAGTTGGAGCACCCCTGCAGGGTTAAATCTTTTCGAGAAGCCGTGCCCGCGGTTATGTGGCAAACTTGGATACTTTGTTTAACACCCGGCCATAGCAAACTTGAAGTAAACTCTAATAAAATACACCAACTGTGTGCGTAATCGTGACTGTCTCTTTTCGTGAGTTCTTATCCGAAAGAGAACACGGTGGGGTTATGATTGACGTAAGTAGGTGTTCAGGATCAGTTAGTTATCATTACTAGTTCACGTCCGTTATGCGTAGACCACCATACTTTAATTTCTGTACTCGTAAGATAGCCACTCAAATAAATGCTTAGTCGCTTGTTGCAGCCTCACCACTTAACCATACCTTACCCATTAAGCTTTAATAGTCTTGATACCCTTGGAAATGATATTGCTGAGTCTCCGTGGCTCACAGATTACTACAACAACAGTTGCAGGTATAGGTAATGCGATGATTTGACGTGAGCGCGTTGTTTGATTTGATTTGGACTTCTTATTCTTCTTCTTCATCAATCTTGGATGGGTTCCAGGCGGCAGCCTAGGATAGCAAGGATGGATGTCATTTTATCGTTTGATTTGGTCCGTAGTAGGACCCTACTCTTCTGTATGATGATTGAGTATGTTATTGTATTGATGTGACTCTGATGTAGCTTGTGGTGAGTGTAAGCCAATTCCATATACTCATCTCTTTTGTACATGTACTTGTAATGATATACATTCTTGCGAACGCATCGAGCTGCGCTTCTATCCCCGTCGAGGCCCTCGTGCCGAAATAAGGATAGGACCGCATCTTGGGTGTGACACCCTTCAACTTATATAAGGAGGGGCAAGGCACCCCAAGAGGGACAGGTCATTAGAGATAGACAGATTAGAAACCCTCGAGACTAGAGGTAGCGAAATAGCACCCTTCTAATTGAGATCATCATCATCATCATCATCAATAAGAAGGATGTAGGCTTTTACCTCCACCGTGAGGGGCTAAACCTGGGTAAAACTCGTGTCTCTCTATTCCGACCAACCCCGTTCAAGCTACCACCTAGTTGCGATGTCCTCACACCTAAGTTCTCTCATGAGAACATCAGTCGGGTTGACAAAACCATGACACCAAGCCAATCACAAACAGGGTTCACTCAATTTGGACACATGACATCCATCAAGGTGTGCATCCCCATCTCACCGGCAGATTTCTTCCGATCTTCAGTAAAACCATTGATCAATAGAGTCGGCCGTTCTTGCGAAACCCTATTGCGCGCGCGTTTCTTCTTCTGCAAAACAAAAACATGGTCATTCTTGCCATGTTCAATCTGCTAAAAAATACCACTGAAAATGAATGAAATCTCAATAACACAATGAAAAGGAAAAAAAGAAGAACCTCGTCACCATCTTTCCCAGGATCAGCCGCACAATTCCATGGCGGTGGCTCCATGAAGTCGTCTTCCTCATCTTCCTAGTGGTCATGAACCATGATACTATGATAAATAAGAACAAATGCACATGAGTATAAATTAAAATACGGCAAAAATTACAGTGGATGCATAATGTAGCAAGGCAACTAATGACGTCGACGACAAGGGAAAACTGACATGTTTACTAGACATATGGAAGGCAAATTTCAGTGTGTTTTGTAACTCAAGCAAGACTTAGTTTTGCCATGATCCAGGACGTATGAATGGCACGATAAAAGTGTAAGTTGCCATAAAATAACTAAGCAGAATATCAACGCACGTATGTAATACTGAGAGATCATACAAACAAAATTGCCATGATCATACAATGTCTGGTGGCAAACAATACAATTAGGGTTCACACGAAAATTTGTTTTTGCTTTCATACAATATCACAAAAAGAGCAGTTGCCATGGAGCCCTGCACAAGATAGGCAAGCAAGTAGGGAGTTGCCATCTGCTAACTGAAGAAGTATGGCAAACTGACAAGTTGTTACACAGGTATGGTTAGCATGCTTGAAAACATAGAAATTAAGTAGTAGACATTTTCCATGTGGCCCTGCAAAACACAGTGTTTTGACACAAGGAGAGCAAGTTGCCACCTGCTAACTAAATACACTATAAAGTTGCCATGTAACACTACAAAAGACATGGAAATGATATATTGGGGTAAAGAGGGAGTTGCCACATGCTAACTAAAAGACACTAGGCAGTTGTCAGGTAACACTGAAAAGACAAGGCAAATAATATTTTAGGGAAAAGTGAGAGTTGCCATATGCTTCTAAGCACACTAGGCAGTTGCCCCTAAAACACTGCAAAAAAGACATGACACGGAATATCTTGTGGTACATAGAGAGTTGCCATCTTCTTTCAAGGACACTAGGCAGTTGTCATGTATCATTGCAAAAACATGGCAACTGATAGTTTAGGGGTAAAGTGAGTGTTGCCATCTCCTAAGCGAACAGTGTGGCAAAATGTAGCTAAACTAGGAGATTCAAGTTGCCATGTTTGCATATATCAACATGGTAAATGAATGTGTTTCACAAAACAATCAACTACCAACAACGTACACGAAATGCATCGAACAATCTTACTCATTCCTGCAACAAACCGAGAGCATGGCAACCTAGATCTAGGGATACAGCCATGCTCTCAGCCTCGGGTTTCAGGCAAGAACAACACATAAACCAGCGAGCCACTGCTAACAAGCCCATCGAATGAACAAAATCGTCAAGCATGAACTACGACAAATCACTTCAATCTGGATTTGAAAAGCATATAATATCTGAAAACAGAGAATGAGTTGCGCGAAACGGGCGACTCCTCGCCGGCGAGACTTCCACCGTCGTGCCTATGATGTGTACTAAATGTGGCCTAAAATACACATCGGCGACTCCCTAGAACACATTGGAATATCCATGGATTCGAAAGAGAGGAAGCGGAAGGAGAAGCAGAGTGATAAGAGTCATGCACGGTAACTCTGCCCAATGCAGGCTTCGGCGATGATGGTCGGGTTGCGTGAGCTCCCGAAACGGCCACGAATCCCTGCGAGACTTCCGCCGCCGCCTCTCCTCTGCTCCGCCGCGGAATCACCCCTGCTTCACCGCGAAACGGCTCTCCGCCGTCTCCAATGCAAATGGGGTGGGTGGAATGGGAAGAGGAGACGGGAGGGGAATGAAAATATGTCGACGTGCCTTGAAAACTATCGATTTGGCGATCGTGTGGGCACGACGGCAATTCTATCGCACGTCAAAGGTGGCAACCGCATGCTACGGGTGTGCAAGAGGACGTTCGGGCAAACTCTCTAACGCCCACACAGACCAAGATGCATACGTGGCACTTTTTTTTCGTTAGACCAAGTCAAGATTCATGCAAAAGAGCACCGACAGATACCACTGCGTGTGGACGAAGTGTAAATATGCCACACATGTGGAGTTATCATTTGGATAAACATATGCCCAAAAAAAGTATCCAGCCTTTTTTTTTGGAGTCACGAGGTATTCAACCAAATGTGAAGAAAAGGTCAGGAGGTATCGAGCCCACGTTCAAGTTCAAGCGAAGTCGTGACCTGACTTCTTTCATATCCTTTCTGTAAAGTAAGTTGCCTTTAATTTGTCAATTAAAAAATTGCCTCACAAAAAACAAGTGAAATTTGATCTGATCGGAGCGTATCAGTTAGCCATTAGTTTCCTACGGCTGGTCCTGCTTAACGAATAGACACCAAGACTGATAGCTTTTACTTACACGGTAGGTAATTGATATACACTTTTGTTTTCGCTCTGATCTCAGAACCTCATTAGTGCTCCATGTGCACAATTTGGTTGAGATAAGCTTGCACGATTGTCAAATCTTTAATAAGCAGATGGCTATTGCAGCACATAAATTTCGTGCAAGAACAGATTTGTAAATATGCCAATACAACTTGACACCAACAGTTTCAAAGCAGAGCAACAAATGTGACCGATAAACCTGGGAATATTGACTATGGCAGCACATAGATTTCATGCAACAGCAGATTTCTAAATATGCCAATACCACTTGACACCAACAGTTTCAAAGCAGAGCGACAAATGTGACGGAGAAACCTGGTAACATTGTACATCCATGCGATCTCCAAATGCGTTGAGTACCAGTTAGTGGGTATTTTGGGTGCTCCTGCAGTGTCAATTAGGGATAAGGATAATATCTGAGATCAGATAATGGTCATGTCATCGTCCTTCTTGGATGATTTCTTTCTCTTCTTCCCGGCACAAGGCTCTTTTCCTTTCAGGTTTTGAGAAAATGTCCGCAGCTGGCCCATAAGACTCTCATTTCTATGCGCTGGGATTGTAATGCAATAGTCAGTGTGAGAAAAAGATACATGAATAGAACCATAAAAAGAGTATCAACAATATTTTCCTCTGTAGCTTATTAACTATGTATTCAACATTTGTAAAATTTCGAGTATGCAAGTATCTCAAACAACCTTCTCTAGAAAACAACAACTCCAGAAGCCAATATTCTTTCCTTCTCTTTCAGGCATTAGTAAAGACAATGTATGCTCAAGTACCTGTGAGGATAACATCGTCCATCCTAATGGATTTACGACTAGCATGTTGTGCAAACAGCTCAACATCCTTAGCCAGCTGCTCTGCACATTGCGAAGAATATGTTAACTACACTACCCATATAGTTTCCAAATATGCAAATCTAACAAGATTTAGAACAAATCTTATTCTGCAGAGTGCAAATAAGCAGTTCAAGTATAGCTAGTACAGCAGAACGCTGTAGTTCCAGCGATGCTGCACCGAAAATCCACTTCCTTATGTTCTGATACATCTCCTTTACTCTCTACGTGTAAACAAAATTTTGTGCTTCCCACAAAATCCCCGAACCCGAGCTGGAAATGTGCTCAGCTATTGCTTTCTAGCTGATACAGTGTGCCACTTAAAAGGATGTGATTCTGGAGTTTGTGGACGGAATGGAATGGTCTTCGGTTCAACTTTTTTTTTTGGAGGATCTTCAGTG
The DNA here is from genome assembly GCA_022496015.1 of Hordeum marinum. NCBI lineage: Eukaryota > Viridiplantae > Streptophyta > Magnoliopsida > Poales > Poaceae > Hordeum > Hordeum marinum. Next base: position 333,697,047 of record CM039673.1, read on the forward strand.
CAACTTGATGTCTTATTTTTCATGTGTATTCTATAACCCACCGAGGTCTGGAAGTCAGATCGACTTACCTAAATGCATAAATAAGTGGCTTGCTTTCTTCAAGAGCACATTTTCAATTCAACTAAATATCTTGAGTTGTGTTAGAGGAGCATTCAAATCAGATTGTTTCTTAGATTCATCATGAATATTTTTTCTATGCAGAGTTTGTTGTAAGAGAACAAAAACATTAGTATCAGCATGAAATTCGAGATACTGAGTAACACAGAAACAAACATCTACCAAATCAAAGCATTATTTTAAAGGTCAGATCAAATAGAAGTGCAGCCCTGTGACACAAAAAAGAAGTTCGTTGCTGCAGGAACACAGAAGAAATCAAACATGAGCCTGTGGTAAGATCTAATGCTCCAGGCATTCTGGACAAATCTAACATGAAGTGCATCGCTCCAACTCCATTCTATCTAAACTGCCACTAGTCATCTAAGGTAAATCAGCTGATTCTGCTCCACGCCAAGACTCTGTCTAAAATTAACCAGGTGGATATTCAAAAACGGGCAAAGTCAGTTGTGAAAACAAATACAAGAAAAGAAGGTAAAGATTTAGGGGAACCTGCGCTCTTGAAGGCCAAGTCGGCGATGCAGGCGACGACGGGACCCGCGACCTCCATGCCCGCCTTCTTGCCTGCAAGGCACGAATAATCCATACATTACTGCTCCGAATCCTGATCTCGGTTGCAAGAGCAAGAAGTGATAGCCGAAACTGGACGCCAGGTGAAGAAGTGCTGCCATTTTAACCTACCTTCAGAAGTCGCGATGTTGATCACGGAGAGCCTGAATCGGTCGCGAAGGAGTTCGGCCTGCGCCTCCGCCTCGAATCTATCGGCCTCACCGCCGTCGCCGGCGAGTGCGTCGTCGTCGGCGAGAGTTTCTACGTCTGGGTCCATGGGTGGGGGTTGTCCGTTTGGGCCCTGAGTTTATTTGTACTAGATGATCTCCACGCGTTGTTACGGAAACATCGCTAAAAATAGATAAATAACTGTTATAAAAAATTCTAAAATTATTGAAAAACGAATGTATGCTTAAAAACAATAAAATACAAAGTGTATAAAAAGAGAATGAAAATTATAGTTACAACGTACTCTCTTCGTTTCTAAATATTTGTCTTTTTAGAGATTTTACTATAAACTACATACGGATGTATATAGACATAATTTAAAGTGTAGATTCATTCATTTTGCTTTATATGTGGTTCATAATTGAATCTCTACAAAGACAAATGGGAGGGAGTAATTTCTAACAAATTATGGAGGATGAACTCTAATGCAAAAACCTACTTATGACTAATATATGACTTGATGATGTGGACCATTGCATGCGTAGAGTAGTGTAAAAGATGTTATTTATGTCTTACATGGATACTTGCTTATGTGTCATGGTTGCATGACTAATAAAATTAGGTAGTGAGTTGTAGCTATTTAGGAATAGAGGATTCTACTTCACAACTTTGCGGGAAAGTATTTGAATTCTACTTTTAAATATAAGTCTTTTAAGAGATTTTCCCACGGATTATATACAGAACAAAATAAAAAAATCCACACTCTAAAATATATCTATATACATCCATATGTAATTCATAGTAAAATCTCTTAAAAGACTTATATTTAGGACCGAATAAAGTAGTTTGTACTCTTTAGTTTGATTATTAATCAGAGTTTTTTTAAGCAACCCGACAGGGATTGTTAGAATTTAACCGTAGTCCATCTAAACGAGAACTAAGCAATCACACGGTATCAATATTCATTGAACAGCGGCTAGATCTCGGGGTATGGTTATAGACGTTTCTCCCTATGATACTATCACATTAATGTACACCGACCACATGAACACTGTCTCCCTTGTGTGCCTGTGCTATTATGTTGACATATGTTATACCGTGTATCTGCTTTCATAGTATCTAAGATGTTTAGGATAAATGTACTACTATGACACTACGCCATATCTTGTCTACATACCACACAACTCAAAATTCAACTGTAACCTATTGTATAAATATTTAATACAATTCCAACAAACTCCGTCTTGACAAATATTATTGATCACCTTGAATTCATTTATGCGTCAAACCTTCATGTACATTGGACTTGAGACTATATTAAGCACCGCTGCTACACTCACACTCAAGTGTGCCCACCTGCAATTATAGTCCCTTATCGTCTTCTTCATAGCCAAAGCGAAATTAAGTTATAGTTTACACTAGTTTGCACTCTCAACTTCCAAAGCATCCGTTCAATGCCATCACACATCAATTAATATCTACGTAAAAGTGAGCAACTCGCATATTGGACGCCATACATAAGAGTTATATGAACTCGACATTTTAGTCTTTATTGACTAATGTGTGAAACTTGAACGAATTTTGCCATCACCCTGTCACCCTAAGTCAAAAATCGCAGGTCTCACCTTTTTTTCGAATAGTCTCTTACATGCCCCACAACTATAACACTCCACCTCCTTCGGTATTTGCCATCCTCATTTTTCCACATGCACTCAGCATCTCAAAATATATGGTTGTATACTCTTTAAGCTTTCGACATTCCTAGACTTTCCACCACTTTCTCAAATTCTCCATTGTCACCTCCTATGCATCTCCCGGTACCGATGAACCCAGTAACCAACTTGAATCTGGTACTCACCAACATTACTACAACACCCTTTGCAAACTTTTTCTACCCACATGTCTGACCTCTAGTGCCTTTGTCTGTCATTGTGTCCTGCACTTACCGCATGCCTCGCCGCTATCACTGCGTCGACCCCTGCTGTTATGGTCGAGTCTCATGGGTGGTTAGCTCACACCGCCTCAACCCCTACAATAGAGAACCACCAATCATAGCCAACCAATGTCAAGTATCGTGTCTCCATCAGACCACTAGACCCTAGTCCAAACCACATGACTCGCTTTTTTCTTCGAAAATGGGCTTCGACTCTCCGAGCTCTTAGGTTGCAGCCCCCACCCATCAGAACTAAGTGAAGTCTTCTGTTAGACTCCGACTCCACCTTCAACATGACCGATGTTAGATGGCCAGTCCACCTTCATGTCGTTGACTTCAAGCTATCATGTGTACACTGCCTTGAATCAACCTCGTGCCATGATCTCATCGAAACACACAAGCCATCAGGCATGTGCCACATCTTTCCCTCCTAATAAGTCGGACACCATAATAATCATGGTCTTGTGTAATCATCTATGAAATCAATGTCGTTATATACAAACCGACATCCCATTCAATCCGCTAGACCCTCCAGTCTCACCCAACCTAACTTATACGACTACACCTATGCTCCACCCTAGTGATGGTGTCTTACATAGCGGGTTCTATCCACGTTGACTCTCAAGGTGGGACAGGCCGAGGACCCAAATAATCAACTAGTGGGCCACATTTGCCAGGCCCTCTGATGAACTCAAGATGAAGTCCTCCAAAGACTTGGCGCGTATTACAAGACATGGAATCAGTCATCGACATGTTTACCTTGAGGTCTAGCCGACCTATGTGTAACCCTAGGTACCCCTGCATCTATATAAGGGAGAGGCGTAGTTTGTAGAGACACATGACCTCACATACAATCTCGAGGTAGATCAGCCTATCCCATGTCACTACAAAAAACACTTTCGTGGTAATACATGACTGTCACGGTAGGTGACATTTTCTATCATGCATAAACATATGTGACGATTTTGTGACACAATGAAGATACTCATACCTGTGTTGTCATAGAAGTGCTCCATGACAATAGTCAGATTATCATGGAAGAAGTGTCCACTTCCATGACAATAAATGGCGTGCCATAGAAGTGATTTCGCCAAGGGTAGCCGACACATAGAAGCCACCGTAATGGGTCGCCGTTAAGCCATTGGGTGTTGGTTTTGGATCTGATACCCGTTAACATCCTCGACCAATAATGAGTTTCCGTGTGCCATTTTCTCATTCACTAATGGAACCACGTGTCAGCTCTATGTGTTGGGGAACGTTGCATGGGAAACAAAAAAATTCCTACGCACACCCGAGATCTATCTATGGTGATGAGCATCTATGGGAGGGAGAGTGGATCTACATACCCTTGTAGATCGCTAAGCAGAAGCGTTAAGAAACGTGGTTGATGTAGCCGAATGTCTTCGCGATCCAAATCGCGGAGTGTCCCATGATCCCATCATGATCCATCTCGCGATCTTGATCATGATCCGTCCCGTGATCCCATCATGATCCGTCTCGCGATCTTGATCACGGTCCTTCCGATCGAGCGCCGAACGGACAACATCTCTGCGTTCAACACACGTATGGCTTGATGATGCCTTCACCTCCTCGATCCAGCGAGCGATGGTGAAGTAGTAGATGAGTTCCGGCAGCATGAAAACATGGTGATGGTGTTGGTGAAGAACAATCTCCACAGGGCTTCGCCAAGCACAACAGAAACTATGACGGAGGATAAACTAGAGGGACGGGGTTGCCGGCACATGGCTTAAGGTTTCTTGATGTGTTCTAGGTGCTAGCCCCGCCCCTTTATTTATATGCTGAGCCTTGGGCTCAAAACTTGGAGAAAAATCCTCCTCAAGGTCGGTTTGCCCGCAAGGCAAGAGTCCTCCTCGGACTCCAGGACCAGATGCCAAGGTCCTCGATGTCTGGCCCCAGACGCCAGGGTCCCTGGCGTCTGGCCCCTGGCCTTCACAAAACACCTTTTGCACCTTCCTAAAGCCTCATGGGATTTACCCCTTGGCCCAAATAAAGTGTTCTTGCCCCCCAAACATTTCGGGAAACATCCGAAACTATTCTGGTGAATTCCGGAACTCTTCCGAAGACAAAACACTATTATCCCATATATCAATCTTTACCTCCGGACTATTCCGGAGCTCCTCGTCATGTCCAGGATCTCATTCGGGACTCCAAAAAACTTTCGGTCACCAACATAACAACTCAACTATACTTATATCGTCACCAAACCTTAAGTGTGTAGACCCTGCGGGTTCGAGAACTATGCAGACATGACCGAGACACCTCTACGGTCAATAACCAATAGCGGGACCTGGATGCCCATATTGTTTCCTACATATTCTACGAAGATCTTTATCGGTTGAACCTCTATGTCAAGGATTCAGTTAATCCCATATGATGTTCCCTTTGTTCTTCGGTATGTTACTTGCTCGAGATTCGATCGTCGGTATCTCTATACCTAGTTCAATCTCGTTACCAGAAAGTCTCTTTACTCGTTCCGTAATACAAGATCCCATGGCTAACACTTAGTCACATTGCTTGCAAGGCTTATTGTGATGTTGTATTACCGAGTGTGCCCTGAGATACCTCTCCGTCACATGGAGTAACAAATCACAGTCTTGATCCATGCCAGCCCAACAGACACCCTCGGAGATACCTATAGAGCACCTTTATAGTCACCCAGTTGCGTTCCGACGTTTGATACACACAAGGTACTCCTCCGGTGTCAGTGAATTGCATGATCTCATGGTCATAGCAACAGATACTTGACATGCAGAAAAATGTAGCAATAAACTGACACGATCATATGCTACGTTTATAGATTGGGTCTTGTCCATCACATCATTCTCCTAATGATGTGACCCCATTATCAAATGACATCTCATGTCCATGGCTAGGAAACCTTTACCATCTTTGATCAATGAGCTAGTCTACTAGAGGCATACTAGGGACATAATGTTGTCTATATACCCACACATGTATTTAGTTTCCAATTAATACAATTATAGCATGGATAATAAACGATTACCACGAACAAGGAAATATAATAATAACCAAATTATTATTGCCTCTAAGGCATATTTCCAACAATCTACTTGCACTAGAGTCAATAATCTAGTTCACATCACCATGTGATTTACATTATTATGAATCTAACACCCAATAAGTTCTGGGGTCCGATCATGCTTTGCATGTGAGAGATGTCATTAGTCAATGGGCCTGCCACATTCAGATCCGTGTGTACTTTGCAAATCTCTATGTCATACTATAGACACTTCTACCACACTCTATTGGAACTATTCCAAATGGCTGCTCCATTATATGTATCCAGATTGCTACTAAGAGTCATCTGGATTGGTGTTAAAGCTTGCATCGAGGTAACTCTTTACGATGAACTCTTTATCACCTCCATAATCGAGAAACATCTCCTTAGTCCTCTAGTTACTAAGGATAATTTTGATCGCAGTCCGGTGATCCACTCCTGGATCACTTTTGTACCCCTTGACAGACTCATGGCAAGGCACACACCAGGTGCGGTACACAGCATGGCATAATATAGAGCCTATGGCTAAGGCATAGGGTACGACCTTCATCCTTTCTCTTTCTTCTGCCGTGGTCGATCTTTGAGTCTCACTCAACTTCACACCTTACAAATCAGGTAAGAACTCTTTCTTTGACTGATCCATTTTGAACTCTTTCAAAATCTTATCAAGGTATGTACTCATTGAAAATCTCATCAGGCGTCTTGATCTATCTCTATAGATCTCGATGCCGAACAATTAAGTAGCTTTATCCAGGTCTTCCTTTGAAAAACCTTTTTCAAACAACCGTTTATGCTTTCCAAAAATTCTACATCATTTCCGATAAATAATATGTCAACCACATATACTTATCAGAAATTCTATAGTGCTCCCACTCACTTTATTGTAAATACAAGTTTCTCATAAACTTCGTATAGACTCAAAAACTTTGATCACCTCATCAAAGCGTATATTCCAACTCCGAGATACTCGCTCCAATCCATAGAAGGACCACTGGAGCTTGCACACCTTTTAGCATCCTTAGGACTGACAAAACCTTCTGGTTGTATCTCATACAACGTTTCCTCAAGGAAGGAAATGATGTTTTGACATCCATCTGCCAGATTTCATAATTGAAAAACGCAGCAACTGCTAACATAATTCCAACAGACTTGAGCATCGCTATGAGTAAGAAAGTCTCATCACAGTCAACTCCTTGAACTTTTTAGAAACTTCTTTGCGACAAGTCAAGATTTATGAATGGTGACATTTACCATCAATGTATGTCTTCATCTTGAAGGTCCATTTGTACTCAACAACCTGTCGTGCAACGAGCAAGTCTACCAAAGTCTATACTTGGTTTTCATACATGGATCCTTTCTCGGATTTCATGGCCTCTAACCATTTGTCGGAATCCAGGCTCATCATCGCTTCTCCATAGTTCGTAGGTTCATCGTTGTCCAACAACATGACCTCTAAGACAGGGCTGCCGTACCACTCAGAGAGTAGTATGCATCCTTGTCGACCTACGAGGTTCGATAGTAACTTTATCCAAAGCTTCATGATCATCATCATTTACTTCCTCTTCAACTAACGTAGGCTCCACAGAAACATCTTTCTGGGCTGCGCTACTCTCTGGTTGAAACAAAGGTTCAACAATCTCATGAAGTTCTATCTTCCTCCCACTCAATTCTTTCGAGAGAAACTCTTTCTCGAGAAAGGATCCGTTTTCAGCAACAAACACTTTGCACTCAGATCTAAGATAGAAGGTATACCCAACTGTTCTTAGGGTATTCTATGAAGATGCACTTTTCCACTTTGGGTTCGAGCTTATCAGACATAAGTGTCGCATTCCCAAACTCTGAGAAATGACATCTTAGTTTTCTGCCAAACCATATGGTGTCATCTCAATGGATTTAGATGGTGCCCTATTTAAAGTGAATGTAGTTGTCTCTAATGTATAACCCCAAATCGATAGTGGCAACACGATAAGAGACATCATAGTTCACACCATATCCAATAGAGCACGACTACGACGTTCGGACACACCATCACACTATGGTGTCCCAGGTGGCGTGAGTTGTGAAACAACTTTCACATTGTCTAAAGTTGTATGCCAAACTCGTAACTCAGATATTCACCTCCACGATCATATCATAGACATTTTTATCTTCTTGTCACAATGATCTTAAACTTCACTCTGAATTTGTTTGAACTTTTCAAACGTTCCAGACTTGTGTTTCATTAAGTAAATATACTCATACTCAAATCATCAGTGAAGGTAAGAAAATAACGATATCCATTGCGCGCTAAAACACTCATTGGACCACATACATCAACATGTATTATTCCTAATAAGTTACTAGCCCGCTCCATCATGCCGAAAATGAGGTCTTTAGTCATCTTGCCCATGAGGCATGGTACGCATGTCTCAACCGATTCAAAATCGAATGAGTCCATAGATCCATCAGCATGGAGTTTCTTCATGCACTTTACACCAATATGACATTTAGCGGCAGTGCCACAAGTATGTGGTATTATCATTATTAACTTTGTATCCTTTGGAATCTATGTTATGAACATGTGTATTACTATGATCAAGATTTAACAAACCATTCTCATTGGGTGCATGACCATTGAAGGTATTATTCATGTAAATGGAATAACCATTATTATCTAACTTAAATGAATAACCGTATTGCAATAAACATGATCTAATCATGTTCATGCTTAACTCAAACACCAAATAACATTTTATTTAGGTTCGTCACTAACCCCGAAGGTAGAGAGAGCGTGTGATGTTGATCACATCAACCTTGGAAACATTTCCAACACACATCGTCACCTCACCCTTAGCTAGTCTCCGCTTATTTCGTAGCTTTTATTTTGAGTTACTAACATTTAGCTATCGAACCGGTATCCAATACCCAGGTGCTACTAGGATTACTAGCAAGGTACACATCAATAACACATATATCAAATAGACTTCTGTCGACGTAGCCATCCTTCTTATCTACCAAGTATCTAGGGTTGTTTTGCTTCAGCGACCGCTCTCCTAATAATAGAAGCACTTCATCTCGAGTTTGGGTTCAACCTTGGGTTGCTTCACTGGAGCAGCAACTGGCTTGCCATCCATGAAGTTTCCCTCCTTACTCTTTCCCTTTTCGAAACTAGTGGTTTTACTAACCATCAACACTTGATGCTCCTTCTTCATATCTACCTTCGTGGTGTCAAACATTGTGAATATCTTAAGGATCATCATTTCCATCCCTGGCATAATTATAGTTCATCAGCAAGTTCTAGTAGCTTAGTGACAGTGACTTGAAGAACTATATCAATCACTATCTTATCTGGAAGATCAACTCCCACTCGATTCAGGAGATTGTAGCACCCAGACAATCTGAGCACATGCTCAACGATTGAGCTATTCTCCTTCATCTTGCAGGCAAAGAATCTTGTTGGAGATCTCATATCTCACAACACGGGCACGATCCTGAGATCCCAATTTCAGCTCTTAGAACATCTCATATGTTCCATGACGTTCAAAACATTTTGGAGCCTCAATTCTAAGCCGTAATGCATGACGCACTAAACTATCAAGTAGTCATCGGAACGTGCTTGTCAGATGTTCAAAACATCTGCAAACAACGCTAGAGGGGGTGGCGCACCGAGCGATGCATTAAGGAAATAAGCCTTCTGTGCAGAAATGAGGACAATCCTCAGATCACGGACCCAGTCCGCAATATTGCTACCATCATCTTTCAACTCTATTTCTCTAGGAACATATAAAAAAAACTAGGGAGCTACGTCGTGAGCTAGTAATCTACAACATAATTTGCAAAGAAATTTTGACTATGTTCATGATAATGAGTTTAGTTAATCATATTACTTAAAACTCCCACCCAAATTGACATCCCTCTGGTCATTCGAGTGATACATGATCCAAATTCACCAACCCAAGTCCGATCATCACGTGAGTTGAGGTGGTTTCAATGGTGAACATCATCATGTTGATCATATCTACTATATGACTCATGTTCGACCTTTCGGTCTCTTGTGTTCCGAGGCCATGTCTGTACATGCTAGGCTCATGAAGTTTAACCCGAGTGTTCCGCATGAGCAACACTGGCTTGCACTTGTTGTATGTGAACGTAGAGTCTATCACACCTGATCATCATGTGGTGTCTCGACACGATGAACTTTCACAATGGTGCACACTCGGCGAGAACACAATTTATCTTGAAATTTTAGTGAGGGATCACCTTATAATGCTATCGTCGTCCTAAGCAAAACAAGGTGCATAAAAGGATTAACATCACATGCAAGTCATAAGTGACATGATATGGCCATGAAGTTCTGCTTTTAATCTCCATCCTTAAAGCACCGACATGATCTCCATCGTCACCGATAAGACACCATGATCTCCATCATCTTGATCTCCATCAACGTGTCCCATCAGGGTTGTCATGCCCACCATGCTTCTACTACTATTGCTACCGCTTAGCGATAAAACAAAGCATTACATGGCGCTTAATGATTGACACATAGGTCATACAATAATTAAAGACAACCCTATGGTTCCTGCCGGTTGCCGTACTAATCGACATGCAAGTCGTGATATTATATACAATTGTCGTTGTTTTCTCACAGTAGATGCCATGGGTAGGCTTATCGTAGGTGGTTGGGGACGGAGGACGCGGACGGGCTCCGGGAGCGGACTTAGGTACAAGCGGTGGTGACACATGATGTACCCAGGTTCAGGGCCCTCCGTGTTAGGTAATACCCCTAGTCCTGCTTGGTCTAGTTTGATGGATGGGTGTGTTTACAAGGTTGCTCCTGGAGCTGTGTCTAGAGGAGGAAGAGGGAGCAGCCGGCTCGCCTTCCTCCGCTATGAAGTGTGAGAGAGCGTGGGAAGTATCCTGTGAGTGAGTGCATGAGAGTTGTCCTCCCATTGCATGGGGGGCTCGGGGGGGTTTATAGGCCAACCCCCCGGCTTACAATATTCTTGAGGTACACGAGTGGGGGCACCCGACTGGTAGCCTCTCCGGCTAACCAGGGGTCCCACCCTTCTAGCCATCTCTTTGCATGTAGGCTCCACCAGCTGCACGGTCCCGTCGCCCGCTGGGGCCCGCCAGCTGGCTCCGCGATTGGCCCTCGCCCACCTGCCACGGCCTGGGCCGCCCGGGAGGTGTCGTCTAGTGCCAGCCGGCCGAAGTCTTCGATACGGCCGGCTACACTTTAGCCACGCCAGGGCAGGTAATCGAGTGGGTGGGGCCATGCCGGCACTATTTCCCCGCTCGATCACGGTCGCCAAGGTCAGCGGCCTGGACGGCCGGATTATAGGCATGCGGCCCCGCGCATCAGCAGTCACTGTGGTTATAATGGCACCCGTCGTGGCGGTCATGTCGTGTCGCTGTACCCGTGCGCAGAGGGGCGGGACGTTGCTTGTTCGCCCCAGGGTCAACGGAGGAGGTGGCCCGGAGGCAGCCGGTCACGTCCAGCCGGCCAAGGGTTCGAGCTGACACCTTGACCAGCCATTCGCGAGCCAGCTAGCAATCGCCACAGCCGGCTGTGCTCCAGGCCGTGGACAGCCGGCCGCATACTTTTTCTTCGAAGCAGGGAGGAGAACCCCGCCGCTTTGGCCTACCCAGGGGTAATAACCCTATCAGTAGTCCTCGAAGCTGACGGGGGCCCGCGTTCAGTAGACAGAGGGGAGCCGACGGCTTCCCCCTAGCGGTACGTGCCTTTGGCAGGAAGCTGAAAGGCCAGCCGAGTAGGCCCGGGACCCGGGTCGGCCCGCCGCGCATCACGCGGAGGGTAATGATGTTGCGGGCGCTACGCACGCGGGCAGACGGGACGTCACCCTGGGCCTAGCCCGCTAGGACTTAAGAGTAGCCCAGTAGGCCTCGGGGCGCAGGCCAGGATCCTCTACGCCCCGAAGCGACAGTTACGGCCCGAGCCGCCCACTCGTGCGCGGAGTTTCCGGTGGAGTGGGTGCAGTTAATCCCCACGTCCCCCGGTCATGGCCTCCCCATTTAAAATGAGCGGAAGGGCAGGGGGCAGAGATACCCGTACCCCTCTTGCCCCCTTGCTGCCTTTATCTTCACCTCCCCTGCTCCCTCGCGCAACATCGCTCCCGAGCTTGCAAACGCGCCAGCACGCGCATGCTGCCGCCGGCGGAGCGTGTGATTGCCCGCGCGCCGGGCGACGAGGTGGTGCCGGCACCACAGCCAGAGGAGCACTTCGTCTTCCTCTAGCACTTCTCCCGCGGTTTCGGGCTCCCGGTGAGCCACTTCTTCCGGTTGCTGATGTATACATTCGACCTTCAGCCGCACCACCTCGGCCCTAATGCCATTCTCTACCTCGCCGGCTTCGTGATGTTGTGCGAGGGGTACGTGGGGGTTCTCCCCTTCCTCGACCTCTTCAATTCTCTCTTCTATCTCAAGGCGCTGAAGAGCAATGCCTGTGGGGCACGGTGGTGTGCTGCCGTGGCACCGCGCTCTTCCTGCCCTTCTCCCTCATCAAATCTGTCAAGGGGTGGCGTCGGACGTTCTTCTACGTGAAGAACACCGACCCACACCTAGACTACATCCGGCTACCGGCGATCGTCAATACGCAGTCCTCCGGAGCGAACTGGCCGGGAGCCGCCCCACGTGGAGTGGCTCTGGCAGAGCTCGGCCGGCTCGCGCAGCTGAAGAGCGATGAGGGGTTGGTCGCCTCCAATCTGGTGGCGGCCTTCATCTCGTGCTGGGTGCTTTCTGTCCAAATGAGGTCGCACCAGATCTGCGACATGTTCGGCCGTCGGGACCCCTGTCGGCTACGACTATCGAGCTCACGCCGGCTCAGGTGGCGATGCGGGTGAACGCCATCACGACGTTCAAGCTGGCGTCGACGTCGTGGACTTTCGGCATGGAGCCATACAACCGCATCAACCGTCCCCCCTGGTACGTTTCGTCGAGGCGGCTCTTTTCATTTGATTCTTTCCAGCCGGCAGCTAGCAACGGACCTTTGTTCGCCGTGCTGACCGCACCTGCTCATGCGACAGAACACACCGGATGGCCCGCACCCCCAAATCTTCGAGGCAGAGCGTGACCACTCCAACTCCGAAGACTAAGAGTAGGGAGGCCCTCCTAAAGAGGGGGTTGACTCCTCAAGAGGGGTCGAGGAGCCAGCCGACCCGCGAGCCAGCGGGCCCAGCACAGCCGGAGGGTCCGGCGCAACTGGAGAGCCCAGCAGAGCCGGTTAGTTCCCTATCGGTCCCACGATTAGGGACTGGACCGATGATGATGATGACAATGATGATGATGTGATGATCCTGAACGCGCATCCCCCTCAGTTCAGCATGGCCGGCGCGGGCGGAGCGAGGAGCGGCCGGCTCAAGCGGCCACCTCCGTCGAGGAGGGCTGTCGCCTGTCCATAAGCGGGTGAAGGTGGTCGGATGAAAGCCGCCGGCACGCGCCAAGCGGGCTTTGCCCGTCGTCACCGGGTAAGCGTCCTTCCTTTCCTTGTGTGTGTTTCCTTCTGAGTCGCGAGCCGGTGGGTGATTGACCCATGTGCATCACAGGGACCCCGTCGAGCTCCATGAAGGGGAGTCGGCAGTGGACCTGATTGTGACATCCCAAGTGATGTCCCTACCTTATTTGGCATGTAGCCCCATGTATGAAACTTGTGTCATGAGCTATGAGATGTATGTTTGCTCCATGCCATTCATGTGTTTGCATTCATGCATCATCATGCATCATTCTCATTTCATTTCTATGTGCATGTGTGTTTCATTGCCTTGCTGTGATGTGGTGGTGGTGTATGGTTGTATTGTGAGGTTGAAATGTTTGTGAGTGGTTGGATCCATGGGTGCAACCTATTCTTTTCCCTCTCTTCTCCCTTTGTAACATCCCCTCCAAAACCCTTTTTCTCCCTATTATTATTATCATCAGATTTTAAGTTGTGTTAAAATTGTTTAAAAATGTTCATGAGGTGGCCCCAAGTGTTTTATGAAATGTGAGTATGTGGGAATTATTGTTTGGGGTTTGTTTGAATTGTGTTTTAAATTAACATGAGTTGTCATTTTAAATATTAAATAAAATACTTGTTTTATAATTCAACTTAATATTTTTTATAATAAGTGCACATTATTTCCTCCTCAGAATTATTTTTGTTTTGCTCAAAACCCTTTTAATTGCTCTGGGAATTAGCTTGATGGTGGCTGGTTTAATTAAATGGAAAACCCCCTTTTATTTCTCTGGTTTTTAGAGTGTGTGTGTGAGAGGACAGTGAGCCGCGGCCCAGCCCAGCTGGCACAACGGCCACCTGCCACATTCCCTTTCCTCCGTCAGCTAGCAGAGAGGGTGAGAGAGCAGAGTGTGTGAGCGCGAGCACCGTCGCCGTCACCGTTAGCAGCTCAGACGTCGATTCCCCATTCAAATAGAGCACGGATCCCTAGGGTTCCATCCCTCCTCTCTTCTCCCTCCGCCGCCGCCGCTTTCCCCTTCTCCCTCCTCCTCTTTCTTCCTCTGTTCTTCTTCTTCTTTTCGGGTTCATAGAAAGAGGTAGGTTCAAAGTGAGGCAGGGGTCGACGGGCTCGTCGCCGGTGTCCCTCCGGTGTAGCCCCGCCGCCTTTAAGATGGTCCGCGGAGAGCCGGAGCCGTCCGCGTCCCGTTCCCGGCGCTAGGAGCACCCAGGAGGCCTTCTTCTTCCTCCTCGCTGTCGGGGCATAGTCGGTCTTCTTCCCCTCCGTCACCGCCGCGTCCCCGAGCCGCTCCTTCCCCTTCGTCACCGTCGCTCGTGCCCTCGTGTCTCCGAGAAGCCCTCGGTGAGCCGCCCGTCGCCGTTGTCTCCCCTCTCCTCGCCGTATAGTGTAGGTCGTGTCATGATGCTCCTCGCCGCCGGCTGGAAAAGCTCTCGCTTGAGCTCGCCGCAGTCCCCCTCGTCGTGAGACGAACCGGGGAATGGGTTCCCCTTGCATCGCTCAGCCCCCGCAGCATCTTCCCTCGGCTGGGGATGCCCTGTAGCCGCCGTGTGCTCGCCGGAGAACCGCGGTCGCCGTTGCTCTGTTTAGTTTTCAGTTTCTTCAGATCCGTGCTGTTGTGTGGGTATTAGTGCAGTAGGCCCTTCCTCTGTTAAGTGTCAGCACCATAGCGCAGTGGTGGCCAGCTCGTCCGGTGACTAGGAGGTCAGGGGTTTGACCCCCGAACCCTCCTCTTTCTTTTTTTTTGTGCGTTTTCTTTTTCTTTCTTTTGTTTTCTTTCTCTCTTGCTTATTTGTATGTGTGTGCACATGTATGAGTGTGTCGTGTGGTATATCTTTTATTCTCTATTGTGTGTAGGGGGTGTAGTGCATATGTGTGTATGCACATATGCATGTGTTGGCATTTGTATGTGTGAGTGCATTTCCAACATGTGTGTGTTGTTTTCTTGTCATGTGAGTGAGTGCATATGCATATGTGTATGGTGGTGTGTGTTTGTACCAAATGGTACATATACACATGTATGCATATATGTGTGGGAGTGTGTGTGTGTGGTTTGCCATGTGAGTGTATGTGTGTGCATGTGGGTGTGTGGTGCACCATGCATGGCTTGGTGTTCTTGTGGGTGTATGTGTAGTGTAGGTTATGTGTGTGTGCTTCTTGCATACACACATATATGTGTGTGAGTGGGTGTAGTGTGTAGGTGTGTATATGTGTATGTGGGCATACATGTATGAAAGTGCATGTGTGCCTATATACACACATTATTGAGTGTGGTGTGCTTGTGTGTGTAGGTGTAGTGAGAGGTGTGTGTATGTCATACACACACATGTGCTTGTGAGTAGATGGCCATGTGTAGTTATGCATGTATAGGTGTGTGGGGTTCTTTTTCTTGCATGTTGTTTCCATGTTTAGTGTAGATGAGTAAGGAGTGGATGCTAGACCTTGTGCATGTGTAGATCTATGTGTATGTGAGAGCTCTCATGTGTATATGTGCATGTATATCTCCCCAAGCTTGTTTTCTTTTCTTGTTCTTGATCCTATGCTATGCCTAAGTACCTTATTAATGCCTCTTTACCTTTTCCATCAAGTGTCCAATAGAGGGCATGCCATTTTTGGCCTCTTACATAAGTGTGGGCAAGTGACATAAGTCATCCATGCCATTGTGGTGATTATTTCGACCCCCCTTTTCCCCCTCTTGCTCCAAGCAAGTATAGGGGTATGAGTAATGAATTTGTGGTAGAATCAACCCAGTAATGCATCTGTGAAGTCAGATTTAACTTTGGGGCAACTTCAGAAAACTGCATTTTTATGCTATGATGCCCTTTTTTACATTTTATATGATTTAATCTAGATATTATTTTAAGTTCTTGCCAACATGAGGTTGTTAGTTAAAGTTGTTGGGAATGTCCCAGTATTTTTGTTATTTGTGCTAAGTCACCAGATAAGTGGGAACCATGCTGTTTAGAGAGCAACTTTATGCTTCTGTCCAGCTGCTTAAAAATGACTGTCTGGCAGAACTGCTGTTATTGTTTTGGCATGTAGAGTTGGTTGTAGCTAGCGATGTGTTTGGAATTTGGGCATGCTCAGGGCTAGTTATTTGTAGTAGATATTGCATTCTACGATCCTGTTAATTTTCATGCCAATAGGGGCTCTCTAGCATATTTATCCTGTGCTGTCAACTTTGTACTTTAAAATCTCAGATTCCAGAAAACTGTAATTTTCAGTCCCAGAAAACTGTTTCATCATGCCATCTTGATTGCTTCTTGATTATTGATGTGTGGCTCCTTTGCTGGTGGTGTAATTGGATGAGTTGATGTGTGTGTTGAGTAGATTCTGTCAACATCTTGTTTGTGGCTGTAGGCTTCCTATAGCTCCAGATGTGAGCTGTAGAAGTTGCTATGTTGCTGTTTTGTGGCAGATTTGGTGTTTTATTGTTTTGTAGATTGTGGGAGCTATACTCCATGGATTTGATTGATTCTTGAGTCTATTGTGATTGATTTTTCATCACCTGTCCAGTGGCTGCCTTGGGATGCCAAGAATCAGCCCATGGCATGGTGATCTTGTGATATTGCCTCCGTACCTTGTTGTGAGCGTATCGTGAGAACCGTAACTCCATTTCTTGCGATCTTTATATGCACTTCTATCGATTTTGCATGCTGCATCCATAATTGCCATGTTCATGCATGTCTAAATAACTTAACATGAGGTTCTTTCCAAATGCACTAATATACAAACTTGCATGTGAAACCTGACTAGTTGTGGTTGCCATGTTATAATTCTTCATAAATGATCATGCATCATTTTGAATGTGCATTGCACCTTGGTTGGAGGTTTATTTTTGCTGTTTCTCTTGGGTAGACGCGAGTGCTGATACTGAGTACGAGGACCCAG
Organism: Hordeum marinum; assembly: GCA_022496015.1. NCBI lineage: Eukaryota > Viridiplantae > Streptophyta > Magnoliopsida > Poales > Poaceae > Hordeum > Hordeum marinum. The sequence goes on from CM039673.1 coordinate 333,714,184, forward strand.
GAGAGTACCACTACGAGGATCCCGCTACTTGTTTGCTGAAGAACCAACAGGCAAGATGATCGTACCCGGATCCCGATACTATTTTTTCTTGCTAGTTTCTCGCTCTTATCATTACAATTGCGCTAGATACCACTTGATATGAGCCCCCATGTTGCCATGACAGCCTCTAACCTCCACATCCTAGCAAACCTTTGATTGGCTAAGTTACCGTTGCTCAGCCCCTCTTATAGCATTTTAGTTGCAGGTGTAGGTTGTTCCATGTGATAACATGGATTGGATATCATAGTATTCTGTTATTTAATTTAATGCACATATATATCTTGGTATTGTTGGAAGGCTTGGCCTTTTGCTAAGTGATTTGTTCCGCTATTACCGCCATTAGTTCCTTGTTACCGGTGTTATGTTTTCCATACTTTGCGCTCCTAACATGCTCGGGGTTGTTATGGGGACCCCCTTGTTCATTCGGTTGAGATTAAAACTTGTCTGGCAAGACCCAACATTGGTGCTACATTTGCTAATAACTTAATAAAATTGCATAGGGCCTTGCAACCCCGTGGATAATTTAATCAACCCCCGGGCCAGTGCTCCTCATGAGTGTTGGTCCAAACTAGAGCACTGTGCGGGGCCAACCCAGGGCAACTTGGGAGATTTCTATCAGGCCTCCGTACGCGTAGCTTATCCGTCGTGTCCTGAGACTGAGATACACGACTCTTATCGGGTTCATCGACACGTCGGGTGGTCTTGCTGGATTTGTTTTACCTTTATCGAGTGTCTTGCGTGTGGAGTCTGACTTTCTTCGGGTTTACTCGAGGTGTTGGAATTCCTTTGGAATTACCTATGAAGATTGCGAGATTCGTGGTCAAGGCATTCCCACAGAGTGTGGTTAATTTTGTAATGGATTAGTTGGAGCACCCCTGCAGGGTTAAATCTTTCGGAAAGCCGTGCCCACGGTTATGTGGCAACTTGGATATTTGTTTAACACCCAGTTATAGAAAACTTGAAGTAAACTCCTATTAAAAATACACCAACTATGTGAGTAACCGTGACCGTCTCTGCTCGTGAACATGATCCAAGAGAGAACACGGTGGGGTTATGATTGACGTAAGTAAGTGTTCAGGATCTCATAGAGATTAACTAGATTCGATCGTTCTTCGTAGGCCACTCATATTATTCATGTTGTGTAAGCTAGCCACCATATATGCTTAGTGCTGCTGCAGACTAAACACTACCCTTCCAAACCTTTAAGCTTGAATAGTCTCGGTACCCAGGCACATGATAGTTGAGTCCTCTGTGGCTCACAGTTTACTACAACAATCCAGGTACAGGTTCAGATGAGTTCGTGCAGGATGATCTTACCCAGCTCAAGTGGGAGTATGACGAGGAAAGGGCAGGATGTACATGACATATCCGGATGAGTAGAGGACCTGGTCGTGATCTTTGGGATAGCTTGATAGTATCTTTTGCAACTTCTTTTATCGTTTGATTTCGTCCGTAGTCGGACCCTGTGTTAAACTTGATGCTATGAATTGAGTGACTTTGTAAGTTAGCATGTGGCGAGTGTAAGCCAACTTGTATACTCTTCTCATTCAGTATTATATGTTGCGATGATACTATTCTTGCTAACGGCAAGATGTGCATCTATCCCTTGCGAGGCCCTCGTGCCTTAAATGTATAGGCGCGCATCTTGGGAGTGACATTGATAGATGCCGCCAGCCGGCTGGCCCGTGAGCACGCGACCACGCAGCGGGAGGAGAAGAGGATGCTCTCGAAGCTGTGAGCCTCAAAGTCTGGAACGTGAGGCGGGGCCTCGCATTCTAGGACTTCGAGTGGCGGGAGGCGGAGGAGGTCCGCGGACCCTGCGCGGGCGTCAGACTCGGCGGCGGAATCGACCCGTCTATCGAGGCCCCCGTCAAGCGAGCCGTGATGGGTGGCTATGGACCCGCATGCGCCCCCATCCAGAGAGGAGGCGGCCCGAGCAGGCGCCGCAGCTATGGTGCTGGCCCCCGAGGCGAACCGGCCAGAGGTGCCGGTCCTGACACCACCTGCAGCCAAGCCGGCCGGGGTCGACATGCCGAAGGCTTCGGCGGCCCTGGAGGTGGCGTCAGAGGCAGCGCCGGAGGCGCCGGCCATGAATACGGTGGCGCCATCCGTCACGGCGGACGCGTCGGGCCGGTAGGAGGAGGAAGCAATGCTGGCGCCATGCGAGGGTCCAGTGGGGACCGTTTCCCGGTCCCTCGCCGTCCTCAATCCTCCCCCGGCGGCCGACACCGTGGCGAGCACCGGGACGGGTGGCAGCGGCGGCCAGGTCCGGAGGTCCATGCAGGACATGCTCCGAGACTAGGAGGCGCGGGCACACGTCCCGACCGTTTCGGTCCCCCTCCAGGCGGCCCAGTCCCCGCGCTTGGGGAGCTGGGGAGTGTCCTGGACCGGTGCCGCCAGGAGCTGGCCCGGTTTGCAGAGGCGGTCGACACCACCCTGCAGCGCGCAGAGGTAAGCGTTGTCGTCTTTATCAAATTTTTTAGTGGGGGCGTGCAAACGCACCCACTGGGTATAGCCCCCGAGATGCGAGCTGGCTAACCGTCTGACTCCATCTCGTGACTCTGGCTTCATGTGGTAGGAGGGGAACTCCCAACGACAGAAGTTGTTTGAGGAGGCGGTCTCCATCCACGACCGCGGCAAGCACGGCTTCTACCGACTGGAGGAGGAGCTAGCGCGGGTGCATGGTATGTCAAGTCTTGTGGGGGGGCACGTAGCCCTTGGGAGCTAGGCCGGCTGCCTGGCAACCGGAGCAGGTGTGGAGTCGGGGGCTGATGCCCGGTTTGCTTTGCAGATGAGCTGACCGCCCTCCGGGCGGAGAAGACCGGGGCTGTCTCCGAGCGGGACCGACTAGTGCAAAGCGTCCAGGCGTTCACTCAGGAGAAGGACCGGATGGCCACATTGCTGGTGGACGGGGAGGCGTACTAGGACCACCTCAAGGCCGACGTGGCACGAGAGGTGACGACCAAGGAGAAGGCCATCAAGGAGGCGGCTGACACCGCCCATCGGACCACTGCCCTCCAAGGCGAGGTGACCCGCCACAAGAGGACGCTCGAGGAGCTTAAGGGTTCCCTTGCTGAGGTAGAGGCGGCATTGGCGTCAAAGAAGGATTTGTCGCTCCACTTTGTCATCGAGGTGGATGACTCCATCGAGCGTGAGTGTCCTTTTTTCAGCCGGTTGCCTTTTGCCTTGCTGGTTCTTGCTTTTGATTCGCCTTTCCCTTATTCTTCCTTCCTCCTTAGGGTGCTTTCCAGAAACCCAGTGCCGCACTGAGCATGTCGTTGAGGAGCACCGAGAGTATCTCCGAGCGCGCAAGTGCTCCATCGAGGAGGAGGATGCGTGGAGTATGGCGGAGCTTGGGCTCGCCATAGAAAACCAGCTGATCCATCTCGAGCGGAGCGTGGAGCGGCTAAAGATGGCCGACAAGGAGATCATCGTTGCCTTGCGGCCGGGCTGTGCAGGGGCTCTGGAGAACCGCGTGGCCTTGTGGCTGGAGCATGCCGTGGCCCGGCTCGAGTTTTGGAAGGCGTCATGGCGCAAGCCGGCCCGCAGATGGCGCTCCGGTTTGTAACTTTGTGGTACCGCGGCGTGGACCTGGACCGGCTGGCCACCATGCGGGATGATCCGACCGAGGAGTGTGCGGCCCGTGAGCCGGTCCTTGTCCGCCGGGCCAACGAGATTGCGTCGTACGTCGACCCGGATGAGCTCCTGCTGGCCCTTGGCGAGGACGGTGAGCTAGCGGCCGAAGACTCCTTCGGCATCCCCCAAGGTCCGAAGGACGAGGAGGTTGTCGACGAGAGTACCGACTCCAGCGGTGAGACGGCTGGGACCGTGGAGGCCACCTTGAAGGCCAAGGGAGCAAACCCGAAGGCCACAACCACCTCCGGGACGGGAGTCGAGCTGCCCAGCGATGCGCCGACTAGAGGCGCACCGGCTGGCGACGCGCCGGTGGCCTGAGCCCCCGGGCGCCTTATCTTTTTTTTGCTTTGTTATCCTTCCTGCATGTTAGGCTTAAGTCCACCCACTAGGGGTGTAATGTAATGAACCGTGATGTCCATGGGCCTCTCTTATCTTAAAATTCGTATTCTGGATGTTTGATGTGTTTGCCTAGTATGCGTGCCTGCTCGTCCTTACCCTTTTTTGCCCCTTTGGTTCCGTCTGTTCTGTCCTTTTTCCCATTTGGTTTTGGCCCCGCCAGCCCTACAGCTGGGAGCCGGTCTATAGCTGGGTCGGGGCGTCCGCCTCGAGGGAGCTGGTGCTGAACTTCGGAACCGTGAGAGCTTTTTTGGGTAAGTTTTAGAGGCAGAGGCGATGGTCCGCCTGGACCTAACGGGCGACCCCTTTGCGATCGGACTTTCATGTGTGCTAAGTTTTGCCACCCCGAGGCCCCGTCATCCGGACAGCTAGGAGCCGTTCTATAGCTGGGAGGGGTGGGAGGGCTTGCTCAGCTCACACTACTTGGCCGATTTTGGGAGAGGCAACCTAGGACCAGCCGGAGAGCCCCCGGGCCCGGGAGCCGGGTCGGAGAGCCGGTGAGTAAGGATACTTTCGAGGGAAACGAAAAGGGCGTACCCCAAGAGCCGTCCTGGGGCACCCATTACATTCATAAGTCCAAAAGGGGAGGGATACATACATACACTGGTCTTTTTAGCAGTAAAACGGACGGAGGATCGCCACGTTCCATGGGCGCTCGGTCTCCTCGTCGGAGGCGTCTCTTTTGCGGATCTACGGCTTCTGGGCGTCTATTAGATAGTACGCGTTGTTGTGCAGCGTCTTACTAACGATGAACGGGACTTCCCATTGGGAGGACAACTTGTGTTGTCCGGCTGTCCTTTGGATCCGCCTAAGCACCAGGTCCCCTTCGCGGAAGGAGAGCGGCCGGATCCGCTTGCTGTGGTAGTGCCGGAGCTTCTGCTGGTAGATTGCTGTCCGACTCAAGGCCAGTTCACGGGCTCCTTCGAGTAAGTCGACACCGTCTTCTCTCGCCTCCTTTGCATCCTTCTCCATGTATAGGGCGATCCGAGGCGAGTCGAACTTGATGTCGGTGGGGATGATCGCCTCGGACCCATAGACAAGGAAGAAGGGTGTGTAGCCGATGGATCGGTTGGGGGTGGTCCTGAGACTCCAAAGGACAGCCGGCAGCTCGTCTCCCCAGCAGCCGGTTGACGTCACCAGCGGTGTTACGAGCCGGGGCTTGATGCCAGACAAGATGATGTCGTTTGCCCTCGCGACCTAGCCGTTTGACTGTGGATGAGTGACAGAGGCGAGGTTGAGCCGGATGCCTTGCTTGGGGCAGAAATGCACGAGCAGGCCCTTGGCAAAGTTTGTGCCATTATGGGGGACGCCGTAGCAAACCGTGATGTCGTCGATGAACCAGACTGCCATGGGCCCATCCAGCTTCTTGATTGGCCGTGCCTCGATCCACCAGTAAATTTGTCAAGTGCGAGGCGTCGTGCAGTCTTAAGCGACCCACCATGTCCAGCCCCTAGACGGTGAATGGCCATGCAAGGGGGATGGTCTGGAGGGCCGACGTCGGTAGGTGGCTCTGCGTGCTGAAGCGCTGGCAGCCCTCGCACTCGTCGACCAATTTCTTTGCCACCTAGAGAGTGGTGGGCCAGTAGAAGCCATGGTGGAAAGCCTTGGCCACCAGGGTCCTGGAGGCGGCGCGATGCTCGCACTTGCCCTGGTGGATGTCGAGGAGGAACTCTAGACCCTTTTCCGGGTCGAAGCACCACTGAAAGACGCCGGTGGTGCTACAATGGACGAGCTCATTGTTGATGATGCTGTAGAACAAAGCCCGACGCTGAATTTGCCTTTCCATGGCCTTGTCTGGGGGGAGCTCGCCGCATAGAAGGAAAGCCAGGATGGGCTAGGCCCATGAGGGAGCCGAGACAGGGGCTTGCTTGGGAGCCCCCGGGCCTGGATGATCAACCCCCGGGGCCGGCTCGCCCGGCTCGCCAGCCCCCGGGTCGGGGGTGGCCGTGGCGGTGTCTATTTTCATCATGACAGCCGCGGCATCAGAGCCGGCTGCTCCAGATGTAGCTGGATCAACTAGTGTTGGCAAGGCAGCCAGGGTCGATGGAGCCGGAGGCGAAGATGCCGAGGGGGTAGCCGGAGCCGCCGAGGGGCCGATGGCGTCTGCCGACACGAAGATGGATTCCGATTCGGGGGCAGGCTTGATCGATGGCTTGAGCAGCCACTAGAGGGAGACGTTGGCTGGGATGGCCTGCCGGGTGGAGCCGATCTTGGCCAGTGCGTCGGCCGCCTCATTGTCCGCTCGTGGGACGTGGTGGAACTCGCAACCCTCGAAGGAGCCGGTGAGCTGTTGTACGAGGAAGCGGTAGGTGGCCATGTTGGCGTCCCTGGCGCCGCATTCGCAAGAGACCTGCTGTACCACGAGGTCGGAGTCGCCGAAGCATAGGATGCGCCTGATGCCAATCTCCTTGGCGAACCGGTGGCCATGGACAATGGCCTCGTACTCGGCCACATTGTTGGAGGCGGCGAAGTGGATCTGGAGGGCATACTTGAGCTGGTCACCTTTCGGGGAGGAAAGGACTATGCCGGCACCCAGGCCGGTCCTTATTTTTGAGCCGTCGAGATGCATGCGCCAATGTGTGGGTTAACGAGGAAGTCGGCCAACGCCTGCGACTTGATGGCGGTACAAGGTTTGTATCGGATCTCGTGGTTGGCGAGGAAAATAACCCATTTGGCAATCCGGCCGGTGGAGTCCTGGCCGCTCATGATCTCGCCGAGTGGGGCCGTGCTCACCACGGTGATGGTATGCTCGTGGATGTACTGCTTGACCTTCTTGGCGGCGAAGTATATGCCATAGCACATCTTCTGGTAGTGGGGGTAGTTATGCTTAGACGTGGAGAGGACCTCGCTGCGGTAGTAGACGGGGCGCTGGACTGGTAGGGACTTGCCCTCCTCTGATCGCTCAACCACCAAGACGACGCTAATGACGCGAGTGGTCGCCGTGATGTAGGCGAGCAAGGGTTCCTTCTCAGCCGATGCGGCCAGGATGGGCACGCGGGTGAGAGCCTTCTTGAGACCGCGGAAGGCCTCGTCTGCCTCGTCGGGGCAATCGAACATGCCCGGCTTCTTGGTGTGACCCGGCTCGACCAGAGCTGTCTTGCCAAGGAGCCCATAGAGGGGCAAGGTTTTCTCCCCCAGCCGGCTGATGAACCGGCTGAGCAAGGCGAGGCAGTTGGTGAACTTCTGGACGTCATGGAGCTGGGTCGGCTTGGGCATGCGCTCGATCACGCTGATCTTCTCGGGGTTAGCTTTGATGCCGCGGGCGGACACAAAGAAAACCAGGAGCTGGCCGGCTGGGACGCCAAAGACACACTTCTCCGGGTTGAGCTTGATCTTGTACTCGCGCATATTTGCGAACGTCTCCCGGAGATCGTCGAGGAGGCTAAAGTGCTTCTTGGTTTTGACAATGATGTTGTCGACGTAGACGTGGACGTTCCTACCTATCTGAGGCAGGTGGAACTTCTGCATGCACCGCTAGAAGCTGGCGCCTACATTCTTCAGGTCGAAGGACATGGTGATATAGTAGTAGGCTCCGAAGGGCATGATGAAGGAGGTCTTGAGCTGGTCCTCCGGATCCAGCTTGATCTGGTGGTAGCTGGAGTAGGCTTCCAGGAAGGACAACAAGTCGCATCCGGCCCTGGACTCGATGACTTGATCGATCCGCGGCAAGGCGAATGGGTCCTTAGGGAACGCCTTGTTCAAGCTGCTGTAGTCGATGCACATGCGCCAGGTCTTGTTCTTTTTCAGCACCAAGACTGGGTTGGCTAGCCAGTCCGGGTGGAAAACTTCCATGATGAAGTCGGCTACGAGCAGCCGGGCGATCTCTTCTACTATAGTACACCGCTTCTCCTCGGAGAAATGGCGTAGGGGTTGCTTGACCGGCTTGACGTATGGCCGGACGTGTAGTTTGTGCTCGACGAACTTCCTCGGAACACCCGGCGTGTCCTTGGGGGACCATGCAAAGATATCCTGATTCTCACGGAGGAAGTTGACGAGCTCGCCTTCCTATTTGCTGTCAAGGCGGGAGCCGATGGTGACGCACTGAGCGGGGTTGGCCAGGTCGAGCGGGATTTGCTTGGTGTCCTTGGACGTCTGGAAGGAGGCCTCGCCGACGAACTGCGAGGGAGGAGCCGATACGGCTGGCTGGCTGGCGGGGAGGACCACGAGCCGGTCAAGCCGCTGCTTTTCCTCGGCGATCTCCAGTGCCTCGGCCAGCCAACTGCCATCTCGAGTGCACTCAAGCGACATCTTGTAGTCACCCGCGATGGTGATGATTCCCTTGAGGCCTGACATCTTGAGCTTGAGGTAGGTCTAATGGGGGACCGCCATGAACTTGACGAGGGCTGGCCGGCCCAACAACGTGTGGTAGGGACTCGCGAGGTCCACGACCTCGAACAACACCGGATCACGGCGAAAGTGGCCGGGGTCCGCCGAAGAGGACGTCGAGCGTGATCTTGCCAACAGGGGAGCAAGACTTCCCAGGCACGATGCCATGGAAGACCGTCCAGCTCGCTTGCAGGTCTTCTATCTTCAGCCCCAGCTTGCGCATCGTGTCGAGGTAAAGGATGTTGATGATGCTGCCACCATCTATCAGTACCCGTAAGAAGCGGCAGGTGCGCTTTTGTGTGGCGATGGTGGGGTCAAGGACCAGGGCCTAGCTGCCGAGATTGGGCATCATGGCGGGGTGATCTGCCCGGCTCCAGGTGACCGGCTTCTCTGACCAGTGCATGAACTGGGGAGTCATCGGCATGGTGGCGTTCACCTCATGATGGAGCCGGCGTTGAGCATGCTTGCTCGTATCTTCACTGGTGAAGACGACGTAGCAACCGTCCTGGCTGGGGAACTAGTTGTGTAGATGACCATCGTTTTGGGCCGGAGCCGGAGCTGGCGTCGGGGCGGCAGCTGGGGCCGGGGCCGGCGCGCAGGCAGGCGGCACGGGGGGAGCCGAGAGGCCGTCCCGTCGGGCCAATCGCTATGAGAAGCTGCACTATCGGAGTGTGTGCGTAGAGGGCTTGGCCCTAGAGTGGTTCTTGCAGGGGAGGTCGAGCATCTGCTTGAAGGTGAGCTTCGGCTGCCAGGCAGCCTTGCTAGTGCGCTGGCGCTAGGTGGAAGACTGGGCAGCCGGCTCCTCCTCCTCGATGGTAGCGACCTGTCGGTTCCCGTAACGGGAGTCTGGCTGGTCGTTCTTGCATTTGTTATTCTACGGCTGTTGGTTGTCGGTAGCCTGTCGGGACGCTGCCGGCGTCGATGCTGCCTTGGCGGGCGAGGTTGTCTTGACCGGAATGGCGGAGTCCGCCATAGCGTACTTGTCCGCCTTGGTCATGAGCCCGGCAAGCATAGCTGGCTTGGAGCACAGAAGCTTGTGCTTGAGGGGGGTGCCATCGCGACAACCTTCGATGAACTACTGTATGGCCTGCACCTCATGCACCCCCTCGCAGGAGTTGTGGAGCTCGGTCCACTGGGTGAGGTAATCGCGGAGGGACTCGTCCGGCCCCTGAATGCACATGGACAGTTCACGGGGGCGGCCGGGCCGCTTGTAGGTGTCGGTGAAGTTGCAGACGAAGGCTTCCTCGAAGTCCGTCCAGGTGTTGATGCTGCCGGTTGCCAGGCTGTTGAGCCAGGTGTGGGCCGAGCCGATCAACTTGAGGGGGAGTAGCGAACGGTTACGCGCTTGTTCCCCGTGGCGATGTCGACTGCGGTGGTGTAGTCGATCAGCCAGTCTTCGGGCTTGGCGGCCCCATTGTACTTCGGGGTGTCTCGGGGGAGAGTGAAGCCGGTTGGGAACGGCTCGTTGTGGATCCGAGGGCCGAAACAGGCTGTGGGGAGCCCGACTCATAAGTCGTGATCACCGAATGCACGTGTACAGTGATCCCAAAGATCAATGCTCACTGAACACATAGAAGCGGAATAACAAGAGTCTTACATCCACATTTAGCGTCTTACACAATAAGGACCATGAAGGTCAAGTCTTACATAGATAGGGCCACACGGGCCAAACACTTAAAATAGAACAAGCAGCGGAAATCTTGGTCGAAAGCATGAACCCATGCCATCTGCCTTAACCTACAGGTATTCTAACCGGGAAGCGTCCTAGTTCACATGTTCGTCTCCAACGAACTCTTCAACATACTCCTGTTCTTCCATGCCTGACTAATTAAATAACTAGAGGCAAGCCAATGAGTACTTTGAATGTACTCGCAAGCAACTTAAGTTGTGGAACAAGGTAACAATGATGCATGATATAACACTAAATGGGTAACTTTGCAGAAAGCTAATTTTGTATGCAAATGACATGATCAAGTAACTAGTGAGCATGCTTCAACAACTAGCAGGTATTCATGTGAACAAATTGCAGATACCATCATAAGTATTGGTTGAACATTTCATGTTCACTCTTCATGCTAAGTCATCGGACTTAGTTCAATCCTCACGCTAAGTCATCGTACTTAGCTCATGTGACCTCTTGTCACCACCACACCGATACTTACACCAAGGTTTATGAAAACACCCAGACATAGTCTAAGAAGGACCTCCAACTGTCCATGACCGCGGACACGTCTATTCGAATAGTTTTAGACTCTCTAGAGGTTGCACACTTTACCCACAAGACTCGGGGAACTTCCGTGTCATCCACGACTCGCGGTATATAACATACCCGAGGTAAGCACCCGAACAATGCCTTTCCCTTGGCGATACTAAACAAAGAGTCCACTCATTGGTGCCATTCCTCATGATATACATCACACAGATCATCCATGAGGGCACGCAACGGTGCCTATAAAGACATCACATGACCTTCCTCTCTGGGACGACCCCATCTCAAGAGTGAGTACTTCACTCTTGCCACTAGTAATGCAGGCTCCTTGCTAGTACCAACCATAGTAATCAACAAAGCCCCATCCCATAAGGGGTATCATGGTTGCGCATGTAAGGTTGGGATGGTTAGCAGACCTTAGAACTCTCCATTTTCGAAAGCATATACTTTTTTCGGCACACCAATTCTTTCTCAAGTGGTTGCCCATCTCATCAATATCTCCCTTGGGAATTAGTGGCACCCGACGGGGGTTTCGAAAGTTCTTGAAATGATTTCTCTCTTTCCATCACTCTGCATAGTCCCGACCCCACTTGCATAGCATCTACTAGCATCCTATCTACACCCACCCGCATAACCCTCATAAGGTGGTAGGGTCATGCATGATGCAAGTGTCAATGGAAACGTATCAGAGGCATCCCACCGAAAGGGGAACACCACATCACATGATCAATTATGATGAAACTAAAGTGCTATATGACATGCAATAAAATGGTTTCTCATCATGGTCAAAAGGCTGCTTGCCTGGCTCAACAAAGTCTCTGGGGTCTTCGAAGTCTTCGGGTCCAACTTCTTCGTCAACAACGCAATCTATAGTCGCGATAAAATTACAATAGAAATAAGCAACACACAAAACAGAGCACTCAAAATACTACCAAAAATGTTAACCTACTCTGATAAATACTAAATGTCCTATTAAAAATACTCTCCTAGGTTTTTGTTGTGAAAAACATTTTTGACCTTAAATAACAGAGGCAAAAAGGTGCCTAAATATATGTTTTAAAATAAAACAGTAATAAAAACATTTTCAAACATTTTTACAAATGGCACTAATATATTTTATGGAATATTCTAAGAATTTAGGTGCAAAAATTATTGTCATAGGATTTTATTTGGGCTCTATGGGATTTTTGCAAAATCCCATAGAAAAGAAAAAGAAAAGAAAACGAAAAAGGCCACCGGGACATGGGCCAGAGGCTGGGCCGGCCCAGCTGGCCAGCCAGCCGGCCTCGTGCGCGGTCAGGTTCAAACCTAACGCACGGGGCCCGGTCGTCAGCGACATGAGGGGGAAGAGAGAGAGCGCAGGAGGGAGGAAGAGAGGTCGACATGTGGGCCCCACCTGTCGAGTCCTTCTCCCACCTCGGGACAAGGAGGGGGAGAGCTCACCGACGGCAAGGGTAGGCGTGGCGAGGGAATCTGGAGGCGGGAATAGGTTCGGCATCGACCCGCTGCTCATCTTGACATGGAAGGGTGGTCGGAGGTTGTTGGAGTCGCCGACGGGGAGATGGCCGCGGCGGAGGAGATTCGGGAGGGGGTCGTAGCCAGCCTTTCTTGCTTCCAAATGAGCGGGGAAGAGGGGGAAACGAGCCAGGGGTAAGCTGTGGGCTCAAAGGAGGAGAAAGGAAGGCCGGTAGCCCGAGATCGATGAAGCCCCGATGTGGCGGTGCCTCGGTCGATCCCGAGCACAGGGGCTCCGGGCGATCTCTAGGGTGGCTTATGGGGTTAGGAGTGGAAGGAGGCTAGGGAAAGAGAGAGGGGGTTCTTGGGTCCCCTTTAAATAGGCGAGGCAGAGGCAGGGGGAGTGGCGAGCATGGGAGAGCTCGGACACTCACCATCGAGCCACGACAGGGAAAGGAGGGGGCGACGGCAGGGCTGGGGGCCCAGGGAGATGCCCTGGAGAGCGCGAACAGGCAGAGAGCCGAGGGCGTCACGCGTGCGACCGCGGCCATTGGCCTGTTCGGGCGGTGCCATGCACGCGCGAGGGAGGAGGGAAGAGAGGGGGCCGTTGCCCTGGCGTTTTGCGGACGTCGAGGTGCATCGACTGGCGCGAGAGGAAGGCCCGAGGTGGTCGGGTATGGGTAGGAGAGGGAGGTCAACCCTCTGGAGCGCGCCTACACGCTCCAGAGCATGACTTTGGCCGGCATGCGAGTGCTTTTGACACGCTCTGGCGTGTCCACTTGTGTCCGGCATCTGAAGGGGGATTTAAGGAAGTGGGAAAGAGCCTTGGATGCTCTGGAGTAGCCATGAGTGAGAGGGAGAAGTAAGAGAAGAGAGAAAAGTTGTTGTCCAGAAAGGGAAATGGAGCTTTTACCCCATGCACTCATGCTCTCTAGCGCCAGGGACATTACTGGAGGTGGGCAAGGACTGCATGATGCTGTGGTAAAAATTTGGGGGCAAGGGTAAAAGAGAAGAGGGTGAAAATGGAGTTTGAACCAAATCACCAGAAGGTGTTTGGTGGTGTTTTGGGCAAGAATATGTTACCATCTTACTGAGATACTTACCAGGGTCAAAGGCAAGGTAGAAATGAGAGGATTCACTAAGTTTGAGTTTAAGAAGAAAAAGTTGACAATGAGGATTTATGAAACCCTAGAAATATGAAGAATCAGGTTTCTATAGATCCACTGATGCTAGGCTTTTATCCTTGATGCACCACTTAGTGTATCATCACTATTTGCCCATTAGAACATGCCCACAAAGTTAGAGGCGAAGGGGAGACACTTCACAATGTAAAGTTTCTCAAATTTGATTCTGGACAGGAATGGTTTTTGGATGGTTTGATGAACCAAATCAACTTGGATTGAGATGAAACTTTGCAAGATCATCACTCATGATAGTGTTGACTTCCTAGAATTTTCCTGGAATTTATTGAGAATATTTCTTATATAAATATTCGAAATGTTTGATCTGAACAGAAAGGGTTTTGAGGGGTTTTGCCTGTGATCTGATCATGCCCTTGTGTTGAAACTCATATATATATGGAAAATATATGTCCACCGAGTTTCTATAAATTTTCTCAAATATTTTCAAAGTATTTAAATATTTTTTCCCTAGAAAAAACCATTTCTGGCCTTAAGAAAAAGCCTTTAAATAAAATATGAAAATAATCTTTAAAAATAATATTTGGTGGTTTTGGGAAGTCATATATATATTAGGTTTGAAATAAAGCCTTTGGAAAAGAAGGGTCCACCTAATTTGAAGACTTGCAGTGCAAACCTCATTTCATGGGGTTTTGAAAACCTAATTTGAACAAATAATTTTTGGTTAAAACAAAATTTGATAAAAATAGTTTTGGGCACTATTCACATGGCATGATCATTGGGCAAGAGGTTTGGGGACATGGAAGATGAATTTGAAGTGGAATAGAACCTAGTAGTGCCACACCACAATCATCAAGCAAACAGACAACATAGCAAGCAAGCACAAGCACATAGAAAAAGTTTTAGTTGGCTCCATATTTAATAAACCCAAACATAACAATGTGTTATCATCACAGGGTGTGACACATGCTGGGCCAATCGAGCCCTCCTCTTTGAGGAGGACCGACTGCGCGAGCTGGTCGATGCGGGTGCGACCGATCATTCTGGCTCACGCCGCGGGGGTGGAGTATGCCCGCGGCTGCGCTGGCTGCCGGCTGCCGGCGCCTCGTGGCTGCGGCCACTACGAGGCGGGTCGTTGGTGCGCCGGCTATTTATAGCTGGCTGCTCGCTTCCCGGCAGCTGAGAAGGCCGGGGGTTGTTTGCCTCGACCCGGCTTCCGGAGACGCGAGGGGAGAAGGAGTGCTGAGCCGGCTGACAGCCAGCAGTCCCCGTGCCCTCATGCTCGAGCCGGGTGCCTTCAGAGGCGGCACCGCCCGCCATGAGCAGATGCTGCTACGCGTCGGCGGCGTCAATGAGGTCCTTGATGTGATGCTCGTGGGCGGCACGCTCTTCGCCCTCCAAGGTAGCCAAATCCTCGTAGGCCACCTTGAGGGCCCACAGGTTGAAAGCATGAGTGTCGTAGACGGGCAAGTGGCCGCCTAGTATTTCGGTGACCATGCGGCCGCGGTCGCACACAGCCCCACGCCGGCTGGGCTCGGTGCCAGCCGAGGTGAGATCATAGGAGGAGGCGTACTCCCGCTGAGCAGCCTCCATATGGCACCGCGTGGCCATGAGAGCGCTGGCGTTTGCGAGCAGAAGGCAGCGAGCCACCTCCAACTCGGCCATGGCGGCGTCAGGGTATGCCACTGGGGTAATGAGAGTGCTCAGGCCCCGGAGGGCTGCCCCGAGCGGGTCGGAGGTGCCAACGTGGGCCACGACAACGTCAGCCTCGGCCCACGCACGTGTGGAGGAGGTGGAGGAGATGATGGCCATTACTCCCACGCAATCGTGGGAGCTGCTGGACTGGGTCATTGCGTGCGCGCCCACAGTCGTGGGCGGACCGTCGCAAACGAGCACCTGGCTAGGGTACTCGTTAGCGGCTGGAGCTTTGGCAAGGCTGAGCCTGCCAAAGCGCTCGGTGAGCGTATTAATGTCGAGCGCGAGTTCGACGGAGCTCCCCATAGGGCATTACGGAGCAAGCCCCACGAGCCTGCGGTTTCTCCTGGACATGCGGCGACGGCGGGGAATGGCGAGGGGTCCAGCCCGGAGCATGAATCCGGCCGGCGCCATGTACGGCCCCACAGTCGGCGCCAACTGTCGTCGTTTTCTCATGTCAGATGCCATGGGTAGGCTTATCGTAGGTGGTTGGGGCTGAAGGACGCCGACGGGCTTCGGGAGAGGGATTAGGTACAAGCGGTGGTGACACACGATGTACCCAAGTTTAGGGCTCTCCATGGGAGGTAATACCCCTAGCCCTGCTTGGTCTAGTTTGATGGATGGGTGTGTTTACAAGGTTGCTCCTGGAGCTGTGTCTAGAGATGGAAGAGGGAGCAACCAACTCGCCTTCCTCCGCTATAAAGTGTGAGAGAGCGTGGGAAGTATCCCATGAGTGAGTGCGTGAGATTTGTCGCCCCGTTGCATGGGGGATCGGGTTTTTTTAGGCCAACCCCCCGGCTTACAATATTCCTGAGGTACACAAGTGGGGGGGCCCGACTAGCAGCCTCAATAGCTGACCAGGGGGTCCCGCCCTTCGAGCCGTCTTGCCGCTAGTAGGGTCCATCGGCTGTGCGGTCCCGTCGCCCGCTAGGGCCCGCTAGGCTACTCCGCAATTGGCCCTTGCCTACCTGCCGCGGCGCGGGCCGCCCGGGAGGCGTCGTCTAGTGCCAGCTGGCCGAAGTCTTCGGTACGGCCAGCTACACTGTAGCCATGCCGAGGCAGGTAATCGAGTGGGCGAGGGCGTGCCGACACTGTTTCTCCGCCCGGTCGCGGTCGCCAAGGTCAGCGGCCTGGACGTTTGGACTGTAGCCATGCGCCCCCGCGCGTCAGGAGCCACTATGGCTAAAATGGCACCCGTCGTGGCGGTCATGTTGTGTCGCCGTACCTGTGAACAGAGGGACGGGATGTAGCTTGTCCGCCCCGGGGTAAACGGAGGAGGCGGCCTGGAGGCAGCCGGTCATGTCCAGCCGACCGGGGGTCGAGCCGACACATTGACTAGCCGTTCGCGAGCCAGCCAGCGATCTCCATAGCCGTGTACAGCCGGTCGCATACTTTTTCTTCAAAGCGGGGAGGAGAACCCTGCTGCTTTGGCCTACCCAGGGGTAATAACCCATCAACAATACATGATCATCTCATACGTCACATATATCTCATCATGTAATTAGCCATATCACATCACAACATACTCTGTCAAAACAAGTTAGACGTCCTCTAATTGTTGTTGCAAGTTTTACGTGCCTGCTACGGGTATCTAGCAAGAACAATTCTCACCTACGCAAAAACCACAACGGTGATACATAAGTTGCTTTGCAACCTTCTCAAGGACCGCCTTTGTCGCATCCAATCCAACTAAAGTAGGAGAAACAGACACCCACCAGCCATCTTTGTGCATTGAAGTTACACATCAGTCGATGGAATCGGTCTCTCGTAAGCATACGAGTAAGGTTGCTCCGGGCCGCTTCATCCCACAATACCGCTGAACCAAAACACGACCAAGGGAGGAAGCAATCTAAGCATCAATGCCCACAAACTCCTTTCTGCTCTACTCGAGATCTCATCTAAACATAGACCTAGCTCATGATGCCACTGTTGGGGAACGTTGCATGGAAAAAAAATCCTACGCACACGCAAGATCTATCTATGGTGATGAGCATTTACGAGAGGGAGAGTGGATCTACATACCCTTGTAGGTCGCTAAGCGGAAGTGTTAAGAAACGCGGTTGATGTAGACGAACGTCTTCACGATACAAATCGCCGAGCGTCCCGCAATCCCATCATGATCCATCTCGCGATCTTGATCACGATCCATCCCGCGATCCCATCATGATCTGTCTCGTTATCTTGATCACGTTCTTCCGATCTAGCGCCGAACGGACGACACCTCCGCGTTCAACACACGGACGGCTTGATGAAGCCTTCACCTCCTCGATCCAGCGAGCGATGGTGAAGTAGTAGATGAGTTCCAACAGCACGACGATGTGGTGATGTTGTTGGTGAAGAACAATCTCCGCAGGGCTTCGCCAAGCACAACGGAAACGATGATGGAGGATAAAATAGAGGGATGGGGTTGTCGGCACATGGCTTAGGGTTTCTTGATGTGTTCTAGGTGCTGACCCCGCCCCTTTATTTATATGCTGAGCCCTGGGGTCGAAACTTGGAGAAAAATCCTCCTCAAGGTCGGTTTGCCCACTAGGCAAGAGTCCTCCTCAAGGTGCTAGCCCAGCCCCTTTATTTATATGCCGAGCCCTTTGAAAAACCTTTTTCAAAAAACCGTTTATGCTTTCCAGAAATTCTAAACCATTTCCGATAAATAATATTTCAACCACATATACTTATCAGAAATTCTATCGTGCTCCCACCGAGTTTATTATAAATACAAGTTTCTCATAAATTTCGTATAGGCTCAAAAACTTTGATCACCTCATCAAAGCGTATATTCCAACTCCAAGATGCTCGCTCAAGTCCATAGAAGGATCACTGGAGCTTGCACACCTTTTAGCGTCCTTAGGACTGATAAAAACCTTCTGGTTGTATCTCATACAACCTTTCCTCAAGGAAGGAAATGATGTATTGACATCCGTCTGCCAGATTTCATAAATTGAAAAATGCAGCAACTGCTTACATAATTCCAACAGACTTCAGCATCGCTACGAGTAAGAAACTCTCATTGCAGTCAACTCCTTGAACTTTTTCGGAAACTTCTTTGCGACAAGTCAAGCTTTATGAATGGTGACATTTACCATCAATGTTTGTCTTCATCTTGACGGTCCATTTGTACTCAACGCCCTGCCATCCAACGGTCAAGTCTACCAAAGTCTATACTTGGTTTTCATACATGGATCCTTTCCCGGATTTCATGGCCTCTAACCATTTGTCGGAATCTAGGCCCATCATCGCTTCTCCATAGTTCGTAGGTTCATCGTTGTCCAACAACATGACCTCTAAGACACGGTTGCCGCACCACTCAGGAGTAGTATGCGTCCTTGTCAACCTACGAGGTTTGATAGTAACTTTATCCAAAGCTTCATGATCATCATCATTAATTTACTCTTCAACTAACGTAGGCTCCACAGAAACATCTTTCTTCGCTGCTCTACTCTCTGGTTGAAACAAAGGTTCAACAACCTCATCAAGTTCTATCCTTCTCCCACTCAATTCTTTCGAGAGAAACTCTTTCTCGAGAAAGGACCTGTTTTCAACAACAAACACTTTGCACTCGGATCTGAGATAGAAGGTATACCCAACTGTTCGTAGGGTATTTGATGAAGGTGCACTTTTCCGCTTTGGGTTCGAGCTGATCAGACATAAGTGTCGCATTCCCAAACTCTGAGAAATGATAGCTTAGGTTTCTGCCAAACCATATGGTGTCATTTCAACGGATTTAGATGGTGCCCTATTTAAAGTGAATGTAGCTGTCTCTAATGTATAACCCCAAATCGATAGTGGCAAAACGATAAGAGACATCATAGTTCGCACCATATCCAATAGAGCACGACTACGACGTTCGGACACACCATCACACTATGGTGTTCCTGGTGGCGTGAGTAGTGAAACAACTTTCACATTGTCTAAATTTCTATGCCAAACTCAGATATTCACCTCCACGATCATATCGTAGACATTTTTATCTTCCTGTCGCAATGATCTTAAACTTCACTCTGAATTTGTTTGTACTTTC
Source organism: Hordeum marinum (assembly GCA_022496015.1). Classification (NCBI taxonomy): domain Eukaryota; kingdom Viridiplantae; phylum Streptophyta; class Magnoliopsida; order Poales; family Poaceae; genus Hordeum; species Hordeum marinum. The sequence continues at coordinate 333,733,097 of CM039673.1, forward strand.
AAATGTTTCAGACTTTTATTTCATTAAGTAAATATACTCATATATACTCAAATCATCACTGAAGGTAAGAAAATAACGATATCCACTGCGCGCTACAACACTCACTGGACTGCATACATCAACATGTATTATTTCCAATAATTACTAGCCCGCTCCATCATACGGAAAACGGGGTCTTTAGTCATCTTGCCCGTGAGGCATGGTCCGCATGTCTCAACCGATTCAAAATCTAATGAGTCCAAAGATCCATCAGCATGGAGTTTCTTCATGCACTTTACACCGACATTTAGCGGCAGTGCCACAATTATGTGGTATTATCATTATTAACTTTCTATCCTTTGGCATCTATGTTATGAATATGTGTATTACTACGATCAAGATTTGACAAACCATTCTCATTGGGTGCATGACCATTGATGGTATTATTCATGTAAACGGAATAACCATTGTTCTCTAACTTAAATGAATAACCATATTGCAATAAACACGATCTAATCATGTTCATGCTTAACGCAAACATCAAATAACATTTTATTTAGGTTCGTCACTAATCCCTGCAGGATGTTGATCACATCAACCTTGGAAACATTTCCAACACACATCGTCACCTCACCCTTAGCTAGTCTCCGTTTATTCTGTTGCTTTTATTTTGAGTTACTAACATTTAGCTACCGAACCGGTATCCAATACCTAGGTGCTACTAGGAGTACTAGCAAGGTACACATCAATAACACGTATATCAAATATACTTCTATCGACATAGCACGCCTTCTTATCTACCAAGTATCTAGGGTTGTTCCGCTTCAGCGACTGCTCTCCTCATAATAGAAGCACTTAATCTCGGGTTTGGGTTCAACCTTGGGTTGCTTCACTGGAGCAGCAACTGGCTTGCCATCCATGAAGTTTCCCTCCTTACTCTTTCCCTTTTTGAAACTAGTGGTTTTACTAACAATCAACACTTGATGCTCCTTCTTCATATCTACCTTCGTGGTGTCAAACATTGCGAATAGCTCAGGGATCATCATTTGCATCCCTGTCATAATTATAGTTCATCACCAAGTTCTAGTAGCTTAGTGATAGTGACTTGGAGAACTATATCAATCACTATCTTATCTGGAAGATCAACCCCCACTTGATTCAGGTGATTGTAGGACCTAGACAATCTGAGCACTTGCTCAACGATTGAGCTATTCTCCTTCATCTTGCAGGCAAAGAATCTTGTTGGAGATCTCATATTTCACAACACGGGCACGAGCCTGAGATCCGAATTTCAGATGTTAGAACATCTCATATGTTGCGTGATGTTCAAAACATTTTGGAGCCTCAATTCTAAGCCGTAATGCATGACACACTAAACTATCAAGTAGTCATCAGAACATGCCTATCAGATGTTCACAACATCTACAAACAACGCTAGAGGGGGTGGCGCACCGAGCGATGCATTAAGGACATATGCCTTCTATGTAGAAATGAGGACAATCCTCAGATCATGGACCTAGTCCACAATATCCCTACCATCATCTTTCAACTCTTTTTCTCTAGGAACATATAAAAAATACAAGGGAGCTACATCGTGAGCTAGTAATCTACAACATAATTTGCAAAGACATTTTGACTATTGTCACATCCCTAGATAGATGTCCTAGGATAGCATGTGTTTGCATCATGTTTCATTCTATTGCATCAACATGAAATGGGGAACAAAAAGAAACCCCAAGCTCACTTTGAATCCAAACAATTCAAACTTGGTGAAAATTCAACAAATCCAAAATGCCCACTAAAAATGTTCCCTATGACTGGTAAATTTGGACATGATTATAACATGGATCATTTTAATTATTTGAACACCTAAAGCAATTTAGAAATAAATGATAAAGCCTCTGAAAATACCAAATAAAGCATTTATCATTATTTTAGTTTTTAAATATCCTGAAACTTTTTGGATAAGTTTGAAATATTCAAACTTGATTATATAAAATATTGGGATAATTTTGAGTTAACATTTGTACTTGAAAAAATAATAATACAAATAACAGAAAGTAGAAAACAGATAATAAAAAGAAATCGAAAGAGGAAAGGCTTACCTGGCCGCAACCCACCAGGAGGCCCAGCCCACCAGGGGCAGCCCCGTCTTCTACCTCTTGCCAGAAGGCAGATGAGAAGTAGGGGACGGCGCCCGCGGCGGTGGCGCCAAGCCACCTGTCTGCCTGGCCACCCCCTCGTCGCGCTGGCGAGCTAGAAGGCCTCGCCAGGGACGTGCTGACCCCCTCCCCTCTCCATTTCCCCCTGGTTCCCCCTTTCCCTTCTTCTGCCGAGTGTCGCCATAGCCGCCGCTCGCCCCTGCCGCAGCCTCCGGCCTCCCCTCGCCCCTCTGTCATGCCCCTGAGCATCACCGCGAATCCCTGGTCCTCCCTGTGGCGCTAGAAGATTCTGGGAGCCCCTCGAAGCCGCCGTCGTGGTCATCTTCAACCGCGGGACCCGCCGGAGCTCTGTCGCCGATTTCGCCGCAGTCGGGTCGTCTCCGAGCCCGCTAAGCCCCCTCTAGCTCTCCTAGTGAGCACCCCATCCTCCTCCCTCTCTCCCTTGGTCTCTCCGTGCTCCCTGGCGTCCTCCCCGTCCTGGCCGTACGGGCGCCGCCGCGGAAAGTGCTTTCCGGCGAGCCTCCAGCGACCCCAAGCCCCCTGGCCAGCCCGCACGATGCGGTCAAGCACGGGCTTTTCCCCAGTGCTCTCTACGCGCTGATCTGAGCCCCCTAGCGGCTTCCGGCAAGCCTCCGCCGTGTCGGATGGTCGCCGACGACCACCCTCCGGCCGGTGCCGACATGGCCAGCCGGTTAGCCTCTAATCCCCCTGATTTGTAGCCAGTGTCGCTGACAGTGGGCCCCGGCTATGGGTCAAACCTCAGTCAGCGCGGGGATTAGCCCCCTAACGCTGACATGAGGGCCCCACACTGTCAGGTTTGAACTGGCAGGTCAGCCTACCCGCTGACGTCGTGGTGACGTCAGGCTGACGCCATAATTCCATTTCCTAGTTTAAAAATAATTCCAAAAATTGTTTAAAACTTCAAAAATTCATATAAATTAATCTGTAAATCAGATGAAAATAATTTATATATGAAAATTTATCAGAAAAATCCAATGAATCCAATGGTGATTTTGTCATGCATGTTGGAGAAATCTAAATAGGTGAACATTGACAATTACTAATAGGTTAGTATATGGAATTTGAAATAAAGAACAATTTTGAACCTATATTCAAACTCATTTCAAATTAACTTGAACACTAGTTGCATTAGCTCATCCATACATGCTATAATGCCATGATCATGCATCATATTGTTGCACTTGCGTGTGTTGATTGTTTCTTATCTGCATTGCGGTAGGCCCTGCTTCTGAGGATACGCCCGAGATCCCGACGAAGGAGAGAACCTTTCCGCTACCCAGCAAGGCAAGCAACCCCTTTGATCATTCCGATAACATCCTACTCTCTCGCTCCTGCTCTTGTTTATTGCATTAGGACAGTCGATCACATGTTAGTCATACATGGTAGATGATCCTATTCTGCTGCATAACCTGACATTGTCACAGTAAATAGTCAAACCTTGCAACCTAGCATACCTGGTAGATGCTTGTTCCATGATGTGCTTAGCTTACTTTGCCTGCTATGCTTACTATGCTTAGAGTTGGGTCAGGTATGATTCATCTGGGTGATGAACTGAGTGAAACGATGTTATTCTGATGTGGTGATATAATGATGAACTCGATTTGGTAAAGGTAGCGATGAGAGGCTATGTAGGAGTACATAGCGGGTTGTTTCATTGCGACAGTTCTTAGGAACTGAGTTCCGTGTTTGTGATCCAAGACTAGTTACTAGCACACACTGGGATACTTAATTGACCCTCTCGACTTATCATTCGCTTAGTCCTTAGTCCAAGAGTTGCAAGTAGTTTCTGGTGTTTATAGCATGCTGGAGGCCGTGCTAGCGCTGACCCTAGGGGTGGGTTACGACGCGGTAGGCAGTGGCACGGTGTACCAAGGGTCATCCGAATGGTGGGCTGGGGAACCCTACGCACATCGTTTGGGGCCGTAGCGGAAACTTCGGCCTGACTTCCGTGCGGGTTCAGTCTCAAATAGGCGATAGCCTGGACTAGAGGTCTTATGCGATTGATGGTCGTGTCCGACTCCCTCGCTGGGCATCCGCTTGAAGTTGCCGAGGTGCATAGTTTTATGAGTACACAACGATAAGTGGCGAGAGCGTGTGTGAAGAAGTACACCCCTGCAGGGTATCAAACTATTCGAATAACCACGTCCTCGGATATGGACTACTTGGAAAACTTATGCTATTCATAGATAATCAAATGGATACTCATAAAAATATCAAGACAAGTGTGAGCACCGTTGATGGCACTCTCCCAGGAGAGGGAAGTTCATCCATGGTGACGTATTGTCATGGAGTTGGTGGACTCGTGTGCGATATCTAAAATTGTAATAAAGAGTTAAAATTTGAGTAGTTAGGTTAGCCATGAGTCAAAGCTAGCATTGTTGCATAAACTCCACCACCTCCTTGATGATACATGAACATGATTAGACTAGGTCTGTTCTAAAGACTTGCTGAGTACGTTTGTACTCACATTTGCTTAATAAATGTTGCAGATGAGACCCAAGACCCATGAGGTGGGTTCTATCTAGATGTCTACGATGCTGAATGGCTGGTGTCCCAGCGACGACCTTTGCCCTGTGGCGGGCTGTAGATAGTCAGGCCATGTGCCTTTTTACCCTTTCATCTGTCTGTACTCAGACAGCTTATGCTTCCGCTTGGTTTGTTTGAACTTGTTGGTATGACTTGAGTCTCGGGTCATGTGACCCCTATTTGTAAGAACATATTATGCAAGGCTCATCTGAGCCTCTTAAATAAAAGTCATGTTGTCATATGGTTATGTTGTGATGTCATGGTTGTATCTATGCATATCAGGCATGTCGTGCATACGTGTGACGTGCAACGGTATGTATGGGATCCGACAGCTAGTCATGTGCCTTTAGTAGTACTCTTTATGGGAAACTGCCTCTTTGTGCTTCCACCGATCCATGGTAGCTTGCTACTGCTCCAGACACATCGATTGACCGGCATGTATCCTTCTTTGCTGTTGTGTCTGTCCCTTCGGGGAAATGTCTCGCAGTGTAATGGAGTCCCTATAGCCTGCTACGACTCGTCTACGTGTAGTGATGGCATTTGTGTCTCACGACGTAATGGAGTCCCTTTAGCTTGCTATGACTCGTCTACACACGCTTGAGGCCGACACCTGCATTGCTGGGTTATGTATGCCTGTTTCCGTACAGATGTGCCGCTTGGGTTCTATGACTAGTTATGTCGGCCCGGGTTCTTTGTCGTTTGATTGCTAGCGATATGTTCACATACGTGAGCCAAAAGACGCAAACGGTCCCGACTAAGGTAAGGCTGCAGCCAGGGAACTTACCGTGCGTGAGGCCGCAAAGTGATGTGATATGTTACAGTCTAGATTCTTATGACTTAGGATCGGGGTCCCGACAGTGTTGGTATCAGAGCCTGACTGACTGTAGGACTACCAAGCCAAACCGGTCGGAGTTTAGTCTAGAAACACTATAGAAAAGTAGGGAATTGATTGTGGAAGGGAACGTAAGGCTCTTTTTACTCCTCTTCCCAACTTACTCTATGTTGAGTCATTCTCATCTTTTCTTCGGGGATAAGAACTAGGCTACTCATCCATTGCTTAGGATACCGAGTTACTAACCATGGACCACTAGCTAGCTTGTTGCAAGTGAATGTGGGTACTCAAGTATTGTTGGTGTGACAAACAAATGGAGAAGAGATTTGAGTCTAGAAAGCCGAGTGGTTAAGCTTTCCAATCTTTTGCAGTTGTCTCAAAATCCTTTTTGAGCAATTACAGTTGTTATGATGTCCAATTTCTGCTAGAGTCTCTAATGTCTTTGCATCATTCTCTGTTTTAGATGCCCCCTCGTCCTTCCTGTCAGGTGGTCCGTCTGACCAAGTGCATCGATGTACCGGGTCACACGGCCATGTTGGTTAGAGTCATGATGGAGGCTGGATACCGTTGGTACCCAGAGTACACAGTGGAGGAACAATATCGAGATTTCAGCCAGAGTTGGTATCTGTGTACCATCAAGATTTATCCTTCATACCCTGGAGCTGCAAAGCCGCTTCACTAGACTTATGGATTAGGTGTCACCATAGATATGGCAGTTTAGGAGGCCGCTTACACCATGCTGACTATCATGAGGTTCCACCATGGTCTGCTTTAGAACACCGAGTTCTGCTATGTTCATGCTTCTATGGGAGGAGAGGATGGTTATCTTAGTGCAGTATACTATGATCATTCCCATGAGGACCCTAGGCTGCAGGTGACCGCTCAGATGTTGGAGAACAGGGATCGTGATGCACGTGCCCTTCGCATGGAGCTTTATGCTACCCGTGCACGTACTTGGACAGCCCTGACGTAGTTAGCACCTGTCGTGCAGACATGCTATGGAGAATTGGAGATGCTGACCCCATCGCGGACTCATCTGCCAGCACATGTAGACTGGCCCGATGTTGGAGGCGTCACCCCTCTTCGAGGACCGTTGTTGCCGCCAACAAGTGACCAAGGCCACACCCATGTCCTTATCGCTCCCAGGGATCACAGGCTAGGGTGTTTCCAGATCCTTAGGTTCAGCTCCCGGGTCATGGGGGTAACCTGTATGAGGCATTCTATGGCGATGCTTGAGTACGTGGATGTTAGCTCTAGTTTTATAGTCATCGTATCGCCACAGTCCTGCATGTCTTGTGGGATATGATGAGGTTGAGAGTTGAGTTCCGGAGGTGTAGATAGATAATGTATAGGAAGCTCGTAATGCCTCCGATGAGTGGTGTCATCTCTTCGTAGTTGTATTTCAGCTTGGCTTGTACTGAACTATGTCATGGTGTGTATGAATCATGGTGTTCATATGGTAGTTGTTTTACCATGTTGATTGGTGTTTACCCTACATGCCATGTTGTCCAGTACATTCCTTATCTCATGTCTTAGAGTTGTTGTCCCCTATGATTAAGCCGTGGGTTTGTTTCTCCAGGATGGTGGCCACTAGGAATAACCCCGTGCCTGCCCCTGAGCAGGGCGGGGGAAGCCAGCCGAGGCAAGAGGATCTGCCACATGCGCCTTCCTTGGCGGAGGTAATGCTTGAAGCCGAAAGGAACAAGAGGGAGACCAACAGGTTGTTGGAAAGAATCGAGCAGAACACAACACGTGCTCCCTGCAATGACCTCAATGATGGCGTATCACTTGGTGATTTCATCAGACTGGGCCCACCCAAGTATCATCATTCGGTCGACCCACTCGACGCGGATGACTGGCTGACTAGGATGTATTGCAAGATCCAGGCTGGCAATGTGACCGAGGCCAACAAGGTGACCTTTGCAACTTACTTTCTGAAAAGACCCACCAATCTGTGGTGGGAAAATTTTGAAGCCATGCGTCCCGCAGCCCCCACACCAACTTGGGCAGAGTTCAGTGCCGCATTTCGTACCCATCACATCCCAGAAGGGCTGATGGATCGTAAGAGAGAGGAATTCTGTGCTTTCACCCAGGGCAGACTGTCAGTGGATGCTTATAGTCATGATTTTGGAAACCTTGCTCGCTATGCTCCTGAGGAAGTTTCTACTGATGCCAAGAAGCAGGCTAGGTTCCGCAAGGGACTTAATCCTGAGCTCCGTCGAGACCTGCGCCTGCATGAGTGCACCACTTTCCAGGCTCTCGTCAACAAGGCTATCAATGCCGAGACTGGACAGACTGATTATGAGGCCACAAGAAAGCACAACCGTGACTTCAACCCCGCATTTGGCTCGGTCCCCAATAAACGCCGGATCTGGGTGCCCAACGCAGCTCTGGCGCCAAAATACAATGCGAGGCCATCCTTCCAGGTGCCTCGCCCAGTTCAGCCCAACCCTCCAGTCAGACCATTGGGAGGACCGCCTGCAAATGTTGCTCCCCATGCCATCGTGGTTTGCTATAAGTGTGGAGAACCAAGACACTACTCCCGTGAGTGTCCCCCGAATAATGCTAAGCCTGCTGGACGTGGAAAGCCAAGAAAAGCCTTCTTTGTGAAGCCAGCTCCTGCTCGTGGACGAGTGAACTATGTGTCTGCTGAGGAAGACCTTGGGGATCCTGATGTTATCCTAGGTACGCTCCTTGTCAATAGTCATCCAGCATCTGTTTTATTTGATACCGGGGCATCTCATTCTTTTATCTCAGAAAGTTGTGCACAGTTGCATAACATGTCTTTTTGTGATATGCCTACTCCTTTAGTATTGCAGACTCCGGGTTCCAAATGGCAAACTTCTAGAGTGAGCCATGATAATGAGATTCTGGTGGATAGATTAGTCTTCCTAGCATCTTTGATAGCCCTCAAGTCTTCGGACATCAATATCATTCTAGGTATGGATTGGATGAAAGCCCACTATGCCAAGATTGATACACATTCTAGGAATGTTCAACTTACACATCCATCGGGTGAGATAGTTAATGTCTCCACTCGAACAACCAAGTGCCAACTCTATTCCCTCAATGCTAGACCTCTTCCAGAGTTAGAAGATATTCCGGTAGTTCGTGACTTTCCGGATGTCTTTCCGAAGAACTGCCAGGAATTCCTCCTATCAGAGATGTTGAGTTTGTGATAGAGCTCATCCCAGGGACTGTCCCAATAGCTAGAAGACCCTATAAGATGGCACCCTTAGAACTAGCCGAACTTAAGATCCAATTCGATGAGGCTTTGAAGAAAGGTTTCATCCATCCCAGTTCTTCTCCTTGGGCTTGTCCCGTCCTCTTCGTCAAGAAGAAGGATGGATCAGATCGGATGGTTGTGGATTATCGGCCAGTGAATCTGGTCACCATAAAGAACAAGTATCTGCTCCCCAGGATCAACGATTTGTATGATCAAGTCGGTGGATCCTCTGTCTTCTCCAAAATGGATTTGAGGTTGGGATACCATCAAATCAGAATTAGGAACGGGGACATTCCAAAAACGGCTTTCGTTACTCGTTATGGCCAATACGAGTACACCGTCATGTCCTTCGGGTTAACCAATGCCCCAGCCACCTTCTCTCGCTTGATGAATTCGATCTTCATGGAGTATCTACATAAATTCGTCGTGGTTTACCTCGACGATATACTCATCTACTCGAAGAACGAACAAGAACATGCCGAGCATCTAAGGCTGGTATTGATGAAACTTCGAGAGCACCGCCTCTACGCCAAATTCTCCAAGTGTGAATTTTGGTTGCCAGAAGTGACCTATCTGGGCCACGTGATATCTGGTAAAGGTATTGCCGTCAATCCCGAGAGAGTTCAGGTCGTCCTTGATTGGACTCAACCTGAATCTGTTAAGCAAGTTCGGAGTTTCCTTGGCTTAGCGAGCTATTGTCGCCGATTTGTCAAGAATTTCTCCAAAGTTGCAAAACCTCTGACTGAACTCCTCAAGAAAGATAAAAAGTTCGAGTGGACTCCACAATGTGAGCATAGTTTTCAGGAGTTGAAAAGACGACTGACCTCCGCTGCCGTTCTGGTGCCACCTGATTTATCTAAGGACTTTGTTATCTATTGCGACGCCTCACGACAAGGATTAGGTTGCATTCTCATGCAAGATCGTCATGTTATTGCATACACATCTCGACAGTTGTGTCCACATGAGGATAATTATCCAACACATGATCTTGAGCTTGCAGCTATAGTCCATGCACTGAAAACCTGGCGACATTACCTACTGGGTAATCGTTGCGAAATTTACACTGATCACCAAAGTCTAAAATATATATTCACCCAACCGGATTTGAATCTCAGGCAAAGACGGTGGGTAGAGTTGATTACAGATTTCGACTTAGGGATAACTTACACCCCGGGGAAAGCCAATGTCATGGCTGATGCACTAAGTCGTAAGTCTTATTGTAACAATCTGATGTTACAACAAGGTCAACCACTTCTCCATGAGGAATTTCGGAAGTTAAACCTTCACCTTGTTCCTCAAGGATTCCTATCCAACCTAGTGACGAAACCTAATCTTAAGGATCAAATAATAGCTGTCCAGAAATATGATAAGGGTATATCCCAGATCAAGGGGAATATAGCTAGCGGAAACGCTAAAGATTTCTCCAAGAACGATGAAGGTGTTGTGTTCTTCCAGAACCGGTTGGTGGTTCCCAAGAGCACACGCTTAAGACAACTCATCCTTCAGGAGGCTCATGATTCTCCTCTCTCAATTCATCCGGGTACTACCAAGATGTATCAGGACCTACGCGAGAGGTTCTGGTGGACTAGGATGAAGAGAGAAATTGCTTAGTTCGTTGCTAACTGCGATGTTTGCCATCGCGTGAAAGCAGAACATCAAAGGCCTGCTAGCACCCTTCAACCTTTAGCTATTCCTGAATGGAAATGGGATAAAGTCGGTATGGATTTCATTACCAGATTTCCCAGGACTAAGAGAGGGAATAATGCTATATTTTTGGTCATGAACCATCTTTCCAAAGTGGCTCATTTTCTTCCTATTCGGGAAAGTATAACTGCTAGCCAGCTAGCGGAATTGTATGTTTCTTGAATAGTTTCTCTTCATGGTGTTCCTTTGGAGATTAACTCAGACCGTGGAAGTATCTTTACTTCCCGATTTTGGGAAAGTTTCCAAACCGGTGTGGGGACTCATCTATCCTTTAGCACTGCTTTCCACCCGCAATCAAGTGGTCAAGTTGAGCGAGTCAATCAAATTCTCGAAGACATGCTCCGAGCTTGTGTTATATCTTTCGGTATGAACTGGGAGAAATGTCTTCCATTTGCCGAGTTCGCATATAACAATAGTTATCAATCAAGCTTGGGCAAAGCCCCTTTTGAAGTTCTCTATGGACGAAGGTGTCGAACACCTCTTAACTGGTCGGAAACCGGAGAGAGGCAACTCTTTTGCCCGGATATGATCTAGGATACAGAGGAGAAAGTTCGCATTATTTGTGAAAAGTTGAAAATAGCCCAATCCCGTCAAAAGAGCCAATATGATCGCCATCATAAGGATGTGTCCTATGAAGTTGACGAGAAGGCTTACCTTCGGGTTACACCTCCGAAGGGTACCCATCGATTCGGTATCAAGGGCAAGTTGGCTCCTCGTTACATTGGACCCTTTCGCATTCTTGATAAACAAGGAGAGGTTGCCTACCAATTGGAACTTACGTCGCATCTTTCCAAGGTTCATGATGTCTTCCACGTCTCGCAACTTAGGCATTGCTTCTCGGACCCTGTCCATGAGGTAGACCACATAGTGCTTGATCTCCAAGATAACCTTACGTATCAAGAATACCCTGTTCGTATTCTTGATCAAGCTAAGGGTACCACTCGGCGTCGGAACATCAAGTTTCTCAAGATTCAGTGGTCACACCATTCTAAAAATGAGGCCACATGGGAAAGAGAAGATCGTCTTTGACTAGAATACCCCGCGCTCTTCCCGATGACTTCAAAATCTCGGGACGAGATTCTTTTGAGTGGGGGTGAGTTGTCACATCCCTAGCTAGATGTCCTAGGATAGCATGTGTTTGCATCATGTTTCATTCTATTGCATCAACATGAAATGGGGAACAAAAAGAAACCCCAAGCTCACATTGAATCCAAACAATTCAAACTTGGTGAAAATTCAACAAATCCAAAATGCCCACTAAAAATGTTCCCTATGTCTGGTAAATTTGGACATGATTATAATAGGGACCATTTTAATTATTTCAACACCTAAAGAAATTTAGAAATAAAGCCTCTAAAAATACCAAATAAAGCATTTATCATTATTTTAGTTTTCAAATATCCTAAAACTCTTTGGATAAGTTTGAAATATTCAAACTTGATTATATAAAATATTGGGATAATTTTGAGTTAACATTTGTACCTGAAATAAAATAATACAAATAACAGAAAGTAGAAAACAGAGAATAAAAAGAAATAGAAAGAGGAAAGGCTTACCTGGCCACAGCCCACCAGGAGACCCAGCCCACCAGGGGCAGCCCCGTCTTCTACCTCTTTCTAGAAGGCAGAGGAGAAGCAGGGGACGGCGCCCGTGGCGGTGGCGCTATGTCACCTGTCTGCCTGGCCGCCCCCTCGTCATGCTGGCGAGCTAGAAGGCCTCGCCAGGGATGTGCTGACCCCCTCCCCTCTCCATTTCCCCCTGGTCCCCCCTTTCTCCTCCTCTGCCGAGCGTCGACGTAGCCGCCGCTTGCCGCTGCCAAGCCTCCGGCCTCCCCTCGCCCCTCTGCCGTGCCCCTGAGCATCGCCGTGACCCCTGGTCCTCCCCGTGGCGCCAGAAGATCCCGAGAGCCCCTCGAAGCCGTAGTGGTCATCTTCAAACTCGGGACCCGCCGGAGCTCCGTTGCTGATTTCGCCGCAGCCGGGTCGTCTCCGAGCCCGCTAAGCCCCCTGCAGCTCTCCTAGTGAGCACCCCATCCTCCTCCCTCTCTCCCCTGGTCTCTCCGTGCTCCCTGGCGTCCTCCCCGTCGTGGCCGTATGGGCGTATGGGCGCCGCCACGGAAAGTGCTTTCCGGCGAGCCTCCGGCGACCCCAAGTCCCCCTGGCCAGCCCGCTCGATGCGGTCGAGCACGGGCTTTTCCCCATTGCTCTCTGCACGCTGATCCGAGCCCCCTAGCGGCTTCTGGCGAGCCTCCGTCATGTCGGATGGTCGCCGGTGCCGACGTGGCCGGCCGGTTAGCCTCTAATCCCCCCCCTGATAGTAGCCAGTGTCGTTGACAGTGGGCCCCGGCTGTGGGTCAAACCTCAGTCAGCGCGGGGATTAGTCCCCTAACGCTGACATGAGGGCCCCACACTGTCAGGTTTGACCTGGCAGGTCAGCCGACCCGCTGACATCGTGGTGACGTCAGGCAGACGCCATAATTCCATTTTCTAGTTTAAAAATAATTCCAGAAATTGTTTAAAACTTCAAATATTCATATAAATTAATCTGTAAATCAGATGAAAATAATTTATATATGAAAATTTATCAGAAAAATCCAATGAATCCAATGGTGCTATTGCCATGCATGTTAGAGCAATATAAATAGGTGAACATTGACAATTACTAATAGGTTAGTATATGGAATTTGAAATAAAGAACAATTTTTAACCTATATTCAAACTCATTTCGAATTAACTTGAACACTAGTTGCATTAGCTCATCCATACATGCTATCATGCCATGATCATGCATCATATTATTGAACTTGCGTGTGTTGATTGTTTCTTATCTGCATTGCGGTAGGCCCTGCTTTTGAGGATACCCCCGAGTATCCCGACGAAGGAGAGAACCTTTCTGCTACCCAGCAAGGAAAGCAACCCCTTTGATCATTCCGATAACATCCTACTCTCTCGCTCCTGCTCTTGTTTATTGCATTAGGACAGTCGATCACATGTCAGTCATACACGGTAGATGATCCTATTCTGCTGCATAACCTGACATTGTCATAGTAAATAGTCAAACCTTGCAACCTAGCATACCTGGTAGATTCTTGTGCCATGATGTGCCTAGCTTACTTTGCCTGCTATGCTTAGAGTTGGGTCATGTCTAATTCATCTGGGTGATGAACTGAGTGAAACGATGTTGTTCTGATGTGGTGATATAATGATGAACTCGATTTGGTAAAGGTAGCAATGAGAGGCTATGTAGGAGTACATAGCGGGTTGTCTCATTGGGACCGTTCTTAGGAACTGAGTTTCGTGTTTGTGATCCAAGACTAGTTACTACCACACGTTGGGATACTTAGTTGACACTCTCGACTTATCATTCTCTTAGTCCTTAGTCTAGGAGTTGCAAGTAGTTTCTGGTGTTCATAGCATGCTGGAGGCCGTGCATAGCGCTGACCCTAGGGGTGGGTTATGAGGCGGTAGGCAGTGGCATGGTGTACCAAGGGTCATCCGAATGGTGGGCTTGGGAACCCTGCGCACATCGTTTTATGAGCACACAACGATAAGTGGCGAGAGCGTGTGTGAAGAAGTGCACCCCTGCAGGGTATGAAACTATTCGAATAGCAGTGTCCTCGGATATGGACTACTTGGAGAACTTATGCTGTTCATAGATAATCTACTGGATACTCATAAAAATTTCAAGACAAGTGTAAGTACCGTGGATGGCACTCTCCCAGGCGAGGGAAGTTAATCCATGTAGACGTATTGTCGTGGAGTTAGTGGACTCGTGTGTGATATCTAAAATTGTAATAAAGAGTTAAAATTTGAGTAGTGTAGGTTAGCCATGAGTCAAAGCTGGCATTGCTGCATAGACTCCACCACCTCCTTGATGATACATGAGCATGATTAGACTAGGTCTGTTCTAAAGACTTGCTGAGTACGTTTGTACTCACGTTTGCTTAATAAATGTTGCAGATGAGACCCAGGGCCCATAAGATGGGTTCTATCTAGATGTCGACGATGTCGAATAGCTGGTGTGCCAGCTACGACCTTTGCCCTGTGACGGGCTATAGATAGTCAGACCATGTGCCTTTTTACCCTTTCATCTGTGTGTACTCAAACAGCTTATGCTTCCGCTTGGTTTGCTTGAACTTGTTTCTATGACTTGAGTGTCGGGTCATGTGACCCCTAGCTGTAAGAACATATTATGCAAGGCTCATCTGAGCCTCTTAAATAAAAGTCATGTTGTCGTATGGTTATGTTGTGATGCCATGGTTGTATCTATGCATATCGGGCATGTCGTGGGTACGTGTGACGTGCAACGGTATGTATGGGACCCGACACCTAGTCGTGTGCCTTTAGTAGTACTCTTGACGGGAAACTGCCTCTTTGTGCTTCCACCGAGCCATGGTAGCTTGCTACTGCTTTAGACACATTGATTGACCGACATGTATCCTTCTTTGCTATTGTGTCTATCCCTTCGAGGAAATGTCTCGAAGTGTAATGGAGTCCCTGTAGCCTGCTACGAATCGTCTAGTGCAGTGATGGCATTCGTGTCTCACGGCGTAATGGAGTCCCTGTAGCTTTCTATGACTCATCTACACACGCTTGAGGCCGACACCTGCATTGCTGGGTTATGTATGCCTGTTTCCGTACGGATGTGCCGCTTGGGTTCTATGACTAGTTATGTCGGCCCAAGTTCTTTGTCGTTTGATTGCCAGCGACATGTTCACATACGTGAGCCAAAAGACGCAAACGGTCCCGGCTAAGGTAAGGCTGCAACCGTGGAACTTACCGTGCGTGAGGCCGCAAAATGATGTAATATGTTACAGTCTGGATTCTTATGACTTAGGATCGGGGTCCCGAAAACTATGTTCATGATAATGAGTTTGGTTAATCATATTACTTAAAACTCCCACTCAAATTGAAATCCCTCCGGTCATTCGAGTGATACATGATCCAAATTCACCAACCCAAGTCCGACCATCACGTGAGTTGAGGTGGTTTAAATGGTGAACATTATCATGTTGATCTTATCTACTATATGACTCATGTTCGACCTTTTGGTCTCTTGTATTCCGAGGCTATGTCTGTACATGCTAGGCTTGTCAAGTTTAACCCAAGTATTCCACATGTGCAACATTGGCTTCCACCTGTCGTATGTGAACATAGAGTCTATCACACCCGATCATCACGTGGTGTCCCGACACGACAAACTTTCACAACGGTGCACACTCGGGGAGAACACAATTTATCTTGAAATTTTAGTGAGGGATCACCTTATAATGCTACCGTTGTCCTAAGCAAAACAAGGTGCATAAAAGGATTAACATCACATGCAAATCATAAGTGACATGATATGGCCATGAACTTGTGCTTTTGATCTCCATCCTTAAAGCACCGGCATGATCTCCATCGTCACCGGCAAGACACCATGATCTCCACATCTTGATCTCCATCCACGTGTCGCCATCAGGGTTGTCGTGCCCACCATGCTTCTACTAGTATTTCTACCGCTTAGCGATAAAGTAAAGCATTACATAGCGCTTAATGATTGACACATAGGTCATACAATAATTAAAGACAACCCTATGGTTCCTGCCGGTTGCCGTACTAATCGACATGCAAGTCGTGATATTCTATAAAATACATGTTCATCTCATACATCACATATATCTCATCATGTAATTGGCCATATCACATCACAACATACCCTGCAAAAACAAGTTAGATGTCCTCTAATTGTTGTTGCAAGTTTTACGCGGCTGCTACGAGTATCTAGCAAGAACAATTCTCACCTATGGAAAAACCACAAAGGTGATACATAAGTTGCCTTGCAACCTTCTCAAGGACCACCTTTGTCGCATGCAATCCAACTAAAGTAGGAGAAACAGACACCCACCAGCCATCTTTGTGCACCGAAGTTACACGTCAGTCGATGGAACCGGTCTCTCATAAGCGTACGAGTAAGGTTGGTCCGGACCGCTTCATCCCACAATACCGCTGAACCAAAACACGACCAAGGGAGGAAGCAATCTAAGCATCAACGCCCACAAACTCCTTTCTGTTCTACTCGAGATCTCATGTAAAAATAGACCTAGCTCATGATGCCACTGTTGGGGAACGTTGCATGGGAAACAAAAAAATTCCTACGCACACGCAAGATCTATCTATGGTGATGAGCATCTACGAGAGGGAGAGTGGATCTACATACCCTTGTAGATCGCTAAGCAGAAGCGTTAAGAAACGTAGTTGATGTATTCGAACGTCTTCGCGATCCAAATCGCCGAGCATCCCGTGATCCCATCACTATCTGTCTCACGATCTTGATCACGGTCCTTCCGATCTGGCGCCAAACGGACGACACCTCCGCGTTCAACACACGTACGGCTTGATGACGCCTTCACCTCCTTGATCCAGCAAGCAATGGTGAAGTAGTAGATGAGTTCTGGCAGCATGACAACATGGTGACTGTGTTGGTGAAGAACAATCTCCGCAAGCTTCGCCAAGCACAATGGAAACTATGACGGAGGATAAACTAGAGGGACGGGGTTGCCGGCACACGGCTTAGGGTTTCTTGATGTGTTCCAGGTGCTAGCCCCGCCCCTTTATTTATATGCTGAGCCCTGGGTCGAAACTTGGAGAAAAATCCTCCTCCAGGTCGGTTTGCCCGCAAGGCAAGAGTCCTCGTCGGACTCTAGGACCAGGCGCCGAGGAGCTTGGCCTTTGCAAAACACCTTTTGCACCTTCCTAAAGCCTCATGGGGTTTACCCCTTGGCCCAAATAAAGTGTTCTTATACCCCGAACATTTTGGGAAAGATCCGAAACAATTCCGGTGAATCTTGGAACTCTTGCAAAGACAAATCACTATTATCCCATATATGAATCTTTACCTCCAGACTATTCCAGAGCTCCTCGTCATGTCTGGGATCTCATATGGGACTCCGAACAACGTTTGGTCACCAACATGACTCAACTATACTTATATCGTCACCAAACGTTAAGTGTGTAGACCTTGTGGGCTCGAGAACTATGCAGACATGACCGAGACACCTCTACAGTCAATAACCAATAGCAGGACCTGGATGCCCATATTGGTTCCTACATATTCCACGAAGATCTTTATCGGTTGAACCTCTATGTCAAGGATTCAGTTAATCCCGTATGATGTTCCCTTTGTTCTTCAGTATGTTACTTTCCCAAGATTCGATCGTCGGTACCTCTATACCTAGTTCAATCTCATTACCGACAAGTATCCTTACTCGTTCCGTAATACAAGGTCCCGTGGCTAACACTTAGTCACATTGCTTGCAAGGATTATTGTGATGTTGTATTACCGAGTGGGCCCTGAGATACCTCTCCATCACACGGAGTAACAAATCCCAGTCTTGATCCATGCCAACCCAACAGACACCCTTAGAGATACCTGTAGAGCACATTTATAGTCACCCAGTTACGTTGCGACTTTTGATACACACAAGGTACTCCTCCGGTGTCAGTGAGTTGTAGGATCTCATGGTCATAGGAACAGATACTTGACATGCAGAAAACTATAGCAATAAACCGACATGATCATATGCTACGTTTATAGATTGGGTCTTGTCCATCACATCACTCTCCTAATGATGTGGCCCCGTTATTAAATGACATCTCATGTCCATGGCTAGGAAACCTTGACCATCTTTGATCAACGAGCTAGTCTACTAGAGGCATACTAGGGACATAATGTTGTTTATATACCCACACATGTATTTAGTTTCCAATCAATACAATTATAGCATGGATAATAAACGATTACCATGAACAAGAAAATATAATAATAACCAAATTATTATTGCCTTTAGGGCATATTTCCAACACTACATTGTGATAGATGTTATCCGGCTGATGGATGAGACACTCCTATCAAACATCGACACGTGCCAAGGCCCAAAAGTGACCCATTTAGGTTAAAAGCCCAACATGTTAGACTTGGTCAAAAGTTGGTGGCTTGGAACATGGAAAGCTTTTTAAACAGTATGTTCACATGTAGCCCATTTATGGCACGGGTACTCGCAGTCCGTTATGTCCTTTCCGAATTCAGCCCGGTAGGGTCATGTGGGTCGTTCAATATTATTCCAGTCTGACGGGGTTATTACCCCTGGGTAGGCCAAAGCAACCGGATGCCCACGGCCAGTTGGGGCATGAACGGCTCGAGCTGTCGCTGGCTGGCGACACGGATGGCTAGACAAAGAGCCGGCTTGACCCCCTGTCGGTTGGGCGTGGCCGGCTGCCTCCGGGCCACCTCCTCCGTTGACCCTGAGGCAGGCATGCAACATCCCGTCCCTCTGCGTGGGGGTACGAAGACACGATGCGACCGCCATGACAGGCGGCACTGTGGCCACAGTGGCCACTGACGCATAGGTGTGCATGGCCACAGTTCAGCTGTCTAGGCCGTTGACCTTGGTAAGCGCGACCAGGCGGGGGAACAATGCCGACATGCCCTTGCCCACTCGATTACCTGCCCCAGCATGGCTACAGTGCAGCAGGCCGTACCGGAGACTTCGGCCGGCTGGCACTAGATTACGCCTCCCTGGCGACCCGTGCCACGGCAGGTGGGCGAGGGACAATCGCAGAGCTGACTAGCGGGCCCCAGCAAGCGACAAGACCTCCTAGCCGGTGGACCCTACCGGCGACAAGACAGCTCGAAGGGCGGGGCCCCCTGGTCAGCCGGAGAGGCTGCCAGCCGGGTTCCCCCACCTTTGTACCTTAGGGATATTCTAGAGACAGGGGGTTGGCCTATAAACCCCCGAGCCCCCCATGCAATGGGGACGGATGATCATTCGCACACACCCACATGGAACTCTCCTCATGCCCTCCCTAACAACGGCGGAAGACGAGCCAGCTGCTCCTTCTTCCTTCTCTAGACACAGCTCTAGGAGCATCCTTGTAAACACATCAATCCATCCAACTAGATCAAGCAGGACTAGGGGTGTTACCTCCCACGGAGGGCCCTGAACCTGGGTACATCGTGTGTCACCACCGCTTGTGCCCAATCTCGCACTCGAAGCCCGTCGGTGTCCTCCGGCCTCAACCACCTACGATAAGCCTACCCATTACATCTGTCGTGAGAAAACAACGACACAGTCCGTTGACACTTTCGACCCATGTATGGTTCGTGATGTCTTTTGGCCCATATGAGGCCTTTTGTATATCTCGGCCTTTTAATGCCCTTAGTGATTCCAGCCCATAAAGAATAGTAAATGGCCTTGGATCTATTAAGGCCCATCAACCAGTCAGGCCATTTCATCACGTGTTATCTTTCGACCTCCTAAGGGCCCATACATTCCTGGGCTCATTTTTGGCCCTCGATTACTTACGGTCCATTAATGGACTATTCTCCCACTAGGACAAATTCAACCCGTGGATACATTCTGCCCAATTGTGTCCGTTAATCCAATTGGTCATTTCATCCCATCTTGTAATCTGATATAGTAACTTCCCGTTATGCTTATTGGATGAATTAAGCATGTGATGTCTTTCGACCTGTTATGGTCAGGGCCCATAAACAGACCAATCTGTTTACCGTTTATGGCTCATATCACGGTCTCGTTTTGTCCCCTGAATAGTATGGCCCATGTGTGGCCCATGGAACCTACGGCCCGTAGGAGGCACATGGTCACTATAGTAGGTAGTAGGCCCATGGTTATTGCGGCCACTAGCAAACCAAGGAAAAACAATTGTAGTGACTATATAAGCAAATAAAAAATATGTTATAAAGAAATAGGTAAGCAAGAAAGTAACGCTAGGCTATTACAGAGATTACACGGATTACATCCACTCGCCATCAAAGTTTGCCACGAGTGTAAATATAGGGAACAACAAAGTAGCATATTACATACTCTTGGTATCTAAGTTTTCCACCAGTGCTAATAAACGTGACAGCAAAACAAGTCCAGAACTGAAACCACTTGAGAAGATCTCAACAAACATTATAATGGGTACCCACCATGCTGGTAAGAAGCTTCGCAAGATTATTAACTTTCCCTTGTTTGGTGCTAAAATCCTCCAACGCTTGTTATTGCACCACAAAGTATGCATCTGAATTCTGCAGGGACTTCCTCGGTCCTTTGGCGTCTTGTCGTGGCATAGCTCACCGTTGTCTTCTAGTTTGTAGTTGAGACTCAACAGGCCGAACTGATTCAGTTAGCGAGTTCGAAGAGCTTATGCCAGTGGTGGTGGCTAGTAACTCGAACACTACATCGAGACGTGACTTTGGGGTTGTCTCACTGTCTTCAAGGTAGTTTTTATCAGCTTTCTTGGAGACCAACGGAGTTGTCTCACTATCTAGAATCTTAACTACATTACTTACTTTACCATTGCATAATGGGGTACTCTTCTCTAATATTCTGACAACATTCTAAAAGAGGAACACGCAGACACATAACATATTTAGCATGTAATATATGAAACTCATTTTGGTAAATCAGTTCAGTAGTAAGGTGGACAGGATTATACTAACATGTCTTCTATTGCAAAGTTGTACATAATAACAACATGAAACAAACATGTAGCTATTTACTATGGTCACTATAATTTCTATATAATCCTATTTTGTGTTGCCAAATCAAGATATAGACACAACTGAAATCATATATGTTTAACGCAAAGAAGCATAGACAGAATATAAGCATGGGTAACTACACAACACTTGTAATGTGCATGATATGAGAAGATAAGTGTTTATACAACTAAAACTGAAATTAACATACAACAAGAAGTTACTACAATGAACCAGTTAAAGAAACATGGTTAGAACATACTTGTTGCACCATTAGAGTTTCAATTGGATCCTTCAAATTTGATATTAGTGGGTATGAGTAAATATAGTGATGCAAGAGCAAAGGATTATACACGATAGCTACATGATCAAACCTGAGAACCGTTGTTCTTCTGCTTTAAGCATGATTTTGGGTTCACTGTGGTGGTCTTCGTGCTTTGGGCACTACTGTTGCCTTACTAACTACTCATGTCTGGGTGGTATGTGGTGGACACGATGATGTGTCAACTGGAAGTGGGTTACTATCAGCTTCGGTCGAGGTTAGATGGGTGTAGGTAGTTCTCTGTCCAATGGTGTAGGGGTACAACCTGCAAGAGTCTATGTCATGTGTGATGAGTTTGGTTATTGGGCAAGTATAATAGTGGTTCTATCTGAATCGATGTGTAGCACTGTCTGTTGTGAAGACCGTGTTTTTACTCTCTTAGATACTGCCACCATCTCCTCGATATCAACTGGCTGATAAACAAGAAAACAAATTGAATGCAATACATTGTATAAAAGAAATATGCAACAATTCACATATATGTTGTCTAACCAGATAGGACGACATGACACAATTTCACATATATGATGGCTAACTAAATATGATAGCATGACACAATTTCACATATATGATGGCTAACTAAACAGGATAGAATGACATAATTGAAAATATGATGACTATCTAAACATGATGACATGTACATGACATAACTATATGATGAATTTATTAAATAGGTTGGCATGAAATAATTCACATATATGTCATCTAATTGTACAATATGGCATGATATAATTCACATATATGATTGCTCTTCTAAGCAATGTCATTCACATATATGATCTCTAGACTAAGCAGATGGCATAGAATATTTTGTGTACGATACCTAAACTAAGCAATGCAAGACACCATATGCATGATATGAGAAATATAACCATGCTAAGTCAGAGCATACATCTCAGGGGGAAATAGTACTGGTCGTCTATCTCTCAATCCTCCTCTAAGGAGCTATCTGTAAGCAGCAAGATATCTGCTTCAACAAGTAGCATTGTCTGCTATGTACACCTTGTTTTCATTCCCGATTTCTCCATCACTGACTCAAACGGCTGATGCAAAGGAAGATTAGTTGAATATATAAACATTGTTGACAAATGGAATATGTAGGCAAAAAGTATGGCATGCCATAATTCACATATATGATCCCTCACTAAAAAGGATTGTCGGTACTAAAGCCGGCTGATCTCGGGTAGGGGTCCCAAGCTGTGGACATGGGATCAATGGTAACATAGATAACAGAGACAATTTTTACCCAGGTTTGGGCCCTCTCAAAGAGGTAAAACCCTACTTCCTGCTTTGATTGTATTGATGATGGGGTATCAAGTATAGGATGACGATTTACCTCAAGGTTGGTTATGTATGCTCTGATGACCCACAAGTATAGGGGATCTATCATAGTCCTTTCGATAAGTAAGAACATCAAACCCAATGTGGAGCAGAAGCAAACGATAAGCGGTTTTCAGTAAGGTATTCTCTGCAAGCACTAAAATTATCGGTAACAGATAGTTTTGTGATAAGATAATTTGTAAAGGGTAACAAGTAACAAGTGTAGCAAAGGTGCAGCAAGGTATCCCAATCCTTTTTGTAGCAAAAAACATGCCTAGACAAACTCTTATATAAAGTGAAGCGCTCTTGAGGACACATGGGAATTTCTGTCAAGGTAGTTTTCATCATGCTCATTTGATTCACGTTCGTTGCTCTAATAATTTGATATGTGGGTGGACCAGTGCTTGGGTGCTACCCTTACTTGGAAAACCACCCACTTATGATTAACCTCTCTCGCAAGCATCCGCAACTACAAAAGAAGAATTAAGATAAATCTAACCATAGCATGAAATATATGGATCCAAATCTGCCCCTTATGAAGCAACGCATAAACTAGGGTTTAAGATTCTGTCACTCTAGCAACCCATCATCTACTTATTACTTCCCAATGCCTTCCCTAGGCCCAGATAATGGTGAAGTGTCATGTAGTCGACGTTCACATGAAACCACTAGAGGATAGACAAAATACATCTCATCAAAATATCGAACGAATACCAAATTCAAATGATTACTTATAACAAGACTTATCCCATGTCGCCAGGAACAAACGTAACTACTCACAAATCATGTTCATGTTCATGATTAGAGGAGTATTAATTATCATAGAGGATCTGAACATATGATCTTCCACCAAGTAAACCAACTAGCATCAACTACAAGTAGTAATCAACACTACTAGCAACCCACAAGTACCAATCTGAGGTGTTGAGACAAGGATCAGATACAAGAGATGAACTAGGGTTTGGAGAGGAGATGCTGCTGGTGAAGATGTTGATGGATATTGGACCCCTCTTGATGAGAGGATTGTTGGTGATGACAATGGCTTCGATTTCCCCCTCCGGGAGGGAAGTTTCCCCGGCAGAACAGCTCCGTCGGAGCTCTAGATTGGTTCTGCTCAAGTTCCACCTCGAGACGGCAGCGCTTCGTCCCGAAAGCTCTCCCTTGATTTTTTCCAGGTCAAAAACCTTCATATAGCATAAGATGGGCGCCGGAGGTCTGCCAGGGGGCCCACAAGCCACAAGGGTGCGCCCAGGGGGTAGGTTGCGTCCAACAGGCTTGTGACCTCCTAGTGGGTCCCCTCTATTATTTGTTTCGCCCAATATTTTTTATATATTCCAAAAGAATTCTCTGTAGCTTTTCAGGACTTTTGGAGTTGTGCAGAATAGGTCTCTCATATTTTCTCCTTTTCCAGTCCAGAATTCCAGCTGCTGGCATTCTCCCTCTTCATGCAAACCTTGTAAAATAACAGAGAAAGGGCATAAGTATTGTGCCATAACGTGTAATAACAGCCCATAATGCAATAAATTTCAATATAAAAGCATGATGCAAAATGGATGTATCAAATCCCCCAAGCTTAGACTTTGCTTGTCCTCAAGCGAAAGCCGAGATCAATAAATGTGTCCACATGTTTAGAGATAGAGGTGTTGATAAAATAAAATACGAACATGAGGGCATCATGATCATCTTTAGAACAACAATACTTATTGATATATAATTTATCGTACTAGAGTAACAATTCATTCACGAGATAAAGTATGAACAAAGAACTCTATTAAGAACCAACAAACTATGCTCTCAGGCATTGAAGTGATTTGCAATTTATCATAACATCAGAAAGAGTCAATATAAGAGCTTGTGAAGCAAATCCACATACTCAATCATCTTTTAGTCTTTCATAATTGCTAACACTCACGCGGTACTCATGAGGTCAAAGCTTCAATTGGACACAAAGAAATATAGGGGATTATAGTTTTGCCTCCCAACTATTTACCTCTAGGGTAATGTTAACAGAAATAACTCATGATCACTCACATCCGAGAGGATATATGTGTCTAGATCATTCCCCAACACATAATGCTTGCTAAGAGAGAAAGGCAAAATATAGGAAGTGGTGAAGATCACCATGACTCTTGCATAAAGGTAAGTACTTATAAAGTAAAAGTAACAGATAGGACCTTCGTAGAGGGAAGCAGAGGTTGTGATGCACCTTTTGTTTTTGGATGTGCAAACCCTTAATGCAAAGGAACCCCATGTTGCATTGCCCTTTTTGATAGCAACCTTTATTATGCAGTTCGTCGCTTTTATTTCTTTACCATCACAAGTTCATACAACGCTTATTTTCCCTTATAATAAAAGATCATACATATTTAGGAGCAATTCTTATTGCTTGTTGCACCCATGACAACTTACTTGAAGGATCTTACTCAATCCATAGGTAGGTATGGTGGACTCTCAAGGCAAAACTGGGTTGAGAGTTTTTGGATGCACTAGTATCTCTACTTGGTGCAGAAGTTTTGGATAGTATGAGGTGGAAGCAAGCACAACATATTTGAGGATCTATAACCATATAACTTCTATTTGGAAATAAGCAAACATAACCCATTATGTTATCTTCCTTGTCCAACATCAACTTCTTAGCATATAATATTTTAATGAGTGATCACAATCATAAAAGATGCCCAAGATGATATATTTATATGTGAACCTCTCTTTATTTATTACTTCCTTTTAATTGCACCAATGACCAATCGCTATGTTTGTCAACTCTCAACAAATTTCAATCGACATACTTCTTATATGTGAAGTCATCACTCCCCATAAGATCATCATATATACTCTTTGCTTTTATTATATACTTATTTTATTTCTTATTTATTATTCTCAAGATCATAGCAAGCAAGCAAATCCCTCACATCAAAACTACTTTTTATTATATAACTCTCGGACTCGCTTACATAAGGGGAACATAAAGCAAAACTCAAAGCTAGATCGTACTAAAACTTTATTCTACTAGATCGAGATAAAACCAAAAGGATCAAACTAGAAAAAGAACGAGAAGTAAAAAGATGTGATGGTGATACAATACCGGGGCACCTCCCCCAAGCTTGGTACAAGCCAAGGGGATTGCCCATACCCATGTGTTTAGATGTCCTTCTTTGGAGGTGATGGTGGCGGAGAAGGATTTTCAAGCTTGTTCAGTTTCCTCTTAAGCATAAAATTATGTTCCCTGAGATCGTCAACTTCCTGCTCAAGCTTCAATATCCTTTGAAATAATTCTTGCTTGCTCTCATGCAGAAAATGAGAAGGGGTAAATAGAACCTTGGGTTTTCTCCTTGTGTTTGGGAGGCTTGATTTCCTAAACTCCACGTGCATATCTCCTAGTTGAGGCAGAGGGATCTCTTCTTCATCCAAGCTTTCTTCCTCATACTTTCTTTCTTGTTCCTCCCCGAAGAATAATCCATAAGGATCTAGGTCCCCATAGAGTTTGGAATTGGCAAGATAATGCGATATATAGCTCTCCCCATCGGACCTTGGTACAACATCTTGCTCGGAATCTGCTGCAAAAATAGCTCAAAACAAAAACATGAGGTATTGTTGTGATACGAAGGTCCAAACCTTCAGGAGGTTATATAATGAATTTTTAATGACCTAAAGGAGTATAACACAAGAAAACAAAGTCCAGAGGGTGCACGTGGTGGCCTCAAGCCACAGGGGCACGACCAGGGGGTAGGTCGCGCCATGTAGGCTTGTCGCCTCCTCGTCTACTATTTGGACAGCTTTAAATTTTCTTAATTTATTAAATATTCCAAAACGGAGAAAAATTTCTATTGGAAAAGTTTTGGAGTTAGCTTGCTTACCGTACACATACCTATTCCTTTTCGAAGTCTGAAACGTTCTAGTAGGTCTCCCTAATGTACTCCTCCGGAGTTATGGTATCGATAATATTGGTTTCAACATTTATGGGAGTACCTGAGATATAATGTTTAATTCTTTGGCCATTTACCACCTTAGGGTTAGTGCCCTCGGCATTGTTGATCTTGATGGCATCGGAATGATATACCTTCCTTGACAATGTAAGGCCCTTCCCATTTAGAGAGAAGTTTTCGTGCAAAAAATATTAAACGAGAATTTTATAGCAAGACATGGTCACCTACATTGAATTCATGCTTTTGTATCCTTTTATAATGCCATCTCTTAACCTTTTCTTTAAACAACTTGGCATTATCATGGGCCTAGGTTCTCCCTTCATCAAGTGAGCTAATGTCAAATAACCTCTTCTCACCAGCAAGTTTGAAATCATAGTTGAGATCTTTCATTGCCCAATAAGCTTTATGTTCTAGTTCAAGAGGTAAGTGACAAGCTTTACCATAAACCATTTTATACGGAGACATACTGTCGTGGTTTTGTCACGGCAGATGTCCGGGTCACGGACTTAGGTTCGGGGCGAGACGCAACTACGTGGCGGCTTGAAGGGGTTGGTCGGAATTGAGAAGACACGGAGTTTTACCCAGGTTCGTCCCCTCAAGTCGAGGTAAAATCCTACATCCTACTTGTCTGGTATTGATGATGATGAAGATCTCTCGGTTACAAGGGTGCTAATCGCTACCTCTAATTACGAGAGCCTCTAATCTGTCTATCTCTAATTGTGTTGTCTAAACTTGTGGGCTTGTGTCTCTTCTCAATCTGTCCCTCTAGGGGTGCTCTACCCCTCCTTATATAAGTGGAGAGGGTAGGCTTACAAATAGAGTCCTATTAGGAGTAGGATTAGGACTCATCACGAATCCTACTCCGGGTCTTATTTCCTTTAATGGAATCCTTCTCTCTTCGGGCCTTCTCTTGTGGGCCTTCTCTTGTGAGTCGCCTGGCGCTGGCTCACCCACCGGGTCTTATCTCGTGAGCCGCCTGGCGCCGGCTCACCCACCGGGTCTTATCTTGTGAGCCTTCTGGCGCCGGCTCACCCCCGGGTCTTGGGCCTTGGTCATCTACAGTCCGCGAGCCGGGTCATTTATGAGATGTCATGTCCTTAACGGGTCTCCTGTGAGTCGCCTGGCCGGGTCATACCGCGGGGTATATCCCTGACATTAGCCCCCAGGTTAGCTTGAATTTATTCTTGGTAACCTCCTAAAATAGGAATAGCAAATATGTTAAGTGGCCGGCTTGCTCCTTTGGCCGGCTTATAAAATGGCTTCTCAGGAATCCGGGTCTTCTCTATATATGAATGAACCGTCTTGATAATCTTGATTGTCAATGTCCTTTTGAAAAATATTGAGAATAGAATACCCATATGCCATTGAGCTGGCTTCCAATGGTCTTTGGCGGGTGATCTCCTCCGGGTTATAATCATTCATGATGCCGGGTCATTATCGTTGGTGACTCCGGGTTTAAATAAGTAGAATCCAGATGACTTGATAAAAATATTGGGATGAAAATCCATCTGATGTAAAGCCGGACTTCCATTGTTATAAAACAAGGCGGCTTATAAAATCTGACGGGTTATGACCTTTTGATAACACCGGGCTGGGTCTAACAGCTCAACTTCATAATTAAAATCTTGAAAACTATCCTCAAAAGTTTTTGATATGTCCATATTACCTGTAGCCCCCAAGCTCCAAGATTATCCATGATAACTTGGTGCTTTTTCAAATAACATTTTGGATTGTGTAGCCCCCAAGTACCGGGTTGTCCTGCTTGCAGCAACCTGGGACTTATAACTGTTTTATACCTTATACTGCTTCGGCGGGTGTAACCCCCAAGGGCCGGCTCATCAGAAAGCTTCGGTGGGTGTAGCCCCCAAGGGCCGGCTCATCAGAGTGTGATGTGCCGGGTCTTCAATTTGAATCTCTTAATCTGTTGGACCATCTGAATACTGTATCCCCCAAGTGCCGGGTCGCACGCCTGCGGCGACTTGGGACTTTAGAAAATTTTGATCTGAGCGGTGTAGCCCCCAAATGCCGGGTCAGTAAGAATTTACTGGGCTGGGACTTATAAAAATATGGAAAGGCCGACTCATATTCTTGAGAAAATATAGAAGGACCGGGTCATCTCTTTGAGATAATAGGTCTTGCTTGACAATGTAATAATTTTGAAAGCCGGCTTGCATTCGCCCCCAAGTGTCGTGGTGTACGCTTGCAGCAACATGGGACTTGCATAATTGATATAAACTGGACTTTGAATAGTGTAGCCCCCAAGTGCCGGGTCGTCTGCCTGCGGCGACTCGGGACTATGTGAGAGTAATATGACTCACCATAATTTGTTGAATGAATCTTTGACCGTGGTTGTAATATAACCCGGAATGAATATCCTGAAATAATTCCTTTGTCTTTGATATGAAATTCCTGCTTGTGGTTGCGGTGCAACCCGGCAAATATAAGTTTGAGAAATCCATGAGTGTTGTAGATTACTACAGAGCACATTTGAAAAAATTCGAGAGCCGGTCAATTAGATGACACGGCATTATATCTGATAGGGCGACTCTTGAAAAATAATAAACTTTCTCCGAGCTGGCTTAAAAACCCCAATCATTTAACACTGGTTATGATAACCATTAAGATCCAGCCATGTTGGCTATTAAAAGATCCATTTGGTCTTGCCAAATATTTAATAACGGCTCATATTAAGAGATAATACCTGCAAAAAATAAACAAGACAAAATACATTCTGCATTGTTGTGAGGGAGGCTTGAAGAAGCTCAACCCGGAGATGTTCATACCTTGCATAACATTGCTCCTTTCTCATAATCTTGCTCTGATCCGGCTTTTATAAGCCGGCATGTTTATCTGGAGGTGGGAAGCCCTCCTGAATAATCCACCTGTGAGATGTCAACCGGAGTAGCATGACTCCGAGTCTTATGAGTTTTGTTGATGACCGGTTGTCGTAGGGTAATATGAGTTGTACTCCAATGTAAGAAGCCTCCATTGACAACCGCGGCTAATGAAGAGCCGGAAGCGGCCTAAAGCCAGCAACTTTTTAGGGTAACATGAGTCATCCTTGCAAATAATTTCTTTTAAGAGCCGGCTGTCTTAGGATATATGTAAGCTATACCTGACGGTAGGAAGCCTCTATCGGCGACTGTTGATGAACTTGAAGCGGCCTACGGCCGGCTGCATGAAGGGTGATGTAAATTGTACCATGATGGTAAAAAACCTCCTTTTAACAGCAAATACTTATCCATTGTATTCCAACACCGGTTGTCAATAGGTTTACGTAAGCTATACCAAAGGTAAGAAGCCTGTACTGACAACCGCAGCTCAAAGGCCTGTGGTTGGAGGGTGATGTAAGCTATACCCGAAGGAAAGAAGCCTCCTCCAATCAGCCAATGTTGTATAGGGCCGGCTGCCGATGGTATTATGTAAGCTATACCTTATGGTAAGAAGCATCCATTCGACAGCCGCGACTAGTAATTGTACTAGCCGGCTGCGTGAAGGGCTTATGTAAGCTATACCCAAGGGCAAGAAGCCTCCTTCCGCAACTATTTTTGGCGTAAACGCCGGTTGTTAGGGTGAGATAAGCAAACCCGTCGGTAAGAAGCCCTCTTCGACAACCGCGGTTAATAAGTAACCGGAAGTGGCATAAAGCCGACCATTAGGGTGAGATAAGCGATACCCGTCGGTAAGAAGCCCCCTTCGATGGCCGCAGTTGATAAGCAACTGGAATTTGATGTACACGCTGTTGTCTTAGGGGAATTTTTTAAGCTATACCAAAGGTAAGAAGCCTCCATCAACAACAGCGCTTAATGTACTCAAACTATGCATCATATTAGTTCAGGGTCTCTAAAGCGAGATTGGCCGTCAACTATGTGAGCTGGCTCAGGGTCTCTAAGGCGAGATTGACTGACAACAGCTTAATTGTTTAACTTACAGCAGTTCAGGGTCTCTAAAGCGAGATTGGCCGTCAACTCTGTGAACCGGCTCAGGGTCTCTAAAGCGAGATTGACTAGTAAGAGTAACATCAGTTCAGGGTCTCTAAGGCGAGATTGGCCGTCAACTCTGTGAACTGGCTCAGTGTCTCTAAGGCGAGATTGACTGAGAAGAGCTTTCGGTGGGTCACAAACCACTTCGACTTAAACTTGTTGAGCCGGAAAATTTCATCTTGGCAAAAACTCGGGCTTCTCATTGAAAACGACCAAATGTATCTTGCCATGTCTGTAGCCCCCGAGTGTCAAGTTGACTCGAAGAGACGGCTTGAGAATCTTCATCGAAAGTTGAGGTTGGCCGTGGCAGGTTATAAATGATCCCGTATGAATTGCTTCAATGACCCGGTCGATGTTCCGACTATTTGTCGAAATGAATCAAACTGTAGTAGCGGCGACTTGCGTGCCTGTCCGTTGGGCGGCTCGTATTGATGAGCACTACACCGATATGTTCATGTAGATCGTAGTGTGGGTGGCGTCTTGCACGCGTCTGTTGGGCGGCTCGTATAGGCGAGTACTGCACCAATATGTTGATGTAGACGTAGAAACCAACAGTGACATTGTAAGCCGGCTGTTGTCAAAGACGGCCGCGGTATTGTAAGCGAGCACGGATGATGAGAGACGGCCATGGTATTAAGAACCGGCGTGGGTGGCGAGAGCCGGCCACGGCGTTGTAAACCGGCGCAAATGTGCGAGTCGCCTGGAAGCGTCGTAAGCCAGTACATGCGTCTTGCACTAAATGATGCCGGTGTGCCTCCATCTCTGCAGTAAGATGCCACCTTGGCAATAAATAGTTTGTCCTGTGTCCACAAAATATTAAAAGACGAAGTAATTGTTCTTTCGAAGAAATAAAAACGTATAGCTAAAAGAAATTGTGTGGATAGCACCTTTTTCGATTTGGATGGTAGATGATCGATAGATATCAACTGTGGATAATCTTTGACTCAGCGCGAGGCTTGCAACAGTGACAATGGTAGCGCGGAAGCGGTTTGAAACGTAATCACACCAGGGTCAGAGCAGAACGGCTCGGAACGGACCCTCCGGGTTAATTTTTGACCAATCCCCTCCGAGTCAAGGTTTTTTTCCGATCATCTTGGGATTTCCTTTTCTTTCTTTTGCTTTCGGGCAGCCAGCCTCAGCGGATAACGGGTCGAGGCCTCACGATGGGGCTACGACAGCGCCGCCACTGCGGGGCGTCGGGCACGGCGCCGCCACTGCGGGGCGTCGGGCACCCGGAGGGAAGGCCACGATGCCCGGGCACGGTAGGTGCGGTGCGCCCGCGGCGGAGAGGTGAGCCGGCAGAGGCACGCAGGGAAACGGTCGGGTGCTGGAGGTGTGGCAACTCCGGTCAGGGGAGAAAGGCGAAGGCGGGCGACAGCGCGGACGAGGCCGACGGCGGCCAACCCGAAGGCTCGACGGGAGGGTGAGAAATCGGAGGCGGGCGGCAGTTCGGCGGGCGGGAGAGCCGGTGAACCCGAGCCAGGAGCGAGGCGTGCCGATTTGCCGGCTCGGAGGCGCGGCGGTGTAGCGAGGACGACTCGGAGGTGCCTCCTGCGGGGGCGAGGCGGGGCGCAGTAGCGGCCAACTGTTGTGGAGGCGAGGCGGAGGTCGGCCCACCGGCGGCTCTAAGCGTGGTTGATGAAGCGGAGCCGGCCCGGTCGTGGCGCTCGGCGAATCTGGCTGGGGCGAGGCAACGACAAGAGGGACAAGGTGGCCGGCGGCTCAAAGACGGGCTAGCTGCTAGTGGAGGTGATTTGGAGGCCAGGATGGCCGGCGGCTTGAAGCAAAACGCAGCCGGCGGGGGCGGCTCAAGGCGGCGCTGGCGGGGGCGGCTCAAGGCGGCACCGGCGGGGGCTGGGTACAATCGCACGCGGAAGAACCATTGGTGCTGCTTCGGCGAGCAGGGATGCATGCGAATGAAGCATGCCAGTGGCAGGGCCGGCTGGCTACGGCGTACCGAGTCCGCGTCGATGTCTCCAAAGGATGAGTCTGAACCCGGCCTGAAAAAGGTTTCGGGAGGAGTCCTAACTGCAAGTGCACAACGTTTTGGAATGGATCTGTCTGCGACTTTGCAAGTTTGGAATCTCCACGCTCGCGTGATGGTGTTTCAGCAGACCGGCTTGTTGGATTGAAACTCAATGTCGGTTGGCCTGATTTGATGTGTTTGCTTGACGCCTACAGGCTTCGGCCATACGTCATCTTCTCATCTCTGGGGTACTATCATGCTTTTAATGGTGGAATCTGCCGGCATGGATAACTGGAGGTATCGAGTGTTAATTGTTTGTCACAGGTCCATGAGCTAGCACAACGCATGTGTTGATGTATATTTGATCCACTCACGGTGGTGTGTGAGACACTATTCAAAAATCTTTCTTCCAAGTCTATCTTTATATGAATCGAAAACTGGTTCTGACGCAAGAGTAGATCCACCGACAGTTAAGGATAGCCGGGCAGATTGATCAGACAGAACACCCATGGTAGCGCTTGTAGTCCCACAAATTTTTTATTCTTGAACATAGTATTAGATTGGATTAGAATTGATCTTGACCGACGAACTCGGAGATGTTGTAGATCCCTTCGAGCCAGTCTTTCTTCGTCTGGTTAATCGCGAGCTCCTCAATCCCTAGAAAGCTCCCTCCAAGAACTTAATACCATCGTTACCTGCCCCACGGTGGGCGCCAACTGTCGTGGTTTTGTCACAGCAGATGTCCAGGTCACGGACTTAGGTTCGGGGCGAGACGCAACTACGTGGCGGCTTGAAGGGGTTGGTCGGAATCGAGAAGACACGGAGTTTTACCCAGGTTCGGCCCCTCAAGTCGAGGTAAAAGCCTACATCCTGCTTGTCTGGTATTGATGATGATGAAGATCTCTCGGTTACAAGGGTGCTAATCGCTACCTCTAATTACGAGAGCCTCTAATCTATCTATCTCTAATTGTGTTGTCTAAACTTGTGGGCTTGTGTCTCTTCTCAATCTGTCCCTCTAGGGGTGCTCTACCCCTCCTTATATAAGTGGAGAGGGTAGGCTAACAAATAGAGTCCTACTAGGAGTAGGATTAGGACTCATCACGAATCCTACTCCGGGTCTTATTTTGTTTAATGGAATCCTTCTCTCTTCGGGCCTTCTCTTGTGGGCCTTCTCTTGTGAGTCGCCTGGCGCCGGCTCACCCACCAGGTCTTATCTCGTGAGCCGCCTGGCGCCGGCTCACCCACCGGGTCTTATCTCGTGAGCCGTCTGGCGCCGGCTCACCCCCGGGTCTTGGGCCTTGGTCATCTGCAGTCCGCGAGCCGGGTCATTTATGAGATGTCATGTCCTTAACGGGTCTCATTTAGTGACATAATCAACAACAACTAGAATATGAGTATACCCATTGGACTTTGGAAAAGTCCCATATAATCGAAACCCCAAACATCAAATGGTTTAACAACAAGTGAGTAATTCATAGGCATTTCTTGACATCTACTAATATTACCAATTCTTTGACATTCATCACAAGACAAGAGAAACTTACGAGCATCCTTGAAGGGAGTAGGCCAATAAAAACCAGATTGTAATACCTTGTGTGCAGTTCTATCTCCAACATGGTGTCCTTTGTAGGCCTCAGAATGACACTTGTGTAGGATCTGTTCCTATTCATGCTCTGGTACACAACGTCTAATAACACCATCTAGCCCTTATTTATAGGTGTGGGTCATCCCAAAAGTAATGTCTTAAATCATAGAAGAACTTTTATTTTGTTGGTATGTGAAACTAGGCGGTATAAATTTAGCAATAATGTAATTAGCATAATTAACATACCATGGAACATTGCGCGAAGCATTTATGACAGCTAATTGTTCATCAGGAAAGCTATCATCAATAGGCAGTGGGTCATCAAGAACATTCTCCAACCTAGACAAGTTATCTGCCACGGGGTTCTCAACACCCTTTCTATCAATAATGTGCAAATCAAATTCTTATAACAGAAGAACCCATCTAATAAGTCTTGGTTTAGCATCTTTCCCATAAGATATTTAATAGTAGCATGATCAGTGTGAACAGTTACTTTGGAATCAACAATATAAGATTTAAACTTGTCACAAGCAAACACAACTACTAAAATTTCCTTTTCAGTGGTAGCATAGTTTCTTTGAGCACTATCTAGAGTCTTACTAGCATAATGGATAACATTTAATTTCTTATCAACTCTTTGTCCTAGAACAACACCAACGGCATAATTACTAGCATCACAATCGGGTGGTTGACCAAAAGGTGTAGAAATCAAGGAATTCTTAAGGATTTCAAATGCTTCTACACAATCATCATCAAAAACAAAAGGAACATATTTTTGCAAGAGATTAGTGAGAGGCTGAGAAATTTTGGAGAAATCTTTAATAAATCTCCTATAGAAACCAGCATGACCAAGGAAACTTCTTATACCTTTGATATCCATGGGACACGACATTTTTTCAATAGCATCTACTTTAGCTTTATCCACCTCAATACCTCTTTCGGAGATTTTGTGTCCCAAGATAATGCCCTCATTAACCATAAAGTGACACTTCTCCCAATTCAGGACAATATTAGTTTATTCACATCTCTACAAAACTCGATCAAGGTTACTCAAACAATCATCAAAAGAAGTTTCATAAATGGAGAAGTCATCCATGAAAACCTCAACAATCTTTTCACAAAAGTCAGAGGATATAACAGTCATACATCTTTGAAAGGTAGCATGTGCATTGCATACGAAAAGGCATATGTCTATAAGCAAAGGTACCGAAAGGGCATGTAAAAGTTGTCTTTTCTTGATCCTCTTTTGACACGGGTATTTGAGAGAAACCAGAGTAACCATCTAGAAAGCAGAAGTGTGTTTGTTTGCATAGTCTTTCTAGCATTTGATCAATCAAAGGCAGAGGGTAATGCTCTTTCCTAGTAGCTTTATTTAATTTCCTAAAATCAATTACCATTCTATATCCTGTAATAATTCTTTGTGGGATCAATTCATAATACCTCCGTTCTTAGGGACATAATGAACATGACTAACACATCTACTATGAGCAATAGGATAAATTATACCTAGCTCCAGAAGCTTTAATATTTCATTTCTTACCACTTTTTTCATTTTAGGATTTAACCGTCATTCGTGATCAACAACTGGTTTAGCATCAGGTTCCATATTAATTTTATGCTGACATAGATTGGGACTAATGCCCTTAAGATCATCAAGAGTATATCCAATAGCAACACGGTGCTTCTTCAAAGTTTTCAATAATCTCTTTTCTTCATGCTCTGAAAGGTTAGCACTAATAATAATAGGATATATCTTCTTTTCATCAAGATAAGCATATTTCAGAGTATCCGGTAATTGTTTAAGCTCAAACACGGGATCAACCTTGGGTGGACGAGGATCCCCAAGTATTTCAACAGGCAAATTGTGTTTCAAAATAGGATGTTGATTAAAGAAAATCCTATCTTTTTCATTCCTTTAATTCATATGCATATCATTTTCATGGTCTAGCAAATATTGTTCTAAAGGATCAGTAGCAAGCACAACAATAGAAGCAAGACCAATAATTTCATCCTTACTAGGCAATTATTTATCATGGGGTTGTCTACAAAATTTAGAGAAATTAAACTCATGGGACACATCACCAAAACTCACGGTAACAGTTTCTTTCTCACAATCTATCTTGGCATTAACCATATTCAAGAAAGGCCTACAAAATATAATGGGACAAAAATCATCTTGTGGGGAACCAAGAACAAGAAAATCAGTAGGATATTTTATTTTCCCAGACAAGACTTCAACATCTCTAATAATCCCAACTGGTGCTATAGTCTCTTTATTAGCAAGCTTAATGGTAACATCAATTTCTTCCAATTCAGTTGGTGCAATATCATTTATAATTTCTTGACATAAGGTAAAGGGAATTGCACCCACGCTAGCACCCACATCACATAGGCCATGATAACAATGATATCCTATTTTAACAGAAACAACATGCATGCCAACAATAGCTCTATGTTTATCTTTAGCATCGGGTCTAGCAATTCTAGCAACTTCATCACAAAAATGAATAACATGCCCATCAATATTATCAACCAAGATATCTTTAACCATAGCAATACTAGGTTAAACTTTAATTTGTTAAGGAGGTGTAGGTGTTCTAACATATCTCTTATGAACCAGAGTTGAAGCTTTAGCATGTTCCTTTATTCTAACAGGGAAAGGTGGTTTCTCAATATACGCATCAGGAATAACATGATCAACATTATAAGTAATAGTTTCTTCTTCAACTTTAATAGGTTCAACTACTTTCACTTCAATGGGAGGATGATATTTAAACCACTTCTCCTTAGGGAGATCAACCTGAGCAGCAAAAGATTCACATAAATAAGCTACTATCTCAAAGTCAAGTCCATATTTAGTGCTAAATTCACGAAAAGCATCGGTGTCTACAAAGGATTTAACACAACCAAACTTAAGGTTTATACCTAACTCCTTACCTTCTTCGAGTTCCCAATCTTCAGATTGGGTTTAATTCTTTCCAATAAATCCCATTTGAAGTCAATATCTTTCTTCATATAGGAACCAGTACAAGAAGTATCGAGCATGGATTGACCATTACGAGAAAGCCGAGCATAATTTTTTTGAATAATAATTTCTCTTGAGATCTCATGATTGGGGCATGAATATAACATTGAATTAATACTCCTCCAAGCTTGAGCATTTGTTTCTCCTTCACGAGGCCAAAAATTATAGATATAATTCCGATCACAATGAACCAGATGCATAGGATAAAACTTCTGATGAAATTCCAATTTCAATCGGTTGTAGTTCCATGATCCAATATCATCACAGAGCCTATACCATGTCAATGCCTTATCCTTCAAAGATAAAGGAAATACCTTCTTCTTGACATCATCCTCGGGAAAACTTGCAAGCTTAAATAACAAACTTCATCCACATAGGTTAGATGCAAATCAGGATGTAATGTTCCATCTCCTGCATAAGGATTAGCTAGCAGTTTCTCTATCATACCCAAATGAATTTCATAATAAATATTTTCAGTAGGTTCAGTAGGTTGAGGAGTAACTCTTTGCGCTTCCGGTCGAGGTGAAGATACCACGAACAAGCCCCTCAAAGGATTATTTTCCATAGTAACAAGTGACAGTAAATTTCAGCACACTATATAATTTTTTTCCTTACCAGATTCCACTTACCAAAGGAACTTTACTCCCTGGCAACGGCGCCAGAAAAGAGTCTTGATGACCCACAAGTATAGGGAATCTATCGTAGTCCTTTCAATAAGTAAGAGTGTAGAATCCAACGAGGAGCAGAAGGAAATGACAAGCGATTTTCAGTAAGGTATTCTCTGCAAGCATTGAAATTATCGGTAATAGATAGTTTTGTGATAAGATAATTTGTAACGGGTAACAAGTAACAAGTTTAGCAAAGGTGCAGGTAGGTATACCAACCCTTTTTGTAGCAAAGGACAGGTCTGGACAAACACTTATATAAAGTGAAGCACTCCCGAGGACACATGGGAATTTCAGTCAAGCTGGTTTTCATCATGCTCATTTGATTCGCGTTCATTACTTTGATAATTTGATATGTGGGTGGAACGATGCTTGGGTTCTGCCCTTAGTTGGACAAACCTCCCACTTATGATTAACCTCTCTCGCAAGCATCCGCAACTACGAAGGAAGAATTAAGATAAATCTAACCATAGCATGAAATATATGGATCTAAATCAGCCCCTGACGAAGCAGCGCATAAACTAGGGTTTAAGATTCTGTCAATCTAGCAACCCATCGTATACTTATTACTTCCCAATGCCTTCCCGTAGGCCCAAATAATGGTGAAGTGTCATGTGGTCGACGTTCACATGACACCACTCGAGGATAGACAACATACATCTCATCAAAATATGGAACGAATACCAAATTCACATGATTATTTATAACAAGACTTATCCCATGTCCTAAGGAACAAACGTAACTACTCACAAAGCATGTTCATGTTCATAATCAGAGGAGTATTAATTATCATAAAGAATCTGAACATATGATCCTCCACCAAGTAAACGAACTAGCATCAACTACAAGGAGTAATCAACACTACTAGGAACCCATAGGTACCAATCTGAGGTGTTGAGACAAAGATCAGATACAAGAGATGAACTAGGGTTTGGAGAGGAGATGGTGCTGGTGAAGATGTTGACGGAGATTGACTCCCTCTCTATGAGAGGATCGTTGGTGATGATGATGGCTTGGATTTCCCCCTCCGGGATGG
The DNA here is from genome assembly GCA_022496015.1 of Hordeum marinum. Lineage (NCBI taxonomy): Eukaryota > Viridiplantae > Streptophyta > Magnoliopsida > Poales > Poaceae > Hordeum > Hordeum marinum. The sequence continues at coordinate 333,771,899 of CM039673.1, forward strand.
AAGTTTCCCCCGCAGAACAGCTCCGTCGGAGCTCGAGATTGGTTCTGCCGAAGTTCGGCCTCGAGACGGCGCGCTTCGTCCCGAAAGCTCTCCCTTAATTTTTTCCAGGTCAAAACCCTTCATATAGTAAAAGATGGGCGCCGGAGGCCTGCCAGGTGGCCCACAAGCCACAAGGGCGTGACCAGGGGGTAGGCCACACCCAACAGGCTTGTGACCTCCTGGTGGGTCCCCTCTGGTATTTGTTTTGCCCAATATTTTTTATATATTCCAAAATAATTCTCCGTAACTTTTTAGGAATTTTGTAGTTGTGCAATAGGTCTCTCATATTTGCTCCTTTTCCAGTCCAGAATTCCAGCTGCCAGTATTCTCCCTCTTCATGTAAACCTTGTAAAATAAGACAGAAAAGGCATATGTACTGTGCCATAACATGTACTAACAACCCATAATGCAATAAATATCAATATAAAAGCATGACGAAAAATGGATGTATCATGCTCTTGATCCTAAGGTGTGCGATCCTCCCCCTATGGCCTAAACCCCTCGACTTATATAGATGCCCTGGGTACCTAGGTTACACACTAGGTCGGTTGTCAATGTGCCGAATATAGGGTTATCCTTGGAGTGTTGGTCAAGTCTTCGGTGGTTTCCATCTTCTCATGAGTAAGTCTTGATGCTTCCACCATTGTAGGATCGAACATAGGTCTAGATGGTAGGTGATTAGATTACTTGACAAATTAAAACCTAACCTTTTCCCAATTTTAGTTATAGGAAAGTTTTAGAAAATGTTGCATATCAAGTACACCTACACATGCATGTCTATGAGTATAGCAGCGGAAAGTACAGACAAGCACATGTAAATAGAGGGTAGGGGTAGGAAGATCAAACGCAAAGTTGACATGGAGATTTTGGCGTGGTTCCAATAGGTGGTGCTATCATATGTCCATGTTGATGGAGAATTCAAACCATGAAGGGTACCAGCCGCGAGAGTCCACGAAGGGCTCCACCCACAACGGGTCCATGGAGAAGCAACCTTGTCTATGCCATCATGGCCTTCGTCCACGGAGGACTAGCCTTACTCACGGTAGATCTTCACGAAGTAGGTGATATCCTCGCCCTTACAAACTTCTTGGTTCAACTCCACAACACAAAGAAGGAGGCTCCCAAGCGACACCTAATCAATCTAGGAGGAACCACCCTCCAAAAGGTAATATACGTGGTAGTATGATGAACTCCTTGCTCTTGTGATTCAAAAGATAGTCTCCTCAATCACTGAATCACTCTCTCACAGATTTGGCATCAATAGAACAGATGGATTGGGTGGAAAGAAACTTGGGGAGGCTAGAGAACAAGATCCATATGGTTGGAGTGGATGATCTTGATATCAACACATGAGTAGGTGGCTCTCTCTTAGAAAAATGGATGGGGAAAGTGTTTGTATGTTCTGAGTGCTTCCTATATGAATGGGAGGTGGTGGAGGGGCATATATAGGCATATCTAAAATCCAACCATTACAACATTATTGTCCAACTCGGTGAAACCGACGTGAAAAATCGGTCCCACCGACTAGTGCAAAATGTGGCAACCTTTTCCTTTTCGGTGAAACTGATATACACAACTCAGTCATACCGATTTTGGTCTGACCAGGGTAGTTCCTCATCTCAGTGGCATTGATTCACCAAACTTTGAAATTTCGAGTTTAGGAATTATCTAACCAGAGAGTTGGCCACTGATTCTTAGTTGTACCGGAATAGGTATTGGTTGTACCAAGTTGCTAGGGTTTTGGCTAGGTTCCGTCTTAAGGAAAAATCAGTATGGCCGAAATGAGAAACTTGGTGGCACCGATTTTGGATTAATGATTTTGGACAGAGTATTTTGTGGAAGATTTGATGAGTAATATTTGGTGGCTAATCTCCAAGCACTTGTGCAACTAGATCATCATATTTACCTCACCCCCTTTTAATGGTATTAATTGGCTTTCCTATGGAGTCAAGAGATATTTCTCACAAAATATAAAATGTAGAGTCTTGTAGCTTGAAGCATGGCCAATCCTATTCCTTTCCTTTCCCTAGGGAGGTTCTCCACACAATACTTTATCCATTCCATCATTAAATTTTTTCTCGAGATACACTTGGTGTAAACATTAGTCCAATGAAATATATGTTGTTATTAATTACCAAAACTACCTAGGCAGAAGTTGTGCTTTCACCTTATGGTTTCTACATAGTAGGACCTAGTTCGAACCATGAGAGCTAAACACCTAGGGTTGGCACGCCCTAGTACGGTACACCCTTAGTCTCCCATGAACTGGTCTCCAATCGCCAAGGATGACCATACTTCTCGGACCATTTGACTTTAGACGTCTTAGTCTTGGCAGGTGAGTTCTTGGCAGGATCCGGAATCATGACTCCTTCCCGGACAATCCAAACATCAAACTACATCGCATAGCGGGGCCCTTTCTAAGCCATACCGAAAGTGGCCCCACTTTGCACTTTATGACCTTTCTCAATTTTCGCACTGATAGGGAAACAAGAAATTTGACGACCAGTAATCGAAGTGTGTCTTAACACGGCACAGGGGGTATTTAATAAGCTAGAGGCACATTGGTTCATGTACCCCATTCTTCGCTACCATGCTTCAGTTCAACACTTCCTTCCTCCATCCCATCATAGCGTACGCAATGCCTAGCGCCCCCAGTTCCTCGGTGCATCTCCATGGGTTCCTCCAAGGGGATTTTTTCAGCTGCACTTCCTCCCTCATTTGCATGAGTCGACTAGTGACTCAAGGTTACCTTCCAAACTCAGATCTGTCCTCCACTCGCATAGGCCTAACCAACATTGATGGTCAAGCGTACGCCAAAAAACATTCGCCCCCATGGGGTGGAAAGAGTCTATTTCATTGATTTCCTCCTACGAGGTCTAGGCTTCCCTATCCACCCTTCCTTAGGGCATACAGGGGTTTTGCGGGATCCAACCCCACAACTTCACACCAACTCGATTTTACACATAACTGGGTGTGCTGCCCTCTACGAGATGTACCTCGGATGTGAGGCCCAATTTGTTTATGGCATAAGTATTTCTGCCTCATCCCTCGCTCGTGAGGAGGTGTAATTAATGAAGTGGGTGGATACAAGGTTTGCCAAAGTGCTGGCACTAGGTTCCCATCTAGCACACCCAAGGACGACATTGAGACTTGGGCCTCAGAAAAGCTCTACATAGCCGACGTCCCTCTCTATGATCCAGCTCACAGAGTGTTGCTAGTGAGAGAAAAAAGTGAGCTCAAACTGTATTGCAATGCTTGAAAACAAGGCCTAGGGTCCATACTTTCGCTAGTGCAATCTCTCAACAATGCTAATATAATTGGATCACATAACCATCCCTCAACGTGTAATGAAGAATCACTCCAAAGTTCTTATCTTGCAGAGAACATAAGAAGAAATTGTTTGTAGGGTACAAAACCACCTTAAAGTTACCCTTTTCGATCGATCTATCCAAGAGTTCGTACTAAAATAACCAATTTAACCTTTCAGATCGGTCTATCCAAGAGTTCATAGTAAAATAACCAAGTTATCCTTTCCGATCGATCTATCGAAGAGTTCATACTAGAAAAACACCATATGATATGCATCAACCAACTCTAATGTCACCTAGATTCTCCAATGTCACCACAAGTATCCATGAGTTAATTATACGATACACATCAGAAAATTTCAGATTCATAATACTCAATCCGACACAAAGAACCTCAAAGATTTCCCCAAGATTTCTATCGGAGAACATGGTATGAAAACATGCAATCAACCCCTATGCATAGATTCCCAAGGTCATCGGAATCCGCAAGTTGACGCCATAACATATATCAAGTGAATCACTTAAATACACCAATGTCACTACGAGTATCCGCATGCAAGAAATATATCAAGTGCTATCAAATCCATAAAAGTATTCAATCCGGTAATAAAAAAATCTCAAAGGGAAAACTCAATTCATCACAACAAGATAGAAAAGGGAAACACCATGTGATCCAACTATATTAACAAAGCCTGTCATACATCAAGATCGTGCCATCTCAAGAACACGAGAGAGAGAGAGATTAAACAAATAGCTAATGGTACAAACCGTCAGCCCCGAGGGTGGACTACTCCCTCCTCATCATGGCCACTTGAGATGATCTACCCTCTCTGGCAGGGTACTAGAACGCCTCAAGATTGGTTTTTCGTTGATACAGAGAGTTCCGGTGGCGGAACAAGTAGTCTAGGGTTATTTATGATGGTTTCTATAATTATAGGAATTTTTGGCGTTGGTTTCAGGAGAAGGTGGGCCACGAGGTGAGGAACATACACTAGGACGCGCTAGGGGCACCCTGGTGGGTGGTTCCCACCTCGTGTCTCTTCTGGCCCTCCCATGAAGCGTCTAGTGCCTCTTTTGTTCCAAAAAACCATCAAAAAGTTTTGCGCGATTCCAAGAACTTTCATTTTCTGCACAAAAAACATCACCACGGGAGTTCTGCTGAAAACAACGTCAGTCCGGGTTAGTTCTAAATAAATCATATAATGTGCATCAAAACCGTATAAAAGTATTGTAAACATAGGTGAACATGGCATAAATACTTCATAAATTATTGATAGACGTATCACCATCGCCAAGCTTAATTCCTACTTGTGCTCTAGTAGGTAAATGATAAAAGAAATAATTGATGGAGTGTGAATGCTAGCATAGTGCATAAGTTTGATCAATGATAATTTCAATCACTTTTCCTAACATCATAACAACAACTCTTTCTCATAAAAATCCTCATGAAAGTAGCAACCAATTAACATGTTATGGTTCAAACAATGAATTCTCTTGAAACTTAACAATCTATGTTCTTAGTCACCAAACAATTGCAATTCAACTTATTCTCAACAAAGTCTAAGTAAGATCCCCATGTACGCAATCATCATATAGTATTCTATGATTTCTATTACTCAAACAATATTTTTGGAACAAACAACATCCATCAAACACATAGAAAGATAAGGTCTTAATGTTTCGCCTCCCAACATACTTACCATAAAGATAATTGTCAACAATAATAAGTCATGATCAAATATATTTGACTCGCCATATGTGCTTAGATCTTTCCCCACCATATGATGCTTGCTAACTAATAGAAGTAGGTTGGAACAAGAAGTTGACTCAACGTGAAAAAGTAAATAACATGAAAGTAAATAGATTGTCTCTTCGCAGAGGGATGCAGGGATTTGCATATGTGCTAGAGCTCATTGTTTAAAATAGAGATAAATATAATTTTGGGAGGTCCACCCTCCCTGTCAACATTACAACCAAGACTTATCAATATCTTCCATGTTAAACACATCAGCAGCGATTCCCAAGCGGTAAAAGTAAAGGTTTACTCCCCCTCCACCAACAAACACACTCCATGACTAGCCGAATCCACGAGTACCATCCATACCAACAACATTCTTGGGGTAGTTTTGTTTAATTATTTGCATTTTTTATTTCGGGACTGGGAATCCCTATTACTGCCCCTCTTTGCAAGGATGAGTGAATAAAAACTCATCATAAGGATAACCCGCTTGATGTCTACTACACAACTTTATTCTTGTAGACACGTGTTGGGCCTCCAAGCGCAGAGTTTTGTAGGACAGTAGCATTTTTCCCTCAAGTGGATGACCTAAGGTTAATCAATCCGTGAGAGGTGTAGGATGAAGATGGTCCCTGTCAAATGACCCTGCAACCAAATACAAGAAATCTCTTGTGTCCCCAACACACCCAATACAATGGCAAATTGTATAGGTGCACTAGTTCGGCAAAGTGTAATATGGATGGTAGAAATATATTTTTATAATCTGAATAAATAAAAACAGCAAGGTAGCAAATAAAAAAAGTGAGCACAAACGATATTGCAATGATTGAAAACGAGGACTAGGGTCCGTACTTTCGCTAGTGCAATCTCTCAACAATGCTAACATAGTTGGATCATATAACCATCCCTCAACGTGCAACGAAGAATCACTCCAAAGTTCCTATCTAGCGGAGAACATAATAAGAAATTGTTTGTAGGGTACGAAACCACCTCAAAGCTATTCTTTCCGTTTCATCTATCCTAGAGTTCGTACAAAAATAACAGAAGCTATTCTTTCCGATCGATCTAATCAAGAGTTCGTACTAAAACAACACCAAATAATTTCACATTCATAATACTCAATCCAACATAAAGAACTTCAAGGAGTGCCCCAAGATTTCTATCGGAGAAACAAAGACAAGAACGTGCATCAACCCCTATGCATAGATTACCCTAATGTCATCGCGGGAATCTGCAAGTTGAATGCAAAAATACATATTAAGCAAATCAATACGATACCCCATTGTCACCACGAGTATTCAATTGCAGGACATACATCAAGTGTTCTCAAATCCGTTAAACTATTCAATCCGATAACAACAGAATCTCAAAGGGAAAACATAATTCATCACAAGAAGAGTATAGAAGGGAGAAACATCATATGATCCATCTATGTTAACAAAGCCCATGATATATCAAGATCGTGACATCTCAAGATCACGAGAGAGAGAGAGAGAGGGAGATTAAACACATAGCTACCAGTACAAACCCTCATCCCCAAGGGTGGACTACTCCCTCCTCATCGTGGTGGCCGCCAAGATAATGAAGATGGCCACCAGTGATGATCTCCCCCTCCGACAGGGTGCCGGAACGGGCTATCGATTGGGTTTTGGTGGATACAGAGGCTTGCGGTGATGGAACTTACGATCTAGGGCTAACCCAAAGTGTTTCGAAATATTTGGGAATTTATAGTGCAAAGAGGGGGTGCGGGAGGCCACCGAGGTGGGCACAACCCACCTGGGCGCGCTAGGGGGCCCTGGCGTGCCCTGGTGGGTTGTTCCCCCCTCGCGGCACCCCCTAGGCGCAGCTCTGGCCCAATTCCTTCTGGTCAAAAAAATCCTCCAAAAGTTTCGTGGTGTTTGGACTCCGTTTGATATTATTTTCCTGCGATGTAAAAAACAAGCAAGAAACATCAAATGGCACTGGGCACTGGGTCAATAGGTTAGTCCCAAAAAATTGTATAAAGTTGCTATAAAATGTTTGTAAAACATCCAAGAATGATAAAATAACAGCATGAATACTTGATAAGTTATAGATACGTTGGAGACGTATCAACATCCCCAAGCTTAATTCCTACTCGTCCTCGAGTAGGTAAATGATAAAAGAAATAATTTATGAAGTGTGAATGCTAGCAAAGTGCATAAGTTTTTTCATTGATAATTTCAATCACTTTTCCTAGCATCATAACAGCAATTCTTTCTTATAAAACTTTTCATGTTAAAGTGGCAACTAATTCACATGTTAAGGTTCAAACCATGAATTCTCTTGAAACTCAACAAACTATGTTCTCAGTCCCCAAGCAATTGCAATTCAACTTATTCAACAGAGTTTAAGTAAGAGCTCCACATACTCAACCATCATATAGTCTTTTGTGATTTCTAACACTCACCGCGTACAGATGAGCAAAATGTTTCAACCGAACACATAGAAAGATAGGGGCTTATTGTTTTGCCTCCCAACGTATTCACCTCAAGGGTGATGTCAACAATAATAACTCATGCTACCCATATTCAACTAGACATATCTTCCTAGATCTTTCCTCACCACATTATGCTTCCAAAGGAGAAAAATAAAAGTATTAGAGAGAAAACTTTGACTCCTTGCATAAAAGTAAATACTGAAAAGTAAAAGATAGGCCCTTCGCAGAGGGAAGCAGAGGTTGCCATGCGCTTATTTGTTTGTATGCTCAACCCCTTAGTGCAAAAGAACGTCACGTTATATTGCCCCTTATGATAGCAACCTTTATTATGCATTCCGTCGCTTTTATTACTTTTCCATCACAAGTTCGTACAACGCTCAATTTTCTCTTACACTAAATGATCTAACACTTTTAGAAGCAATTTTTATTGCCTTATTGCACCGATGACAAGTTACTTGAAGGATATTGCTCAATCCTTAGGTAGGTATGGTGGACTCTTGAAAATAAGATTTGGGTTTAAGGGTTTATGGAAGCACAAGTAGTATCTCTACTTGGTGTGGAATTTTTGGCTAGTAAAGATGGGGGGCAAGCACCACATGTTGAAGGATCTATGACAATATAACTTCTATTTGAATATGAACAAACATAAATCATTACGTTGTCTTCCTTGTCGAACGTCAACAACTTTGGCATATAATATTTTTATGGGGGCTCACAATCACAAATGATTTCCAGGATAGTGTATTTGCATGTGAAAGTTCTCTTGCTTATACTAATTATTCGTGAATTGCTTGTATGACCAATATTGTGATTGTCAAGCCTCAAAATATTTCACTTTATAAACCCAATGTGAAGCTACCACTAAGCATGATGATTTCAACTTCATGACATTCAATTTATTCAAACATTTACTCATAGGATATAAGTGAAGCATAAGAGCAATTCCAAAGAAAAGAGCTTCGTTGACGAGATGTGAATGCCGCTTACTTAGCTTCCTTGGCGACTATTTGAGGACTCTATTTTATATAAACTTTCAGATAAAAGTATTTTATTAAAACAGAAAGTAAAACAATGACATTCTAAAAATAGCACAACACATGTGAAGAAGCAAAAACTTAGGCTCAACCGATACTAACCGATAATTGTTGGAGAAGAAAGGTGGGATGCCTATTGGGGCATCCCCAAGCTTATATGCTTGAGACATCTTGAATATTACCTTGGTATGCCTTGGGCATCCCCAAGATTGATCTTTTGTGTCTCCTTAATTCTTCTCATATCACGTTTTTCCTAAATCTCAAAAGCTTCATCCACACAAAACTCAACAAGAACTCGTGAGATAAGTTAGTATAAACCAATGCAAAAACCTTATCATTATATACTGTACAAAATCACTAAAATTATTATTCAACATTCCATACTAAACGCCTCTGCATATTTAATACTCCTATCCTCAAATAGAATCATTAAACAAGCAAACATATGCAAACAATGCAAACATAACATCAATCTGCCAATATAGTATAGTCTGTAAAGAATGAAAGAGTATCAATACTTAGTAAACTCCAAATGTTATGAAAATTTACCACACTGTATAAAATTTATCATAGCTTATTATGCAGAAAGTTTCAACATTTTATCACATTCTGAATTTTCTAGGGAATTTTTTCAACAGCGGTAAACTTTCTGTTTTGAAACAGCAACATGTATACTTGCAAAATAAGCATGGTGAGGGCTATCCTTGAAATTTTTATTGAAATACAAGATGCAAAAAATTATTCCAAATAAAATCAAACAAACACTAACAAAATAAATTGATGCTCCAAGTAAAACACATATCGTGTGACGAATTAAATCATAGCTCCAAGTAAGGTTACCGATAATGTTAGAGACGATAGAGGGGATGCCTTCCGGGGCATCCCCAAGCTTTGTTGCTTGGATATTCCTTGAATGTTACCTTGGGGTTTCCTTTTGCATACCCAAGCTTAGGGAAATGTCACTCCTAATTCTCCTCATATCAACATCTCACCCAAAACTTGAAAACTTCAATCACAGAAAACTTAATGGAACTTCGTGAGATGGGTTAGTATGATAAAGAGCAAACCATTTCATTTTGGTACTTGAAATACAAGATCCATAATTTTTATCACACAATTCCTACTGTATATATTGTTTCCACAATTTATGTTGAGAAATATAAGCCATAGAAACTAGAAAAAAAGCAAACTATGCATTGAAAAACAGAATCTGTCAAAAAACAGAACAGTCTGTAGTAATCTGTACTCCAACCATACTTCTCCTACTATAAAAATTCTGAAAATTAGTACCACGTGGGAAATTTGTATATTAATATTATGAAAAAATAATCAACTCAAAAGAACTCTTATGTTAAAAACTAGAATTATTTTCGTGAGCTCAAAAGTTTATGTTTTTCAGCAAGATCAAATCAATTATCACCACACATGATCCCAAAGGCTTTACTTGGTAATTTATTGAAACAAAAGAAATAAAACATGATTAATACAGTATCTTAATCATGTGAACACAAAAAAACAGTAGGTAAAAGTATTGAGTTGTCTCCCAACAAGCGCTTTTCTTTTATGCCTTTAAGCTAGGCATGATGATTTCAAGGATGCCCGCATAAAAGTAAAGAACTGAAACATAAAGAGAGCATCATGAAGCATATGACTAGAACATTTAATCCTAAGCCACTTCCTATTCATAGGTATTTTGTGAGCGAAAAATTTATGGGATCAAGAATAAACTATCATAGGAAGGCAAAACAAGCATAGCTTCAAGATTTTCAACACATAGAGAGGAAGCTTGATATTATTGCAATAGCTACAAGCATATGTTCCTCTCTCATAATAATTTTCAGTATCATCATGAATGAATTAAACAATATATCTATCACATAAAGCATTATTTTCATGATGCATAAGCATAGAGATTTTGTTACTCTCCACATAAGCAAATTTATTCTCATCAATAGTAGTGGGACCAAACTCAACAAAATAACTATCATGTGATTGAAAATTAAAATCATGATGACAAGTTTCATGGTTATCATTATTATTTATAGCATACATGTCATCACCATGATCATCATATATAGGAACTTTGTTGTCATATTCAATAGCAACCTCTTCCAAAATAGTGGGTTCATCATTAAATAAAGTCATGACCTCTCCAAATCCACTCTCATCAATATAATCATCATAAATAGGAGGAATGCTTTCATTATAACAAATTTCCACATAAAAACTTGGGGAACAAAAAATATCATCTTCCTAAAACATAGCATCCCCAAGATTATGGCTTTGCATATCATTAGCACCATGGATATTCAAAGAATTCATACTAACAACATTGCAATCATGCTCATCATTCATTCCAATCATTTTATTGAATTCTTCTTCTATCAATTGAGCGCAATTTTCCAATCCATAATTTTGAATAAAGATATTATAAATATGATTAATAATATCATGCAACGTCAATTCCATTTTTTATGTAGTTTTCTTTTATAAACAAAACTAGTGATAAAACAAGAAACTAAAAGATTCGATTGCACGATCTAAAGATATACCTTCATGCACTCACCTCCCCGGCAACGGCGCCACAAAAGAGCTTGATGGCTACTACGCAACTTTATTCTTATACACAATTGTTGGGCCTCCAAGTGTAGAGTTTTCTAGGACAGTAGCAATTCTCCCTCAAGTGGATGACCTAAGGTTTATCAATCTGTGAGAGGTGTAGGATGAAGATGGTCTCTCTCAAACGACCCTGCAACCAAATACAAGAAATCTCTTGTGTCCCCAACACACCCAATACAATGGCAAATTGTATAGGTGCACTAGTTTGACAAACTGTAATATGGATGGTAGAAATATATTTTTATAATCTGAATAAATAAAAACAGGCAAGGTAGCAAATAACAAAAGTGAGAACAAATGATATTGCAATGATTGAAAATGAGGCCTAGGGTCCGTACTTTCGCTAGTGCAATCTCTCAACAATGCTAACATAGTTGGATCATATAACCATCCCTCAACGTGCAACGAAGAATCACTCCAAAGTTCCTATCTAGCGGAGAACATAAGAAGAAACTGTTTGTAGGGTATGAAACCACCTCAAAGCTATTCTTTCTGTTTGATCTATCCTAGAGTTCGTACTAAAATAACAGAAGCTATTCTTTCCGATCTATCTAATAAAGAGTTCATACTAAAACAATAGCAAATAATTTCAGATTCATAATACTCAATCCAACACAAAGAACTTCAAGGAGTACCCCAAGATTTCTACCAGAGAAACAAAGCCAAGAACATGCATCAACCCCTATCCATAGATTACCCCAATGTCACCGCGGGAATCCGCAAGTTGAATGCCAAAATACATATCAAGTGAATCAATACGATACCCCAATGTCACCATGAGTATTCAATTGCAAGACATATATCAAGTGTTCTCAAATCCATTAAAGTATTCAATCCGATAACAACGAAATCTCAAAGGGAAAACTCAGTTCATCACAAGAAGAGTATAGAGGGGAGAAACATCATATGATCCATCTATGTTAACAAAGCCCATGATATATCAAGATCGTGACATCTCAAGATCACGAGAGAGAGAGAGAGAGAGATTAAACACATAGCTATTGGTACAAATCCTCAGCCCTGAGGGTGGACTACTCCCTCCACATCGTGGTGGCCGGCGGGATGATGAAGATGGCCACCAATGATGATCTCCCCCTCCGACAGGGTGCCGGAACAGGCTACCGATTGGTTTTTGGTGGCTACAGAGGCTTGCAGTGGCGGAACTTCCGATCTAGGGCTACCTGGAAGGGTTTCGGAATATTTGGGAATTTATAGTGCAAAGAGGGGGTGCGGGAGGCCACCGAGGTGGGCACAACCCACTTGGGCACCCCCAGGTGTAGCTCTGGCCCATTGGGTTCCTTCTGGTCCAAAAAAATCTCCAAAAAGTTTCATGGTGTTTGGACTCCGTTTGATATTGATTTCCCGCGATGTAAAAAACAAGCAAAAAACAGCAACTGACACTAGGCACTTGGTCAATAGGTTAGTCCCAAAAAATGGTATAAATTTAATATAAAATGATTGTAAAACATCCAATAATGATAAAATAACAGCATGAATACTTCATAAATTATGGATACGTTGGATACGTATCACCGCTTAACATGGAAGATACTAACAACCCATGTGGCTCCATGAGCGGTCCAGGCACACAAAATAGATGCTCATTTGAAATTTTAGAGGTGGCACATGCAAATTTACTTGGAACGGCAGGGTAATACCGCATATAGGTAGACATAGTGGACTCTCATGGCAAGAAACTAGGTTTAAGGATATGGATGCACAAGTAGTATCTCTACTTAGTACGAAGTTTTGGCTAGAAAAAGGTTCTAAGCAAACACCACATGTTGGAGGATCCATAACAATATAACTTCTATGCAAATATACACAACCATAACTCATTACGTTGTCTTTCTTGTCCAACTTCAACTAATTTGCTCAAGTTTGAAAATAATTAATGGGTATTCACAATCATAGAAGATGTCCAAGATAATATATTTGTATGCGAAAGTTCTCTTCCTTGTACTAATCATTCACGAATTACTTGTATGACCAATATTGTGATTGTCAAACTTCAATAGATTTTACTTTATAAACCAGATGTGAAGCTACTAGTAAGCATAAAGCACACTGATAATTTCATATTTATGATATTTCATTGATTCAGAATTTACTCGTAGGATATAAGTGAAGCGCAAGAGTAAACATCAAACTACTCTAAAAAGATATAAGTGAAGATCAATGAGTAGTCAAACAATTGAGTAGCTAAGTGAGGACTCTCTCTCAATAAGTATTTTAAGATCTGATTATTTTATTATAACAGCAATCAAAACAAAATAAACGACATTGCAAGAATAGCACACATCATGTTGACAAATAAAAATTTAGGCTCAACATAGGCTAACCGATAGTTGTTGATGAAGAGAGGGGGGATGCGTAGCATCCCCAAGCTTAGATTATTGATACTTCTTGAAATATTTACTTGGGGTGCTTGGGTATCCTCAACGTTGAGCTTTCGTATCTTGCTTAATCCTCTCATATCCCGGTTTCACCTAAGTCTCAAAACCTTCATCCATAAGAACTCGAAAAGAACTCATGAGATAGGTTAGTATACATAAGAATAAATACACACTTTTTGTACTACAAATACAAGTTGCACAAAAAAATTCAAACATAATATACTATTTACTATCATTTCCACAATTTGTATCTATCAGTATAGGCTATGGAAACTATAGGATAAGTAGATAACAAAACTATGACAACAATCTGTCCAAACAGAATAGCCTGTAGCAGTTTATGAAAACAATGTACTTATTTAACTCAAAAAATTATGAAAAATTAGGACCTAATAAATAATTTCTATAACCATACTGTGTAAAAAATTCATTAAGTTTACACGTTCCAGTAAAATACAAAATTTCAAACACTACATAAAAAGTTTATTTTTTTACACAACACACACCAAACATGTAATTCAAGCATCCTAAGGGGCAATTCTTGGAACTTTTTATTGAAAAAAAAGATTATAAATAACACATAACATAGAACAACAAATTATAATGATGCTCCAAGGAAAACACATATCATGTGAAGGATAAAAATATAGCTCCTAGTAAGATGCACCGATAATGTTGGAGACAAAAGAGGGGATGCCTTCTGGGGCATCCCCAAGCTTAGACGCTTGAGTCTTCCTTGGATAGTACCTTGGAGTTCCTTGGTCATCCCCAATCTTAGGTCCTTGCTTCTCCTTGTTCACCTCATATCGGTATCTCACCCAAAACTTGAAAACTTCAACCACAAAACTTAACAGAACTTTGTGAGATGGGTTAGTGTAGTAAAGATAGATCATTCACTTAGGTACTATCAAGACAAGATTCATAATTGTTATAACATAATAACTACTGTATTCCATCATTCCCACAATCTATATCACCAAATATAAGTTATGGAAACACCCTAAAAAAGCAAACTATGCATGCAAAACAAAATCTGTCAAAAACAGAACAGTCTGTAAAGATCTGAATGATCACCATACTTTCCTTACTCTAACAATTCTGAAAAATTAGGAAAACGCATAGAAATTATATAGAAATTGTGTGTAAAATGTCCAGAATTTTTTGATGCTCAAGTAAAACCAGATGATTCATATACTCGACGCAAAACTTTCTGTTTTGGCACAAAATCAAACAAGCAAGTATCCACACTATCCCAAAGGCTTTACTTGGCACTTTATTGAAATAAAAGACACAAAACATTATTATTACAGTATATTAATCACGTGAACACATAAAAACAGAAAGTAAAAGTGTTGAGTTGTCTCCCAACAAGCACTTTTCTTTAATGTCTTTTATCTAGACATGATGATTTCAATGATGCTCGTATAGGAATAGTAGTTGAAACATGCAAGAGAGCATCATGAATAACATGAAAATCACATTTTAAGTCTAACCCACTTCCTATTCATAGGGATTTTGTGAGCTAACAATTTATGGGAGCAAGAATCAACTAGCATAGGAAGGCAAAACAAGTGCAACTTCAAAACTTTGAACACATAGAGAGGAAACTTGATATTATTGTAATTCATACAAGCATATGTTCCTCCCTCATAATAATTTTCATTAGCATCATGAAGAAATTCAAGAATATAAGTATCACATAAAGCATTCTTTTCATGATACACAAGCATACAAAATTTATCACTCTCCACATAAGCAAACTTCTTCTCATCCATAATAGTAGAAGCATCAAATGAAAATCGAATACTATAATTTTTTTTCCACATTAAAAGACTAATGTTCAGAAAATTCATATTCAAAATTATGAAAATAATTATCACTAATTTTAATAACATAAGTATCATCGCAATAATAATCATAAGTAGTGACTTTGTTCTCATCATAGTCAAGTGAAACCTCTTCCGAAATAGTGGAATCATTACTAAATAAAGCCATGACCTCTCCAAATTAACTTTTATCATTGTAATAAAATTAAAAACCATCCAAAATAGTGGTACAATAATTATCTAAAGTTTACACTCTTCCAAACCCACCTGCATAAATATCGCAATCATCATAAATAGGAGGCATGCAATCATCATAACAAATTTGATCATTCAAAGTAGGGGGACTAAAAATATTATCTTCATTAAGAATAGCATCCCCAAGATTTTGATAAACATTAATTGCAGAAAATAAATTCTCAAATATGTCATTCCCATCAAACATAGCATCCCCAAGCTTGTGGCTTGGCATATCATAACCACTCTCATCATTAATAGTATCAATAGCACCAATAGTACAACAATTATTATCATCATAATTTACCAAGTTGGTGCCAAAAAGATTTTCAAGATTATAAGAAGTGTTATTATCTTCCCAATCATAGTCATCACAGCAAGCAATAGGCATAGCGAAATCATCATCAAGTGTATCGTCTTCCACATTTATTTTTGATTCATCCCGGTGAGGCACAAAAATAATAGGAGCAACATCATTTGGGAGGGATACCTTTTTACCTATACTATTTCTTATTTTCTTCTTCTTCACCACACCATGCGTGGGTTTAATTAATTTTTTCGAGCTTCTTATTGATGAGGTTGGTTGAATAGGGAGATCCTCATCGTCACCTATTACATCGAAAGACAATCGGAGGTAAAGTGGAAAACTTTACCCTTTCATTAGTATTACTTTCATATTCTATTGGTTTTCTCATCTTTCTATAGTTGGCAATATAAGCATTCTCATTGCAATGTACCATGCAAAACAAACACACACGCACACACACACACATATATATATACATACATATATATATATCCATACATATATATGTTAGATTAGTTTCAGTGTCATCCATGAGAACGAATACTTCAAACCAACTATTTTTATGTGTCAATTTTCACTCCCCCAAAATAGACAAAGCTCATTATAAATTCCAAGGGTGATCAAGTCATTACAATATTTGGCCATGATTTGATCATGAAAAGTTTGCATTGGAAATTAAGATGAATGACTTTATTGCAAAGTTCACAAGTAATAGGACAAAGAGAATATAATTTTGTAGCAAATTCAACTATCACTTTGAGGAAAAAAATGGTTCTATCATGTTTATGCTTCTTACATAGTCTATCCTCCCTATAAAGCACGTATTTACAAACTTTATGCACTCCACAAAAAATTGACATGCTTATAAGAAACATTTTTATCATGACTAGTGCAATCATCATTAGTATTTTCGATATTCATAGAATTCATACTAACAATATTTCTATCATTCTCATCATTCAAGGAATTCCCACCAAGTATTTGAATAAATTCTTCCTCTACCAACTGAGTACAATTTTCCGAACCATCATTTTCACGAAAGACTTCAAAGAGACGAAACAATTGATGCAACCTAAACTCCATTTTTATAGTTTTCTTTTATAAAAACAAACTAGTGAAAAGAAAGAAACTAAAAGATTTGATTGCAAGATCTAAACATATACCTTCTAGCACTCACCTCCTCGGCAAAGGCGCCAGAAAAGAGCTGGATGCCTACTACGCAACTTTACTCTTGTAGACTCGTGTTGGGCCTCCAAGCATAGAGTTTTGTAGGACAGTAGCAATTTTCCCTCAAGTGGATGACCTAAGGTTTATCAATCCATGGGAGGTGTAGGATTAAGATGGTCTCTCTCAAATAACCATGCAATCAAATACGAGAAATCTCTTGTGTCCCCAACACACCCAATACAATGGCAAATTGTATAAGTGCACTAGTTTGGTGAAGAGATGGTGATACAAGTGCAATGTGGATGCTATATATAGGTTTTTGTAATCTGGAAATATAAAAACAGCAAGGCAACAAGTGACAAAAGTGAGCACAAATGGTATTGCAATGACTGAAAACAAGGCCTAGGGTCCGTCCTTTCACTAGTGCAATCTATCAACAATGCTAATATAACTGAATCACATAACCATCCCTCAACGTGCAATTAAGAATCACTCCAAAGTTCTTATCTAGCGGAGAACATAAGAAGAAATTTTTTGTAGGGTACGAAACCATGTTGCAGTTATCCTTTTCGATGGATCTACCCAAGAGTTCATACTAAAATAACCAAGTTATCCTAACTGATCGATCTATCCTAGAATTTGTACTAAAATAACCAAGTTATAATTTCCGATCGATCTATCTAAGAGTTCGTACTAGAATAACACCATATGATACACATCAACCAACTCTAATATCACCTAGATACTCCAATGTCACCACAAGTATCAGTGAGTTAATTATACGATACGCATCAAACAATTTCAGATTCATAATACTCAATCCAACACAAAGAACCTCAAAGAGTGCCCCAAGATTTCTATTGGGGAACACAGTATGAAAACGTGCAATCAACCCCTATGCATAGATTCCCAAGGTCACCGGAATCCGCAAGTTGACACCATAACATATATCAAGCGAATCACTTGAATACCCCAATGTCACTACGTGTATCCACATGCAATACAATTGATCTCAAGTCCATAAAAGTATACAATCTGGTAATAACAAAATTGCAAAGGGAAAACTCAATTCATCACAACAAGATAGAAAGGGGAAAACACCATGTGATCCAATTATATTAACAAAGACCGTGACACATCAAGATCATGCCATCTCAGGAACATGAGAGAGAGAGATTGAACAAATAGCTAACCATACAAACCGTCAGCCCCGAGGGTGGACTACTCCCTCCTCATCATAGCCTCCGTCGAGATGATGAAGATGGCCACCGGAGATGATTTACCCTCTCCGGCAGGGTACTCAAACGCCTCCAGATTGGTTTTTCATCGATGCAGAGAATTGCGATAGTGGAACGAGGAGTCTAGGGTTATTTCTCATGGTTTCTATATTTATAGGAATTTTTGGCGTTGGTTTCATGCGAAGGTGGGGCACGTGGTGAGGAACATACACCC
The DNA here is from genome assembly GCA_022496015.1 of Hordeum marinum. Lineage (NCBI taxonomy): Eukaryota > Viridiplantae > Streptophyta > Magnoliopsida > Poales > Poaceae > Hordeum > Hordeum marinum. Next base: position 333,790,477 of record CM039673.1, read on the forward strand.
GGGCACGCTAGGGGGGGCTAGCATGCCCTGGTGTGTAGTGCCCACCTCATGGATCTTCCGGCCCTCCAACGAAGCCTATAGTTCCTCTTTTGTTCCAAAAAAATCATCAAAAAGTTTTGGACGATTCCAAGAAGTTTCATTTTCTACACAAAAAGCAACACCATAGTAGTTCTATTGAAAATAGCGTTAGTCGGTGTTAGTTCTAAATAAATCATATAAAGTGCATCAAAATCGTATAAAAGTATTGTAAAGATAGGTGAATATGGCATGAATACTTCATAAATTAGCGATATGTTGGAGACATATAAGCAGGTTCCCGCGCACAAAACCATCCTATGCCTCTAGCTTCCCGCCCAGCTCGGAGAAATCCCCAAATCCCCAATGCTCGCCGGCCTTCTATATAAACGCTCACGATCGACAACTCCACATTTCCCTCACCCCCTCCATCCTAGTAGCTTGTGTGGTGTGCTTTTCTCCCAATCACCATTGGTACCGGCCGTTCATCGTCGCTCAACCACTCCGCCAGAGGACAACTCCAGCTGGGACGCTTCACCACATTAGCACGTCAGTCCTCTGAAGCGTGTAGTGCACGTGACGTCCCTGTTGGGTGTGCACACGCCTATAACTACACGCTCCACCAACGCTGCCTGAAGGCAGCAGCTCCTAGTGGCTGCTGTTGCCGCCGGGGCCGCCACCACATCACCATCCATGTTGGCCACGCCCCCGCCGTCAGGTGGCAGAGTCATCACCCGTTTCGCCACCGCGGACCGACTGTGGGACGTGGAGGCCCCCAAAGGCCCACCGCCAGGCTTCTATGACACAAACCTTGCATGCTACATCTACTTCCTAGAGAAGGAAGTGGAGCGCTAGGTCGCGCTGTAAGCACATTTGCTCCCTTGGTGATTTTGGTAATTAATAACAACATATATGTCATTGAACTAATGTTTCCACTAAGCATGTTTCAGGAAAAGTTCAATGATGGGTTGGCAAAAGGATTGTGGAATACCCCAACATGCAAAGCTTCAAGCTAGAGGACTCTACATTTTACCCTTTGTGACAAATCACTTTGAGTCCATAGGAAAGCCAATACTATTAAAAGGGGGTAAGGTTTTGTTGGTGAACAAAATGCTCATACATGCACAAGTGATAGTCACCACATACACCCATAAGCTCTTCCACAAAAGTCTGTCCAAAGCCAAATATCAAAAATCGGTGCAACCAACAATTTCCACTCGGTGCCATCGATTCTCAGCCTCAAACAGACTCAGCCAAAGCCTAGCATTGCGGTGCAACCGATTCCATTTCGGTGCCACCGAGTTTGGGTTGCCAACTTCCTATTTTGCAAGTTCACAAAATCGGTCCCACCGAGTTTTGTGAATCGGCATCACCGAGTTCGGCAATCTGACCGTTTGTCACCTTATCGATGCAACCGAGTTGTATGTATCGGTCTCACCAAGATTCAAAAGTTGCTACCTTTGAGGCAACTCAGAACCACCGAGATTAACACATCGGTGTCATCGAGTCTGACTTATTAGGTGTAACGGTTCGATTTTTGGAGATGCCTATATATACGCCTCCACCACCACTCACTCGCAAGAGAAGCACTCAGAACAGTTCCCCACTCATACCTACTAATTCTCTGAGAGAGAGCCACCTACTCATGTGTTGAGATCATCCCATTCCATTCCTACCATATGAATCTTGATCTGTAGCCTCCCCAAGTTGCTTTCCACCCAATGTATCTCTTCCACCAAGCCAAATCTGTGAGAGAGTGATTGTGTGTTGAGGACTCTATCATCTTGAAGCACAAGAGCAAGGAGTTCATCGAAATTATCGAGCCTATTACCTTTTGGAGGATGGTGCCTCCTAGATTGGTTAGGTGTCGCTTGGAGCCTCCTACTTCATGTTGTGGAGTGAACCAAGAAGTTTGTAAGGGCAAGGAGATTGCCTACTTCATGAAGATCTACCCCAAGTTAGGCTAGTCCTTCGTGGACGTAGGCCATCATGGTATAGTCAAGGTTGCTTCTTCGTGGAACCCTCTGTGGGTAGAGCCCTCCATGGACTCTCGCGACCGTTACCGTCCATGGGTTGAAGAACCCCTAAACGTGGATGTATAATAGCACCACCTATCGGAACCATGGGTAAAATAATCGTGTCACCAATTGCGTTTGATATTCCTACCCTTCATTTACTTGCATGCTTGTCTTTACTTTCCACTGCAATACTCGTAGACATGCATGTGTAGGGTGTACTTGACATACTATGAATGCTAAAATCTGCAAAGACCTAAAATGGGGAAAAAGTAGATTTTCAATTGGTCAAGTAGTCTAATCACACCCGTCTAGCTCTACTTTCGATGCTACAAGTGGTATCAGAGCATTGGTCTCCATTGCATTAGTCTCACAACCTAGGAGAGTATGGTGTCTAGTGAGGGAAATTATCACCTTAGAGTTTCATACTTTGATGGCACTAATCTTGCTAGTTCGAAGCACAAAATGAAAATGCATTTGCTTGGCCATAACCCCGCTGTTTGGGCTGTTGTTCGTGTTGGATTGCAAGGTGAACCATATCGCAAAGCGATGGTGGATGAATTGAAGATGTTGCAACTAAATTCTCAAGCATGTGACATTCTCTTCAACTGCCTATGCCCTGAAGAATTTAACCAATTCAGCCATCTTGAGAATGCAAAAGAGATTTGGGATAGTTTGGTTGATATGTGTGAAGGTACCGAATCTGCGAGAGAATCCAAGTTGGATGTTATTCAAAGTCAGCTTGACAAGTCCAAGATGAAGGATGGTGAAGGAGCCGCTGAGATGTACTCTACGATAGCCTCATCACCAATGAGATTGCCCGCTTAGGAAGCGAAGAAATGATGGACAAATGCATCATCAAGAAGATACTTCAAGCTTTGGATGATCAATATGAAACCGTATGCACATTGATCCAAATGATGCCCAACTACAAATATCTCAACCAACGGAAGTTATTGGAAGGATTGTTGCTCATGAGATGACACTCAAGGACAAGGAAGAGCTGCACCACAAGTCTAGCGGTGCTTACTAAGCCACAAGTGATGCTCCTGTTACCTCAAGAGACAACCTTGTCACAAATGAAGAGATAAGCCTCATGGTCAAGAAATTCAACAAGTTCTACAAGAATAGAAGAAAAGATCGAAGATCCAACTCAAGATATGAAGAGAAGTGTTCGTCAAGTCGTGACCGAAACTGCTACAATTGTGGGAAGCCCAGACACTACCATAATGAGTGCACGGCTCCTTACAAAAGGAAAGAAGAGTCACCAAGTAGACAAAGCTCAAGAGACGAGTCACCTCGAAGAGAGAGGAGTAGGGATGATCATTATGAACGAACACCCTCAAGGAGAAGTAGGGACTTGGAGAAGAAGGACAAGTACACCAAGATCTACTCAAGAAGAAGACATCAAGCTCATGTTGGTGAAGGGTTTCTGGCTCCGAATCCGACAACCACTCCGAGAGAATCTATCACTCCAACTCCGACTATAGTCAAGATGAAGGTGTTGCTAGACTTGCACTAGTGACAGCTGACTCCTACGACATATTTGATTCACCAAATGAAGGGAGTGGGTGTTGCTTCATGGCTAAAGGCCCCAAGGTATCACACCCCGATTATCCTGATTTCAATAGTGATGAATATGACTAGTAAATTGAAGATGACTTGCTATTTGACAATTCTAGTAATGTTAGTCAAATAAACTTGGTAGTACTCACTCTAGTCTAGATAAGTTGTGTGATGATGATAAGTTGGAAATACAACGACTAACTCAAGAACTAAAAACTCTTAAGTTAGCTCACAAGTCAACTCCAGAAGATCATATAGAGCTTGTAAGGACACATGAGAAGCTCCGCTTCGAGAAGCTCAATTTAGAGCAAGAGCATGAGTTCCTTAAAGCTATAAATGACGATGTTCGAAAGAAGACTTCCTCTTATCTAGCCAAACGACTTCTCTTGTCTACGTTCATGCCACAAGTTAAGACTAAGCAAGCTAGTAAAAAAGGAAAGAAATGTACCTCAACTAGTAGCAATAAAAATAATAAATCCGATGATATTGCTTCTAGTTGTTCTGTTGATCCCACTAACTCTTCTCTTAGCCAAGTTACACTTGAGCAAGAAAATGAACCTTTGAAAGGGATTATAGAGAGAGGTATCTACAAGAGTCTTGAAGGATGCAAACAATTTGAGGAGATTGTACGCAAGCACGGAGGATACCGGAAGAATCGTGATGTTGGCTACTTCAATGCTAATGGAGTTAAATGGGAAGAAGGTCAATACCATAATCCCAAGTTTGTTCCTCAAAAGGATAAGTATGAAAATACTCTCCCCAAGGGAACAAAATCTCAAGATGACCTTCTACCACAAGACCCCAAGCTCAAGGGCAAGAACAAGCTTCAAGAGGACATTGACTCATATGAAGATGAATCCTGAGCTTTCGTGAAGTGGGATCCCAAGGCTACTACAAGCTCAACTTTTACAAGTGCTACTTCAACACCAAGGATCCCCATCAAATTGATGTGGGTCCCCAACAAGAAGAACTAGAGAAGTTTTTGAGGGGTGACTCTGCCAATGAAATCCACTCACATTCATTATTGGCAAGAACTAGTTGCAATCAACATCAACATCATGCAATAGTTCAAGGAGTCACACATTCGCTCAAAGGTAAGCAAGGAACAAGGTATTCGACAAATCAATGGACATCATCACATATGCTTTGCACTCCATGTCCATAGATATCATTCTATTTGTCTCTTCTGTGTTGGGACTAACCCATGTAGGTGAGAAGAGTAAGGAAACAACAAGGATGCTCCCAACTCTTGGTGATCTTCATCAACCTTGAGCATCCACCACTACTTCACCTACATGAAGTCTTCATTGACAAAACCCAATATTAGCTTATCGCTCCTATGGGGGGATGTCACATCAAGGAGGAGCTTTACTCCAAGACATTCAAAGCATCTCATAGTATGTGACAACATAAAATGCTTTATGTCAAAGTGGTAACCCCACTTGTGCTTAAACGATGAGTATGACCTATGATCAAGTATTCTTACTTGGCTCCTAAGTCAATATACTCATATATAGATGACTCCGTCATCGCCAAAGTGCTTGTTAGATGATAATGTGTTTGTGCATGTTTGCCATGATTTCATTTGACATATTATTGTGTGAGCATGTTGGTTTGCATTTATTTACTCATTCAAGGTTATCCAATTGTTGCTATTTGGCTTTTGATTTTTCATTTGCCAATTGGATGTACAAGAATGCCTAGGACCACTCCTCTAGCTATCTATGCTTTCTCGCCTCATGTTCTATTCATGCTACATCACAAAATTTGAACAAGTACTTCTCGATCACTTTGTATGAGGAGCACTCGGAGTTCCGTGTCGACAAAGGACTGACCACCAAAACCTCCCAAGTGCATCTCGGTCGAACCAACTCAAAAATCTTGGTCTCACCGAATGCCTAGGGTTGATCTATTTTTTATCTCGGTAATACCGATTCCATATTCTCGGTTACACCAAGTTTCCCTGTCAGCTGAAAGTTAAGAAAATCGGTGACACCAAAAAATTAGAATCAGTGTCAGTGATAGCCAAGGGTATATAAGCTGTGGACCCCGACGCTTTGAAATTCAATCTCAATCGTCGCGCTCCAAAACCCTAAGGTGTCGCAAAGGACCCGCTGGTCGTCGCCCTTGCCTCCCTGCGCTCCTCCGCCGCTAGGATCTTCGCCGTCGACGGGAATCATCGCCACCATCCACGCCGTAGCGGATCCATCACCGAGCTAGGGTATGGATTCGACCCTTCTTGTGCTCCCTATCCAAATCTTGCACACTGAAGTTTATTCCATTGATAATCCACCGTTTGCAAACTGTTCCACCCACTGGAAATCTCATTAGATTAGCTAATCGATTTTTTTAGGTTTAGTTGCCCGCAAAACCGCATCTCGGTGATATCGAGTCAGAAAAATCAGTTCCACCGATTTCATTTTTGTGCTACCGAGGACAGTACTCGGTGAAACCGAGTTGTAGTTTTTGGTCCTACCGAAACTGCTGCCAAGTTTCTATTATGGGTATTGTGAGTTCGATAGCGCCGAAATGTGTGACTCGATGACACCAAAATTCAGTTTTGCAGTGAACTACATCTATGCTTTTTATGTTCAAACTTTCAAAAACCAGCTGGATTTTGTGATGACTTATCCTATTCCACTCTTCTCAACTCTATTCACAGGGCAGACATGTCAGATGGTGAAGATAGCTAGAATCTACAGGAGCAAAATGTTGATGTGAGTTTAGGAACTAGTCGTGAGTCCAGCTCTTTCTCAGATCCTGGCACCCCCAGTTCACATGGGTTGCCTAAAGCTGCAACAAGGACCAGGAAGAGACAGAATTCTGATGAAGAGGATTCTGACTTTGTGCCAGAGGAGGTCCTTGCTAAAAAGCAATAGAAAGTTATAAAGAAGTCTTCCAATGAGGCCACCTCATCTAGGAGGGTAGCCAGCAAGATATATGCACCTCCAGAAACAATGAGAACACCTAATAGTGCTAGGGAAACAATGTCTATTGAGCTTCGAAGGAAATGTTTTCCTAAGAAGGCAGGAGAGAAGAAGACAGCTAGGAAGAGAATCATCCGTGTTGTTGGCAGGCCTACCTCTATGTTTGAGGATCCAGAGGAGGCTGCTGGTGCTGGTGCTGCTGTTGCGGAGGAGGAGGAGGAGGAGGAACATGTTGTCAAGGCCCCTCCCAATAAAAAGCAAAAGAAGCTTCTGGCAGATGCTATGACTAAGCCTGGTCCCTCCAAGAGCACCAAGGCTGCATCCAAGAAGGTTGATGCACGGAAGTCCAAGAGGACTACCAAAGATATTCCTGCTACTGAGAAGAACAAAGGATCAACTTTCAGAGAAGCAGATGATGATGATGCTATGATAGTTTTGATGAACCTTAGACCTCACCTCCCTGATCACAATGCCAACCATCCTAGAGATGAGGATATGAAGAAGAGGAAGGATTCTGGTTTGAGGGCATGGAGAGCTATTGACTCGTATGCCCAGAGGAGAAAAACTGTTGTGGACTATAGATTATACACCAGGAGCAGCAAGACTTGTACGAAACTATCTTGCTTGAAAAGAGTCCTGCAGTTGGTGATATGAGATATGTTGACTGGAAGTATATCAAGGAAAATAAGAACTATTTCCCATGTGTGCAAGACAACTTCCACTGCATTGGACTTGATCAATTTGTTGGCAGAGAGTTCACTACTTGGAATGATGAGATGATTATGTAGTTCTACTCCACTCCTCACTTCTATGGAGATGGCAGGATAGTGTAGATGATTGAAGGAGCTAGATACGAATCTACAATTGAGGAGTGGGCTACCATCTTAGGAGTCCCAGAGGTATAGGATGGTGACTTGGATGTCTACTCTGAATCCAAGGAGAGCCACAATGCTATGAAGGATATGTACACTGCTGTCCCAGCTACTAACTTGCAATCACACAAGTTAGGATCAATTTACTTCCTCCATGTAGGCCTCCATACCATGAACACCATCTTGAGGCATACCTTGATGCCCAAGTATGGAGATGAGAAGATGATTTGTGGCTACTCCATCAACATGCTTATCCATCTTGACAGTCACACCAGGATTCGAGTGATGGACTTGATTGTTGAAACAGTGAAGAGGGTTGTTGCTGAGCAGAAGTGCTCATGCTTCTATGCACCCTACATTCAGATGCTAATCAAACTCCAACCTTGAGAAGTACATCTTTGCTCTAGATAGACCCCACTTGCCACTTCAGCCAGATTTCGAGGACAATGTTGTGGTGATGGACCCAGACCATCCCACATCAGCTGCAGCTCAAGCACAGGGACAGGCAAAGGCAGCTCGAGCCACTAGTGCTCAGGTCCCCAGATCTAGGAATGAGCAGATGGATTTCTTGATCTCTACTATCATGGGCATGAAGAAGGACAACAAAACCATTATGGATAGTCTGGAGAGCCTTATGAACATTTTTGAGGATAGAGTGAGAACTCTTAGTGACAAGATAGATGGGCAGACTAAGATAGTCAATGAGCTTAAGAAGGAAGTAGATGAAGCTCATATCCATTGCACCTCTTCAGAGTCTGAGTCTTCTGATGATGATGAGCATAGTGCACCTGTCAAGAATACTGCCCAGTATAAGGCACAGGTCAGGACACCTATAGTGCCAGCTCCGGAGACGAGATCTTCATCTTCTGCTCCAGCTATTGTGAATTCAGCTCCATCAGCCCCTTCAGTGCCTCTAGTGTCTACTCCAACTCTGTCCAGGACATCAGCAGAAGTGTTCACCGACGCAGTTCTCTCGACTGCGACATAGCCCACCGAAGGAGACCAGCCATAGAGGAATAATTAGCTATATCTCTTTGAGCTTTTTGGTACCTTTTTGCCAAAGGGGGAGAAGTTGTATATAGATTTAGGCTTCGAGTGAGAGAGCATTTGCCTTTTATTGCTGTTTTTAAAAACATTTGCTCTTTTGGTTTGGATGTGAGATACTTGTGTGCGTGTTTGATCATACGCTTTAATGTGTGTTGCTACTATTTCCTATCTTTTGATGGTTATGTGATGATCATTCACTTTGCTTTATGTGTTGTGCTATGTTATTAACTCTTATTACTCTCGCACACCACCAAGTTGTATGTGACATGGAAGAAGTGCCCCATGTACCTAATCGATTGTGCATTTGCATTCAAACGCAAATTTAAAAATAATGCACAAATTTAGGTGGAGCTCTTATTAATCATATACTTCTCAAAGCGACGATTATATTCATTGATTATATCATATTTTGACGCTTTGATCTATATGTTGTCATCAATTACCAAAAAGAGGGAGATTGTGAGCACATTTTCTCCCTTGGTGGTTTTGGTAATTAATAACAACATATATGTCCTTGAACTAATGTTTCCACTAAGCATGTTTCAGGAAAAGTTCAATGATGGGTTGGCAAAAGGATTGTGGAATACCCCAACATGCAAAACTTCAAGCTAGAGCACTCTACATTTTATCCTTTGTGAGAAATCACTTTGAGACCATAGGATAGCCAATACTATTAAAAGGGGGTAAGGTTTTGTTGGTGAACAAAATGCTCATACGTGCACAAGTGATAGTCACCACATACACCCACAAGCTCTTCCACAAAAGTTTGTCCAAAGCCAAATACAAAAAATCGGTGCAACCAACACTTTCCACTCGGTACCAGCGATTCTCAGCCTCAAACACACTCAGCCAAACCCTAGCATTTCGGTGCAACCGATTCCATTTCGGTGAAACCGAGTTTGGGTTGCCAACTTCCTGTTATGCAAGTTCACAAAATCGGTCCCACCGAGTTTTGTGTATCGGCGTCACCGAGTTTGGCAATCTGACCGTTGGTCACCTTATCGGTGCAACCGAGTTGTATGTATCGGTCTCACCGACATTCAAAAGTTGCTACCTTTGAGGCAACTCAGTACCACCGAGGTTAAAACATCGGTGTCATTGAGTCTGACTTATTAGATGTAACGGTTCTATTTTTGGAGATGCCTATATATATGCCTCCACCACCACTCACTCGCAAGAGAAGCACTCAGAACAGTTCCCCGCTCATACCTACTAATTTTCTAAGAGAGAGCCACCTACTAATGTGTGGAGATCATGCCATTCCATTCCTACCATATGAATCTTGATCTCTAGCCTAGCCAAGTTGCTTTCCACCCAATCTATCTCATCCACCAAACCAAATCTATGAGAGAGTGATTGTGTGTTGATGAGTCTATCATCTTGAAGCACAAGAGCAAGGAGTTCATCGAAATTATCGAGCCTATTACCTTTTGGATGGTGGTGCCTCCTAGATTGGTTAGGTGTCGCTTGGGATCCTCCTACTTCATGTTGTGGAGTGAACCAAGAAGTTTGTAAGGGCAAGGAGATCGCCTACTTTGTGAAGATCTACCCCGAGTTAGGCTAGTCCTCTATGCATGTAGGCCATCATGGTATAGTCAAGGTTGCTTCTTCATGGAACCCTACGTGGGTAGAGCCCTCTGTGGACTCTCGCGACCATTACCGTCCGTGGGTTGAAGAAACCATAAACGTGGATGTACGATAGCACCACCTATCGGAACCACCGGAAAAATCATCGTGTCACCAATTGCGTTTGATCTTCCTACCCCTCCTTTACTTACATGCTTGTCTTTACTTTCCGCTGCAATACTCGTAGACATGCATGTGTAGGGTGTACTTGACATAATATGAATGCTAAAATCTATAAAGACTTAAAATTGGGAAAAAGTAGATTTTCCACTGGTTAAGTAGTCTAATCACCCCCTCTAACACTACTTTCGATCCTACACACGCACACGAAGAAGCTCACCGACGCCGTGGCCACAACAGAATTCGCAATGGCAGCGCAGAATGCGGAGATCTACGTCAAGTCCCGCCGCTTCGAGGAGTGGTGTATTGAGCATCGGAGGGCAGCACTGGCAAGAAACGAACACGACTCCACCAACGGACACGACTCATCGGCAGGCTCCTCCTTCGCTGGCCCTTACTGAGCGTGCTTGATTCTGCTGGAAGTAGTACAAAGCCCCTTCATAGTACTACTAGTATTTAGGGGCTATTTGTTTAGTTCATGTAACAATAGATATGGTTGAACTGTACCACATACTTTAAATTAGCTACTATATATAGTTGAACTAGCTATTGCAGTATGTGGTTCGCAACAATTGGGGAAAAGTTTGTTCGATCTAGCTGTCGAGTTGAACTCTTTTGTACAAATATCACTACTTCATGTACCGTGAATTTCAGTTGCAAAATTGCACCCTAATTGTGATTTTGTTCCTGCAAATTTTTACAAATGTTAGTGCTACAATGTTGACAAATGTCAAGTTTACTAGATCGACAAATGCCAATCTTTCCAATTTTACAAACGACAATTTACCCAATACGATAGATGCAAATCTTCCCGGATTTTTTTGTACTAGGCACATGGGTCATATAGGAGAAACGTTTGCGATGACGCATTGCACCAATCCTTGGCGCCAAATTTTCACTTGGCTTACTGGTGAAGGAAAGATAGTTGTTGATCTGCAATTGGATATTTGATACATCTCCAAGTATCGATAATTTATGAAGTATACATGCTATATTGATCTATGTTTACAATGCTTTTATATAGTTTTGATGCACTTTATATAATTTATTTAGAACTAACCTGGACTGACGTTGTTTTCAGCAGAATTACCATGGTGTTGTTCTTGTGCAGAAAATGAAAGTTCTCGGAATCGCCTGAAACTTTTTTGTGATTTCTTCTAGAGGAAATAAGTAACATTGGCAAAGAACCACTCGAGGGGAGCCACCTGTGGGCCACAAGCCAATAGGGCGCGACCTGATGCCTTTTGGGGCCCACGTGGCTCCGTTGCGCGTGATTCCAACGCTGAAAATCCAATTAATCCTAGAAACCCATAAAATAAAGAGAGACGCCTCGTTCCATCATCGCAACTCTATGAAAAACCAATCTGGTGGCATTCTTGTACCTTGTTGGAGAGGCAAATCATCAGCGGGTGGCCATCTTCATCATCCTGGTGGAGGCCATGACGAGGAGGGAGTAGTTCACCCTCAGGGCTGATGGTTTGTACCAGTAGCTATGTGTTCAATATCTCTCTCTCTCTCTCTCGTGTTCTTGAGATGGCATGATCTACATGTATCACAGGCTTTGTTAATATAGTTGGATCATATGGTGTTCTTCCCTCTCTATCTTGTTGAGATGAATTGAATCGTTATCTAGATGTATCACGAGATTTGTTAATATAGTTGGAACAGATGGTGTTCTTCCCTTTCTATCTTGTATAGATTAATTGAATATTTTCCTTTGGTGTCACGTTATGTTGGATTGAATATTGTTGGTTTGAGAACAGTTGATGTACGTGTAACGCCCTAGACACAATCGCCGATGGTCGTTACCCCTGGTAGGATCTAGCCTAGCCCACACATCAATACTAGTCTTTTCTGCGCACTTTATCCTCACTCATGCACACCCGGGAACAACTTCCCCGTCGGACACCCATCCTAAAACTACTCCAAACCAAGCGACGATGATCGTTACCCCTGGCAGGATCTAGACTAGCCCCATAGATCAATACTAGTCTTTTCTGCGCACTTTGTCCTCCCTCGTGCGCACCAGGGAACAACTTCCCCATCGGTCACCCATCCTAAAACTACTCCAAGCCAAGCATGCTTAACTTGGGAGTTCTATTCGAATGGGCTCCCAGAAAAGAAGGAATTCCTTATTGATATGAGTTGTCTATCATCCCTAATGTGCCAGACTATCACATTACGTCTTGCATGGGATACCCATAGTGACATTGGGGTATTATATTGATTCACTTCATATACTTTAAGGCATCAACTTGCAGATTCTGGTGACCTTGTGGATCTATGCATCGGGGTTGATTGCACGTTTTCATACCACGTTGTCCGATAGCAATCTTGGGGGTTGGGGCGCTCCTTGAAGTTCTTTTTGTTGTATTGAATATGATAGATCTGAAATTGTTTGATGCATGTCGCATAATTTACCCACGGATACCTGAGGTGACATTGGATTATCTAGGTGACATTAGGGTTGATTGATATGTATCATTGGTATTATTTTACTATGAATTGTAGGGCTGTTTGTGACACTTATAGGAATAGCTCAAAAGATTGATTGGAAATAATAACTTTTAGGTGGTTCTACTACTTACACCACTTTCATTTATTTGTTCTCCGCTAGGCAGGAACTTTGGAGTGATTCTTTGTTGCACATACAGGGATGATCATATGATTCAACTATGATAGCATTGTTGGGAGATTGCACTAGTGAAAGTATGAACCATAGGCCTTATTTCCAAGCATTTATACAACATTTTGCTCGCTATTATCCACTTGCTACCTTGTTGTTTTTATATTTTCAGATTACAAAAACCTATTTCTACCATCCATATTGCACTTGTATCACCATCTCTTCGCTGAACTACTGCACGTATACAATTTGCCATTGTATTGGGTGTGTTGGGGACATGAGATATTCTTGTATTTGATTGCAGGGTTGTTTGAGAGAGACCATCTTCGTCCTACACCTCCCACGGATTGATAAACATTAGGTCATCCACTTGAGGGAAAATTGCTACTGTCCTACAAAACTCTGCGTTTGGAGGCCCAACATAGTCTACAAGAATAAAGCTGCATAGTAGACATCAAGCACTTTTCTGGCACTGTTGCCGGGGAGGTGAGTGCTTGAAGGTATATCTTTAGATCTTTCAATTAAATCTTTGAGTTTATTGTTTTTCACTAGTTTGGTTTTTAAAACAAAGCTAAAAATGGAGTTTAGGTTGCCTCATTTGCTTTGTCTTCATAATGTCTTTCGTGAAAATGATGGTTCAAAAAATTGTGCTCAATCGTTAGAGGAAGAATTTATGAAAATGCTTAATGTGAATTCCTTGCATGATTATAATGATTGGAATATTGCTAGTATTAATTCTCTGAATATCCATGATGCTAATGATATGCAAAGCCACGAGCTTGGGGATGCTATGTTTGATGAAGATGGTCTTTTTTGTCCCCCTACTTGCGATGATGATATTTAATATGATTATAGCATGCCTCCTATTTATGGTGATTATGATGATGCATATGCTATAAAGAGTAACGAAAACCATGAAACTTGTTATCATGATTTTAATATTCAATGTGATTATGTCAATCAAGAGTCACATGATAGTTATTTTGTTGAGTTTGCTCCCACTACTTTGAATGAGAAGAATTTTTCTTGTGTGGGTAGTAATAAAAATTCTATGCTTGTGCATCATGAAATGAATGATTTATGTGAGAGTTATATTGTGAGATTCCTTCATGATGTTGCTAAAAATTATTATGAGGGAGGAACATATGCTTGTAGGAATTGCAACAATATCAAGTTTCCTATTTGTGTGTTCAAAGTTTTGAAGTTATGCTTGTTTTGCCTTCCTATGCTAGTTGATACTTGCTCCCATAAATTTCTTGTTCAAAAAATCCCTATGCATAGGAAGTGGGTTATACTTAAAGGTTCATGTCATGTGATTCATGATGCTCTCTTGCATGTTTCAAATATTATTTTTATGTGGGCATCATTGAAATCATCATGCCTAGCTAAAAGGCACTAAAGAAAAGCGCTTGTTGGGGGACAACCCAACACTTTTACTTTGTGTTTTTAAGTGTTCATACTATTAAGCTACTGTATTAATCATGTTTCGTGTCTTCTATTTCAATAAAGTGCCAAGTAAAGCCTTTGGGATAGTGTGGAAACTTGTTAGTCTGATTTGTGCAAAAACATAAAATTGTACGTCTAGTACAGAATTTCTATGAATTTACTGGAGCTTAAAAACATTCGGAAACTTTTACACACTCTTTATATTCACAATCTCCGCGTTGTACTAATTTTTCAGAATTTTTAGAGTCAGGGAAGTATGGTTTTCATTCAGATCTTCACAGACTATTCTGTTTTTGATAGATTTTATTTTGCATGCATAGTTTTCTTGTTTTAGTGTTTCCATAGGTTATATTTGGTGATATAAATTATGGGAATGATACAAGACAGTAGGTATTATGTGAGAACAATTATAAATCTTGTCTTGACAGTACCTAAGTAAATGATCTATCTTTGTTACACTAACCAATCTCATGGAGTTCCGTCAAGTTTTCTGTGATTGAAGTTTTCAAGTTTTGGGTGAGACATCGATATGAGGAGAATATGGAGCAACAAGAACTCCCAAGGCACCCCCAAGGTAATATCCAAGGAAGACTCAAGCATCTAAGCTTGGGGATGCCCCGGAAGGCATAGCCTATTTCGTCTCCAACACTATCGATATATCTTACTTGGAGCTATATTTGTATTCATCACATGATATGTGTTTTGCTTGGAGCATCATTTTATTTATTGTTCTCTGTTATATGATTTTTATAATCTTGTTTTTCAATAAAAAGTTCCAAGAATTACCTTAAGATTCCTCCATTGCATTTTGATATGTGTTGCGTAAAAACAAAAACTTTTGTTGTAGTGTTTGAATTTTAATATTTTACTTGAATGTGGAAAGTTGCTGAAATTTTTATAGAGTGTTGTCATATAAATTCTCTATCATTTCCTAAATGTTCATAATCTTTTGACTTACATAAGCACACTGGTTTAATAGATTGCTACAGATTGTTCTTTTTGGACAAATTGTTGCCATAGTTTTGGTATCTACTTATCCTATAGTTTCCACAGCCTATATTGGTAGATATAAATTGTGGAAACGATAGTAAACAATAGATGATGTTTGAAAATTATGTGGAACTTGTCTTGGCAGTACATGAAGTGTTGATTTGTGTTGGAAATATGCCCTAGAGGCAATAATAAATTAGTTGTTATAATATTTCCTTGTTCATGATAATTGTTTATTATCCATGATAGAATTGTATTGATCGGAAACTCAGATACATGTGTGGATACATAGACAACACCATGTCCCTAGTATGCCTCTAATAGACTATCTCATTGATCAAAGATGGTTAAGGTTTCCTAGCCATGGACATGAGATGTTATTTGATAACGGGATCACATCATTAGGAGAATGGTGTGATGGACAAGACCCAAACTATAAACATAGCATGTGATCATGCCAGTTTATTGCTATTGTTTTTGCATGTCAAGTATATGTTCCCGTGACCATGAGATCATGCAACTCACTGACATCGGAAGAGTACCTTGTGTGTATCAAACGTCGCGACGTAACTGGGTGACTATAAAGGTGCTCTACAGGTATCTCCGAGGTTGTCTGTTGAGTGGGCATGGATCAAGACTGGGATTTGTTACTCCGTGTGACGGAGAGGTATCTTAGGGACCACTTGGTAATACAACATCACAATGAGCCTTACAAGCAAAGTGAAAAAAGATTTAGCCATGGGATCTTGTATTATGGAACTAGTAAAGAGACTTGCCGATAAATATATTGAAGTAGGTATAGTGATACCGACGATCGAATCTCGGGCAAGTAACATACAGAAGAACAAAGGGAACTGCATACTGGATTAACTGAATCCTTAACATAGAGGTTCAACCGATAAAGATCTTCATAGAATATGTAGGAATCAATATGGGCATCTAGGTCCCACTATTTTTTATTGACCGTAGAGGTGTCTCGGTGATGTCTACGTAGTTCTCGAACCCATAGGGTCTGCACACTTAAGGTTTGGTGACATGTTGGTAGTATTGAGTTATGTATGTTGGTGAACAAAGGTTGCTTGGAGTCTTGGATGAGATCCTAGATGTCACGAGGAGCTCCGGAATGGTTCGAAGGTAATGATTGATATATAGGAAAGTGGTATTTGTGTTTCGAAAAAAATTCGGGCACTACCGGTAGTGTAGCGGGAGTGGTGAATGGGTTCGGGGGGTCCACCGAGTGGGGCCCATCCACCCAAGGGACCACGTGGGCCTAGGAGGTGGCGCACCAGCCCATGGTGGGATGGGCATCCAGCCCCTAGGAGGCCTTGCGCAAGGGGTGGAGAGGAGGCCAAGAGGGGCCAAGTGGGAGGAATCCTACTAGGAGTCCACCTCCCTTGTGGGAGGTGCACTCCTCCCTCTCTTGTGCACAAATACCCTAGGGTTTTCCCTAGGGCACCTCCCACATACCCCCTCTCCTCCTATATATATTGGAGGGTTTTGAGGGCAGCCACCACCCCATGTGCTGCCCTCCTCCCTCTCGATCGTCTCTCTCCTCTAGATATGTTCGGTATAGCTTAGCGAAGCTCTATCGGATCAGCTCCACCACCACTGACACCGCGCCATTGTGATGCCGGAGAACTCATCTACCTCTCCACCCTCGCTTGCTAGATGAAGGAGGTGGAGATCGTCATCGAGCTGTACGTGTGCTAAACTCAGAGGTGCCGTCCGTTTGGTGCTAGATCGGAAGGACCATGATTGGATCGCGGGACGGTTCGTGATTGAATCGTGGGATGGATCGTGATCGGATCGCGAGATGGGTGGCGATTTGTACCGCGAAGACGTTTGACTACATCAATTGCGTTTATCAATGCTTCCCGCTTAGCGATCTACAAGGGTATGTAGATCCACTCTCCCTCTCGTATATGCTCATCACCATGGATAGATCTTGCGTGTGCGTAGGAATTTTTTTGTTTCCCATGCAACGTTCCCCAACAGTGGCATCATGAGCTAGGTCTATGCGTTGATGAAATCATGAGTAGAACACAAAGGAGTTTGTGGGCGTTGATGCTCAGATTGCTTCCTCCCTTGTTCTTTTCTTGATTCAGTGGTATTGTGGGTTGAAGCAACCCGGACCAACCTTAGTCGTACGCTTACGAGAGACCGGTTCCATCTACTGACATGTGACTTTGTTGCGTAAAGATGGCTGGCAGGTGTCTGTCTCTCCTACTTTAGTTGGATTGGATTCGACAAAGGCGGTCCTTGAGAAGGTTGAATAGCAATTTGTGTACCACCGTAGTGGTTTTGCATAGTTAAGAATCGTTCTTGCTAGATACCCGTAGCAGCCACGTAAAACATGCAACAACAATTAGAGAAAGTCTAACTTGTTTTTGCAGGGTATGTTGTGATATGATATGGCCAATTACATGATGAGATATATGTGTTGTATGAGATGATTATGTTTTGTATAGAATATCACAGCTTGCATGTTGATGAGTACGGCAACCGGAAAGAGCCATAGGGTTGTCTTTAATTATTGTAGTACCCGTGTGTCAATCAGTAAGCACTCTGTAATGCTTTACTTTATTGCTAATCGGTAGCAAAAGTAGTAGAAGCATGGTGGGCGCGACAAACCCAATGGAGACACGTTGATGGGCATCAAGATGATGGAGATCATGTTGTCGTGACGGTGATGATGGAGATCATGTCGGTGCTTTGAAGATGGAGATCAAAAGCACAAGTTCATGGCCATATCACGTCACTTATGATTTGCATGTTATGTTAATCCTTTTATGCATCTTATAATTCTTAGGACAAAGGTAGCATTATAAGGTGATCCTTCACTAAAATTTCAAGATAAAATTGTGTTCTCCCCGGTGTGCATAGTTGCGAAGGATCATCGTTTCAAAGCACCACATGTTGATCGGGTGTGATAGACTCTACGTTCGCATACAACGGGTGCAAGCCAGTGTTGCACGTGCGGAACACTCAGGTAAAACTTCGAGAGCCTAGCCTGTACAAACATGGTCTTGGAACACAAGATACCGAAAGGTCGAACATGAGTCATATAGTAGATTTGATCAACATGGAGATGTTCACCATTGAAACCACCTCATCTCATGTGATGATCGGACTTGGGTTTGTGAATTTGGATCATGTAGCACTCGGATGACCGGAGGGATGTCAATTTGAGTGGGAGTTCTTAAGTAATATGATTAATTGAACTCATTGTCATGAACATAGTCTAAAGTTGTATTTGCTAAATTATTAGATCAATAGTCCGCATTGTGGCTCCCTTGTGTTTATGATATGTTCTTAGATAAAATAGAGTTGAAGATGATGGTAGAAATTATGCGGACTAGGTTCGTAAACTGAGGATTGTCCTCATTGATGCATAGAAGGTTTATGTCCTTGATGCACCGCTCGGTGCGCCACCCCCTCTAGAGTCATCTATGGATGTTGTGAACATCTGACAGGCACGTTCTGACGACTACTTGATAGTTCAGCGCGTCATGCATTATGGCTTAGAATTGAGGCTCCAAGACGTTTTGAACATCACAGAGCATTTGAGATGTTCCAAGAGCTGGAATTAAGATTTCAGGCCCGTGCCCATGTTGAGAGGTATGAGACCTCCAACATGATACTTTGCCTGCAAAATGAAGGATAATAGATCAATCAGTGAGCATGTGCTCAGATTGTTTGAGTTCTGCAATCGCTTGAATCGAGTGGGAGTTGATCTTCCAGATAAGATAGTGATTAATATAGTTCTCCAAGTCATTGTCACCAAGCTACGGGAGCTTCATGATGAACCATAAATCTGCCAGGGATGGAACAAATGATCCCTGAGCTATTTGCGATGTTTGACATTGTGAAGGTAGAAATAAGGAAGGAGCATCAAGTGTTGATGGTTAGTAAAACCACTAGTTTCAAGAAGGGCAAGGGCAAGAAGGGAAAACTTCAAGAATGACAAGCCAGTTGCTGCTCCAGTGAAGAAACCCAAGGTTGAACCCAAACCCGAGACTGAATGCATCTATTATGAGGAGAACGGTCACTAAAGCATAACTGCCCTAGATACTTGGTAGATAATAAGGCTAGCAATGTCAATAGAAGAATATTTTATATACGTTTTATTCATGTGTACCTTATTAGTACTCCTAGTGGCACCTGGGTATTAGATACCGGTTCAGTTGCTAAATGTTGGTAACTCAAAATAAAAGCTACAAAATAAATAAAGACTAGCTAAGGGCGAGGTGACGATGTGTGTTGGAAGTGTTTCCAAGGTTTATGTGATCACCATCTCACGTTCTCTCTACCTTCGGGTTTAGTGATGACCCTAAATAAATGTTATTTGGTGGTTGCGTTTAGCATGAACGTGATTAGATCATGTTTATTGCAATATGGTTATTCATTTAAGTTAGATAATAATGGTCATTATGTTTACGTGAATAATACCTTCAATGGTCATGCACCCAATGAGAATGGTTTATTGAATCTTGATCGTAGTGATACACATGTTCATAATATTGATGCTAAAAGGTGCAAAGTTAATAGTGATAGTACCACATACTTGTGGTACTACCGCTAAATGTCATATTGGTGTAAAGCACATGAAGAAACTTCATGCTAATGGATCTTTGGACGCATTCGATTTTGAATCGGTTGGGACATGCGGACCATGCCTTTTGGGAAAGATGACTAAGACGCTGTTTTCCAGTATGATGGAGTGAGCAAGTGACTTATTGGAAATGATACATGAGTCCAACGAGTGTTGTAGAGTGCGGTGGATATTGTTATTTTCTTACCTTCACTAATGATTTGAGTATATATGAGTATATTTACTTGATGAAACACAAGTCTGAAACGTCTGAAGAGTTCAAGCAAATTCAAAGTGAAGTTTGAGATCATCGTGACAAGAAGATAAAATATCTACGAGATGATCGTGGAGGTGAATATCTGAGTGACGAGTTTGGTATACAACTTAAGACAACGTGAAAGTTGTTTCACAACTCACGCCACCTAGAACACCATAGTATGATGGTGTGTCTGAACGTTGTAGTCATGCTCTATTGGATATGGTGCGTACTATGATGTCTCTTATCGTTTGGCCACTATCGTTTTGGGTTATGCATTAGAGGCAACTACATGCACTTAAAATAGGGCACCATCTAAATCCGTTGAGATGACACCATATGAATTATGGTTTGGCAGAAACCTAAGTTTTCATTTCTTAGAGTTTGGGGATACGACACTTATGTCTGATAAGCTCGAACCCAAAGCGGAAAAGTGCATCTTCATAGGATACCTTGAGGAAACAGTTGGGTATACCTTCTATCTCATATCCGAGGGCCAAGTGTTTGTTTCTAAAACCGAGTCCTTTCTCGAGAAAATGTTTCTCTCGAAAGAATTGAGTGGGAGGAAAGTAGAACTTGATGAGGTTGTTCAACCGTCACTTCAGTTGGATAGTAGCATGACGCAGAAAGATGTTTCTACGATGCCTACACCAAGTGAAGAGGAACCAAATGATGGTGATCATGAAGATTTAGATCAAGTTACTACTAAACCTCATAGGTCGACAAAGACTCGTACCGCCCCTTAGTGGTACGTCAATCTTGTCTTGGAGGTCATGTTGTTAGACAACAATGAACCTACGAGCTATGAAGAAGCGATGGTGGGCCTGGATTCCAACAAATGGCTAGGAGCCATGAAATCCGAAATAGGATCCACGTATGAAATCCAAGTATGGACTTGACTTGCCCTTTGAATGGCAGGTCGTTGAGTACAAATGGACCTTTAAGATGAAGACAGACGCTGATGGTGAATGTCACCATTTATAAAGCTCGACTTGTCACAAAGAAGTTTCCGATAGGTTAAAGGAGTTGACTGCGATGAGACTTGCTCACCCATAGCAATGCTAAAGTCTGTTGAAATTATGTTAGCAATTGCTGCATTTTCCAATTATGAAATTTTGGCAGATGAATGACAAAACATAGTTTCCTTAACAGTTTCCGTGAGGAAAGGTTTTATGTGATACAACCGGAAGGTTTTGTCACTCCTTTGGATGCTAAAAGGTGCGCAAGCTCCAGCAATCCTTCTGTGGGCTGGAGCAAGCATCTCAGAGTTGGAATATATGCTTTGATGAGCTGACCATATTTTTTCGGTTTATAGAAAGTTTATGAGAAACTTATATTTAAAAGAAAGTGAGTGGGAGCACTATACATTTTCTGATAAGTATATGTGATTGACATATTGTTGATCAGAAATGATGCCAAATTTCTGGAAAGCATAAAGGGTTGTTTGAAAAGAGTTTTTCAAAGGAAGACTTGGATAACTTAATTGTTGGGCATCGAGATCTATAGAGATAGATCAAGACATCTGATAAGATTTTCAATGAGTACATACCTTAACAAGATTTTGAAAGAGTTCAAAATTGATCAGTCAATGAAAAGAGTTCTTGCCTGATTTGTAAGGTGTGGACTTGAGTGATTCTCAAAGATTGACCACGACAGAAGAAAGAGAAAGGATGAAGGTCGTCCCCTATGCCTTGGCCGTAGGCTCTATATAGTATGACATGCTTTGTAACGCACCTGGTGTCTGTGCCTTGCCATGAGTCTGTCAAGGGGTACAAGAGTGATCCAGGAGTGGATCACTGGACAATAGCCAAAATTATCCTTAGTAACCAAAGTACTGGGAAATATTTCTCGATTATGGAGGTGATAAAGAGTTCATCATAAAGGGCTACATTAATGCAAGATTTAACACCAATCCAGATGACTCTTAGTAGAAATCCGGTTATGTATAGTGGAGCAGCCATTTGGAATAGCACCAAGTGGAGCATGGCAGCAGTATCTATAGTATGACATAGAGATTTGCAAAGTACACACGGATCAGAATGTTGTAGACCCGTTGACTAAAACCTCTCTCACATGCAAAACATGATCGAACCCCAGAACTCATTGGGTGTGAGATTCAAAACAATGTAAATCACATAGCGATGTGAGCTAGATTATTGACTCTAGTGCAAGTGGGAGACTTTTGGAAAATATGCCCTAGAGGCAATAATCAATTAGTTATTATCTTATTTCCTTGTTCATGATAATCGTTTATTATCCATGCTAGAATGGTATTGATCGGAAACTCAGATACATGTGTGGATACATAAACAACACCATGTCCCTAGTATGCCTCTAATAGACTAGCTCATTGATCAAAGATGGTCAAGGTTTCCTAGCCATGGACATGAGATGTCATTTGATAACCGGATCACATCATTAGGAGAATGATGTGATGGACAAGGTCCAAACTATAAACATAGCATATCATCGTGTCAGTTTACTACTATAGTTTTCTGCATGTCAAGTATATGTTCCTATGACCATAAGAGCATACAAATCACTAACACTGGAAGAGTACCTTGTGTATATCAAACGTCACAATGTAACTAGGTGACTATAAAGCTTCTCTAAAGGTATCACCTAGGGTGTATGTTGAGTGGGCATGGATCAAGACTGGGATTTGTTACTCCGTTTGATGGAGAGGTATCTTAGGGACCACTCGGTAATACAACATCACAATGAGCCTTGCAAGCGAAGTGACTAAAGAGTTAGGCACGGGATCTTGTATTATGGAACGAGTAAAGATACTTTCCGGTAACGAGATTGAACTAGGTATAGAGATACCGACGATCGAATCTCGGCCAAGTAACATACCGAAGAACAAAGGGAACTGCATACGGGATTAACTGAATCCTTGACATAGAGGTTCAACCGATAAAGATATTCGTAGAATATGTAGGAACCAATATGGGCATCCAGGCCCCGCTATTGGTTATTGACCGTAGAGGTGTCTCGATCATGTCTACATAGTTCTCGAACCCACAAGGTCTGCACACTTCAGGTTCAGTGATGTTTCAATAGTATTGAGTTATGTATGTTGGTGACCGAAGCTTGTTCGGAGTCCAGTATGAGATCCCGGACATCATGAGGAGCTCCGAAATGGTCTGTAGGTAAAGTTGATATATAGGAAAGTGGTATTTGGGTGGAAAAGTTTTGGCACTACCGGTAGTGTACTTGGAGTGACGAATGGGTTCCGGGGGTCCACCTAGTGGGGCCCACCCACCCAAGGGACTACATGGGCCTAGGAGGTGGCGCACCAGCCCCTAGGAGGCCTTGCGTAAGGGGTGGAGTGGAGGCCAAGAGGGGCCAAGTGGGAGGAGTCCTACTAGGAGTCCACCTTCCTTGTGGGAGGTGGACTCCTCCCTCTCTTGTGTGCCAAGACCCTAGGGTTTTCCCTAGGGCGCCTACCACCTATCCCCTATCCTCCTATATATATTTGAGGGTATTGAGGGTAGCCACCACCTGAAAAGGCACGTGTTGCCCTCCTCCCTCTCGATCGTCTCTCTCCTCTAGATCTGTTCGGTATAGCTTAGCAAAGCTCTGTCGGATCAGCACCACCACCAAGTCATTGTGCTGCCGGAGAACTAATCTACCTCTCCACCCTCACTTGCTCGATCAACGAGGTGGAGGCCATCATCAAGCTGTACGTGTGCTAAATGCGGAGGTGTCGTCCGTTCGGCGCTAGATCGGAAGGACCGTGATTGGATCGCGGGGTGCTTCATGATTGGAGCGCGAGACGGATCGTGATCGGATCGCGGGACGGCTGGCGATTTAGATCGTGAAGACGTTCGACTACATCAACCGCGTTTATCAACTCTTCCCGCTTAGCGATCTACAAGGGTATGTAGATCCACTCTCCCTCTCGTAGATGCTCATCACCATGGATAGATCTTGCATGTGCATAGGAAATTTTTGGTTTCCCATGCAACGTTCCCCAACAATTTGTTCTTATGTGTACTAACCTATCTCACGAGTTCTTTTCAAGTTTTGTGTGGATGAAGTTTTTGAGAATAGGTGAAACCGTGATATGAGAGGATTGACCAAGATATAAAAGCTCAAGCTTGGGGATGCCAAAGGCAACCGAGGTAAATAATTCAAGAAGTCTCAAGCATCTAAGATTGGGGATGCTACGCATCCCACCTCTCTTCATCAACAACTATCGGTTAGCCTATGTTGAGCTTAAATTGTATATCTCCACATGATATGTGCTATTCTTGGAGTGTCTTTTGTTTTATTTGTTGTTTGAATAAAACTAGCAAAGTGGCCCTCACAAATGCAAGGGCATCTCTTTAGTTGAAATTTTCATGAACTTGCGTTCAACACATTGGGTCTAAGTTAAATTTACGCTTTTCATGGATATTGACATTAGCTGACAGGAAATAACATGGTCATATTTGCACCGCAAATACTGTGCTTAATAAATATGACATGTGCATGTAACATCTTTAATTATTTTATTTGCGGCAAATGATATGGTACTCTTTTATAAGTGTTGTATTAATTAACATAAGTGCCATTGATACCGTTTCTTAGCTCAAACATAATTTTTGAGAGTTAGCGTATCAATTTTATATGATGTTATTCTGGTGTGTGAACACTCATATCATTGGTCATTCATATTATATGTATGCATATTTTCTATTGAAATAAAGATCAAGAGTCTAGCAACGCACTTACCGGATGATGTTATGAGGCTTCTAAAAAATATTTTTTAATCAATTTGATAAAAGGATAATTTTCTCAATAATAGATTGTAAAAATAAATAATTAGAAAATTTACTTCAAGTGCCTTTTTTAGATATTCCCTTCTTAATCACTTCGTCATTCGGAAATACATAACAGTTTAGACATGTACAGTATCTGGGTGATACAAATTTTTACAACAATGGTGTATAGTATATACGCTTCTAAACACTAAAGGTGAATGAAACAAAGAAATATTTTTCAACATACGTTTCTTATTTTGAACAATTTTGGTAATATATTTATATGGATATTCAAAGTCAGAGAAGTCTGACTTCAAGTTTTTAAAAATGACACTAAAATGGAGATCTAGCCACATCTTTGTGTATAGTTTGCCTTGGATATATGTCACTTGTAGATGAACAAAAACAATGTAAAGTAACTTGGTGATTGCTTACCATGTCTAGATTAAAAGAATATTTTATTCATGTCAAAAATTAGTCCATTGACATTAAATGACCAATTCGATACTTGCTTCGCTTTTCTATATATATCTAATGTGTACAGACGATACTGGCAATATTTAAGTGGGATTTGGTGACAGTTATCATTTGAATGTTGTGTCTATTAGTGTTGGCAGCATGCCCACCTTTAAACACATGTAATACTATCTACCATCTTTTAGATGATTAACATATGCAAGTATGAACTTAACCATGTCAGCGGTAAGCACACCAATTCAAATTTGTTGCAAACATAGAAGTCAATGCAATGTAACCAAAAATGGAAAATGAATACTCTATTTATCTGGTAAGAGAAGTTTTAATTTGTGCCTTAGCATAATCACTAATTTTTTTTTCAAAGAAAAATAATACACATAAGAACTTGTACCCGTGGAGACTTGACCCGGGGGTTGGATTGTATGATACATTCTCCAAACCAAGTTCGCAACTCTCACTATGTTGCTAATATTAAAAAAATGGATATTGTTGAAATGTTTTTTATGGCGAACCTAATGACCATATTCTCACGTAATAAACAAAATAACCCTTTTCTAGTGTAAGTTTAATATGATGTGTATGTGGTACAAACGGAAGCGTTACAAAGCACAATGTATGTTTATTTTATTGGTAGAACTACTCACATAGTTATTCAAGTATGGATCTTAACAAAAAAGCACGAAACATATGCACCAATGATTGTGTATGTGCTTCCATTCTGTCGTTTCACTCTAGTACTTTGGACATCATATACGTCGGCGGCTCGGCGCCCTGGACAATGTGGCCATCCTGAGTGTGTAAAGCTACAGATGCAAAGTCCCCTCACCATCGAGGAAACACCTCATAATTCAGTTTGTTTCTTGGCCAGGTAGGAGTAGCATTAGGGCATATTGGAGAATGACACATGTATTTAGTCTGAAAAGCTGTAAAAATAACTACATCAAGATAATCGTCTTACATGAATATTGAACGACCGCGAGAGGAAATCAACCTTGGTTGCATTGAGTATGGTAGAGCTATATTGTATTCAACTACGGAACCAATCGATCATGCTATTGATGCCGACATCAAGGACGGCCATGCATATTGCACGTGTGTATACTTATTCAAGTGGGCAAGCATGCATAACTTGATATATGCCTAGAGTGCTAGAACATAAAAAGATGAACATCATAATCACATAAAACTGAAATAGCGACCAAATAGCCTACACTCTTTGCATTGGTGGACATACTACAAGAAGGTACAGTTTGGCAAGGAAACGTACATACGTGTGTATGGATTGGGGAAACTGAAAACAATACATCTTTCTCATGATGATCCCTATGGAATACTTTTCTTTCATGTATGCCGATGTAAATTATGTTGACCGGAAAAGACGTAATTCATTATGGTACATGCACAAACATATATTCAGTTTCTATTGATTTATTTAGGCACTTCCTAAAACTTTTCGGGACACATTTCTACTACAAACAGAAGTTGTGCATAATCCAGATTCGTGGATGTGTATATATAATGAGCCTATAACAGATTCATGGTATAAGTATGCAGGATAAGAGATGTTTTCGCTGTAAAAAATAATTATACTGACTGCACGTAATGAATTCGATTTTTTTACAACTTATTGGGCTTGTACAAATTACAAGTATAGGCAAAAATAATAACATTGTAATTGTCCTAGTTGCATTACCATTATGGTCGAGAGAGTCAAAGATGAAAATTTTGGTGCATGTCTAATTTGTTGTTCTTTTGGCCAGAAAAATATAACTGAGTTTGGTCTTAATTTTTTGTTAAAAATGAGCTTATATATGCTCAACTGCATCATCGGTGTTCCTACTTTAGATCAGATAATAGTTGTAGAATTTATTCACGGCTTAATTTTTACCACATTTACACTAAGATGCTCACATGGAAATATTCATTTTTTTCTCAGTAACAAACATCAAATCTATGCACATTGTTCTATTAGCAAACATGTGATATTCATGCCACATATAGTAACATACGATCGGATAGAGGAGATGCATTTTTTAGATTATTGGTGATCTGATTTTAAATATTTATCTTCAAAAAGTAGGGATTCTGACCATGGCAACACATATATGTATCCACATATGAAATAGATATTTTTGTGCATGTGGAAAGCTTGATTGAGTTTATACTTGTAATGATTTTTCATA
Organism: Hordeum marinum; assembly: GCA_022496015.1. NCBI lineage: Eukaryota > Viridiplantae > Streptophyta > Magnoliopsida > Poales > Poaceae > Hordeum > Hordeum marinum. Next base: position 333,817,982 of record CM039673.1, read on the forward strand.
TAGTCAATTCTCCTTCTTATTACAATACAATAAAGTACGCATGTATGAAGAATGGTGTGCTTCGCCATATACGATAAATCGGCGATACAACCCTTAAAGCCAATCGTAGGATGAAGTCGTACTTCTAATAGATGTGTTAACTTGCCAGGCACTACGTATTGAAGAAAAAAAGAGTAAACCAATCAAAGTAAATACTTCTACTTACAAACAATAGATGTATATAAAATACTCCAGCTTGCTTAGCATGTCCGTACACCAAACCTACAGTTTGCCATTACCTTTACGTGAATCTATAGGGCAGGAAGCACATGATGCAGCTGGCACACGTACATGTATACCTAAGAAATACCTATAAGAAGCTCATGGAACTGCAGCCATCTAGTACTCGTCGCCATCCGTTCATCTTTTTAGATGGGAACGGATCTGCAAATCGGTTGTTCATGGAGATTTCGACAACCCCGATTCTTCTTTTCCATTCAGACTGGTTCATGTCCAGACAATTAAATAGGGATTGTGAGGGATGCATACATGAACAACATATTTCACAGCCGGCAAGTACTAATATGATATTGCATGAAGAACATGGTAGATCTGATCCTTTCTTGACTGGACCCTTTCACGGCCGCCGGGCGGGCAATTAATTAGGAACTAACCAAGAGACAATTTTCTATGTAATGTCAAAGGTGGGTAATTTCTTTCGTTAAGATTCATTGGCTGTAGACTGTTGATCTATAAAATCTACGACCAGTTTTTACTGATTTACGTGGGATTTTCTACCATAATTCTCTTTTATCTGGTGAACCTGTAAATTACTTTTTATATATAATAGATTCTCAGATCTGAAAATCTTTGTTGAGAGAGAGTCCTTACATAGCTACTTTATTGTTTGACTACTCATTGATCTTCACTTTTGAGAGTAGCTTGTTGTTTCCTCTTGTGCTTCACTCATATCCTCAGAGTAAATTGCGAATGAAAGAAATATCATAAATATGAAATTATCAATGGGCGTTTTTCTTAGTAGTAGCTTCACATGTACTTTGTAATGTAGAATCTACTAAAGTTTTACAATCACAGAATTGGTCATACAAGCAATTCATGAATTATTAGTATAAGAAAGAGAACTTTCACATATAAATATATTATCTTGGACATCTGTTATGATTGTGAATACCCATTAATTATTTTTACACTTCATCAAATAGTTGAAGTTTGACAAGGAAGACAACGTAATGGTTATGTTTGGGTATTTTTGCATAGAAGATATATTGTTATGGATCCTCCAACATGTGGTACTTGTTTAGAACCTTTTGGTAGCTAAAACTTTGTACTAAGTAGAGATACTACTTGTGCATCCAAATCCTTGAGCCAAGTTTCTTTCATGAGAGTCCACCATACCTACCTATACATGGTATTTCACTGCCATTCCAAGTAAATTTGTGTGTGCCACATCTAAACATTCAAATAAACATCAGTTTTGTGTGCTCGTACCGCTCATGAGCGACGGGGCGGTCATTATCTTCCATGCTAAGTGAGTTATTCTCAAGATGAGTGTGTATTCACTTGTCATTGCACGAGAGAGGCTGGTAAAAAGGATGTCTAGTCCTACATAACATAAATAAAATAAAATAAAACTGTCCCAAGAAAGTTGAATGATGTGATTTCGGCCAGCTATGGAATGCGTTTGAATGATGTAGGGGGAGTAAAAATTTAAATTCTGTTTGGGAACCGCCAATAATGTGATTAGCATGGAAGATATTGAAAACTTTGTTGTGACACTCCCAGGAAAAGCACACCACTGAAAATTACATATTCATCTCTGTGTTAAACAATGAGCTCTAGCACATATGCAAGTCCCTGCTTCCCTTTGCGAAGGGACAATATGTTTACTTTCATGATTACTTACCTGCATGTTGAGTAAACTTCCTATTCCAACCTCAATCTATTAGCTGGCAAACATCATGTGGTGGGTAAAGATCCAAACACATATATCCAGTCAAATATATTTGATCATGATTCATTATTGTTGACAATTATCTTTATGATAAGTATGCTGGGGGGCAAAACTTTAAGCCCCTATCTTTATCTGTGTTCGATGGATGTTCTTTGTTCTAAAAATATGCTTTGAGTTTTAGAAATCATAGAAGACTATATGATAATTGCGTATGTGGAGCTGTTACTAGACTTGGTGATGCATTGAAATTGTTTGGTGACCAAGAACATAGATTGTTAAGTTTCCAGTGAATGAATTGTTTGAACCATGACATGTGAATTGATTGCTACTCTATCATTGTGATTTTGATGAGAAAAAGTTGCTAGTTATGATGCAAGAAGAATGAATGAAATTATCCTTGATCAAACTTATATAGTATGCTAGCATTCATACTTCATAAATTATTTCTTTTATCATTTACCTACTCGAGGATGAGCATAGATTAAGCATGGGGATGCTGATACGCCTCCAACATATAAATAATGTATGAAGTATTCATGCCATATTCACCTATGTTTACAATACTTTTATATGGTTTTGATGCACTTTATATGATTTATTTAGAACTAACACAGACTGGTGATGTTTTCAGCAGAATTACCCTGGTGTTAGTTTTGTGCGGAAAATGAAAGCTCTCGGAATCGCACGAAACTTTTATGTGATTTTTTATGGAGGAAATAAGTAACATTGGCGTGAAGAACCACTATAGGGGAGACACCAGTGGGCCACAAGCCAACAGGGCACCCTGATGGCTTATTGGGCCCACGTGGCTCCGTTTCGTGTGATTCCAACGCTGAAAAATCCTAGAAATCCTAGAAATCCCAGAAATAAAGAGAGACTCCTCGTTCCGTTGCTGCAACTCTCTATATCGACAAAAAACCAATATGGAGGCGTTCCAGTACCTTGCCGGAGAGGAAAATCATCATCGGGTGGCCATCTTCATCATACCGGCGGAGGCCATGACGAGGAGGGAGTAGTTCACCCTTCGGGCTGACGGTTTGTACTAGTAGCTATGTGTTCAATCTCTCTCTCATGTTCTTGAGATGGCACGATCTTGATGTATCATGGGCATTGTTAATATAGTTGGATCATATGGTGTTCTTCCCTCTCTTTCTTGTTGAGATGAATTGAATCTTTTCCTTTGAGATCACGTTACGTTAGATTGGGTATTTGGGTTTGAGAACACTTGATGTACGTCTTGCATGGGATACCCGTAGTGACATTGGGGTATTCTATTGAATCACTTGATATATATTAAGGCATCAACTTGCAGATTCTGGTGACCTTGGGGATCTATGCATAGGGGTTGATTGCACGTTTTCATACCACGTTCTTTGATAGAAATATTGGGGCGCTCCTTGAAGTTCTTTGTGTTGGACTGAATATGATAGATATGAAATTGTTTGATGCATGTCGCATAATTTACCCACGGATACTTGAGGTGACATTGGAGTATCTAGGTGACATTAGGGTTGATTGATATGTATCATTGGTGTTATTTTGCTATGATCTCTAGGGATGTTTGTGACAATTATAGGAATAGCTCAAAGATCGATTGGAAGGAATAACTTTGAGGTGGTTCTACTACCTAAACCAATTTCATTTATTTGTTATCCGCTAGATAGGCACTTTGGAGTGATTCTTTATTGCACGTTGAGGGATGATCATATGATTAAACTATGTTAGCATTGTTGGGAGATTGTACTAGTGAAAGTATGAACCCTAGAACTTATTTCCAAGCTTTTATAGAACGTTTTGCTTGCTGTTTTCCACTTTCTACCTTGCTGTTTTTATACTTTTCACATTACAAAAACCTATTTCTACAATCCATATTGCACTTGTATCACCATCTATTTGCCGAACTAGTGCACCTGTACAATTTTCCATTGTACTGGGTGTGTCCGGGACACAAGACATTTCTTGTATTTGATTGCAGGGTTGTTTGAGAGAGACCATCTTCATTCGAAACCTCCCACGGATTCGTAAACCTTAGGTCATCCACTTGAGGGAAAATTTCTACTGACCTAAAAAACTCTGCGCTTGGAGGACCAAGATAGTCTACAAGAATAAAGTTGCGTAGTAGACATCAATATTCAACCTGAACCGTTCGTGACGAGTGTTTATTTAGAGAAAATAATGTGTTGGGGATCGTAGTGGTAAATCAAAATTTTCCTACGCATCACCAGGATCAATCTATGGAGAAACCAGAAACAAGTAAGTGGTTTGAGTGCATCTTCATACCTTTGAAGATCGCAAAGCGGAAGCGTTACAAGAATGTGGCTGGTGGAGTCGTACTCGCAGTGATTCAGATCGCGGTCCATTCCGATCTAAGCGCCGAACAATGGAGCCTCCGCGTTCAACACACGTGCAGCCCGATGACATCTCCCATGCCTTGATCCAGCAAGGAGGAGGGAGAGGTTGGGGAAGACAACTCCAACAGCTGCACGACGGTGTGGTGGCGGTGCAGCAGCGCGGTACTACGACAGGGCTTTGCCAAGCACTACGGACGATGAGGAGGTGGAGAGGTACGGTTGAGCCGAGAAAGAGAGAGAGAGTTGTGTTTTCACAGCCCCAAAACCCTCCACTATATATAGGAGGAGAGGGAGGAGGGTGCACACCCCTAGGGTTCCCTCCCTAGGGGTGGTGGCAACCCTAGATGGCCAGGAGGGCCGACATCCAAGGTGGGGAGGAGGGGCGGCGCCCTAGGGTGGGCCTAGGGCCCCTCCACGCCTAGGGTTTGGCCCCCTCCACCCTTTGCTTCGCCTTGGGCTGAGGTGGGAGGTGCACCAGCCCACCTAGGGGCTAGTTCCCTCTCACTCTTGGCCCATGTCGCCTTCCGAAGCCGGTGGCCCCTCCTGGTGGACCCCCGGAACCCTTCCGGTGGTCCCGATACATTACCGGTGATGCCCGAAACACTTCCGGTGACCAAATCCTCACTTCCTATATATGAATCTTTACCTCCGGACCATTCCAGAATTCCTGGTGACATCCGGGATCTCATCCGGGACTTCGAACAAACTTCGGTAACCACGTACACTATTCCCATATAACCCTAGCGTCATCGAACCTTAAGTGTGTAGACCCTACGGGTTCGGGAACCATGCAGACATGACCGAGACACCTCTCTGGTCAATAACCAATAATAGTATCTGGATACCCATATTGGCTCCCACATGTTCCACGATGATCTCATCGGATGAACCATGATGTCGGGGATTCAATCAATCCTGTACACAATTCCCTTTGTCCATCGGTATGCTACTTGCCTGAGATTCGACCGTCGGTATCCCTATACCTTGTTCAATCTCGTTACTGGCAAGTTTCTTTACTCGTTTTGTAACACATCATCCTGTGACTAACTCCTTAGTCACATTGAGCTCATTATGATGCTGTCTTACCGAGTGGGCCCAGAGATACCGCTCCATCACACAGAGTGACAAATCCCAGTCTCGATTCGTGCCAACCCAACAGATACTTTCAAGGATACCCGTAGTGTATCTTTATAGCCACCCAATTACGTTCTGACATTTGGCACACCCAAAGTATTCCTACGGTATCTGGGAGTTGCACAATCTCATGGTCTAAAAAATGATACTTGACATTAGAAAAGCTTTAGTAGACGAACTACACGATATTGTGCTATGCTTAGGATTGGGTCTTGTCCATCACATCATTCTCCTAATGATGTGATCCCGTTATCAATGACATCCAATGTCAATGGTCATGAAACCGTGACCATCTATTGATCAACGAGCTAGCCAACTAGAGGCTCACTAGGGACATGTTGTGGTCTATGTATTAACACATGTATTACGGTTTCCGGTTAATACAATTATAGCATGAACAATAGACAATTATCATGAACAAGGGAATATAATAATAATCACTTTATTATTGCCCCTAGGGCATTTTCCAACAATCTCCCACTTGCACTAGAGTCAATAATCTAGTTACATTGTGATGTGTCAAACACCCATAGAGTTCTGGTGTTGATCATGTTTTGCTCGTGAGAGAGGTTTAGTTAATGGATCTGTGACTTTCAAATCCGTATGTACTTTACAAATGTCTATATCTCCATCTTGGACATATCCACGAATGGAGTTGAAGCGATGCTTGATGTGTCTTGTCTTCTTGTGAAACCTGGGCTCCTTGGTAAGGGCAATAGCTCCAGTTTTGTCACAGAATAGAGTCATCGGTCCCGACGCATTGGGAATCACTCCTAGGTCGGTGATGAACTCCTTCATCCAGACTCCTTCCTGTGTTGCTTCCCAAGCAGCTATGTACTCCGCTTCACATGTAGATGCCGCCATGACGCTTTGCTTGCTGCTGCACCAGCTGACTGTCCCTCCGTTCAAAATATACACGTATCTGGTTTGTGACTTGGAGTCATCTGGATTTGTGTCAAAGCTAGCATCGACGTAATCCTTTACGACGAGCTCTTTGGCACCTCCATATACAAGAAACATGTCCTTGGTCCTTTTCAGGTACTTCAGGATATTCTTGACCGTTGTCCAGTGTTCCGCTCCGGGATCACTTTGGTACCTCCCTACCAAACTTATGGCAAGGTTCACATCAGGTCTGGTACACAGCATGGCATACATAATAGAGCCTATGGCTGAAGCATAGGGGATGACACTCATCTTTCCTCTATCCTCTATCGTGGTCAGGCATTGAGTCGTACTCAATCTCACACCCTATAACACAGGCAATAACCCCTTCTTGGACTGATCCATATTGAACTTCTTCAATATCTTGTCAAGGTATGTGCTTTGTGAAAGACCTATGAGGCGTCTCGATCTATATCTATAGATCTTGATGCCTAATATATAAGCAGCTTCTCCAAGGTCCTTCATTGAAAAACACTTATTCAAGTAGGCCTTTATGCTTTCCAAAAGTTCTATATCATTTCCCATCAACAATATGTCATCCACATATAATATCAGAAATGCTATAGAGCTCCCACTCACTTTCTTGTAAATACAGGGTTCTCCATAAACCTGTACAAATCCAAACGCTTTAATCACCTCATTAAAGCGAATGTTCCAACTCCGAGATGCTTGCACCAGCCCATAGATGGAGCGCTGAAGCTTGCATACTTTGTTAGCATCTTTAGGATCGACAAAACCTTTCGGCTGCATCATATACAATTCTTCCTTAAGGAAACCATTAAGGAATGCCGTTTTGACGTCAATTTGCCAGATCTCATAATCATAAAATGTGGCAATTCCTAACATGATTCGGACGGACTTCAGCATCGCTACGGGTGAGAAAGTCTCATCATAGTCAACTACTTGAACTTGTCGATAACCCTTAGCGACAAGTCGAGCCTTATAGACGGTCACATTACCATCCGCGTCAGTCTTCTTCTTAAAGATCAATTTATTTTCTATAGCTCTCCTAGCATCGGACAAGTCCACCAAAGTCCATACTTTGCTCTCATACATGGATCCTATCTCGAATTTCATGGCTTCAAGCCATTTGTTGGAATCGAGGCCCGCCATTGCTTCTACATAGTTTGAAGGTTCACCATTGTCCAGCAACATGATCTCTAGGACAGGGTTGCCGTACCACTCTGGTGCGGAACGTGTCCTTGTGGACCTTCGAGGTTCAATAGCAACTTGATCTGAAGTTTCATGATCATCATCATTAACTTCCTCTCCAGCCGATGCAGGATCCATAGAAACAACTTCCTGTGCTGCGCTACTCTCCGGTTCGACTGGAGGTACAATTACCTCATCAAGTTCTATTTTCCTCCCACTTACTTCTTTCGAGAGAAACTCTTTCTCTATAAAGGATCATTTCTTGGCAACAATGACTTTGCCTTCGGATCTGAGGTAGAAGGTATACCCAATAGTTTCTTTGGGGTATCCTATGAAGACACACTTATCTGCTTTGGGTTCAAGCTTCTCAGGTTGAAGTTTCTTCACATAAGCATCGCATCCCCAAACTTTCAGAAACGACTGCATAGGTTTCTTTCCAAACCATAATTCGTACGGTGTCATCTCAACAGACTTAGACGGTGCCCTATTTAAAGTCTATGCGGCAGTCTCTAAAGCATATCCCCAAAATGATAGCGGTAAGTCAGTAAGCGACGTCATAGATCGCACCATATCCAATAGAGTGCGATTACGACGTTCAGACACACCATTTCACTGAGGCGTGCCAGGAGGCGTGAGTTGTGAAACAATTCCACATTTCCTTAGGTGCGTGCCAAACTCGTGACTCAAATATTCTCCACCACGATCAGATCGTAGGCACTTTATTTTCCTGTCATGTTGATTCTCTACCTCACTCTAAAATTCCTTGAACTTTTCAAAGGTTTCATACTTGTGTTTCATTAAGTAGACATACCCATATCTGCTTAAGTCATCAGTGAGGGTAAGAACATAACGGTAGCCACCACGAGCCTCAATGCCCATTGGACCACATACATCGGTATGTATTATCTCCAACAAGTCAGTTGCTCGCTCCATTGTTCTGGAGAATGGAGTCTTGGTCATCTTGCCCATGAGGCATGGTTCGCATGTGTCAAATGATTCAAAATCAAGAGACTCCGAAAGTCCATCAACATGGAGTTTCTTCATGCGTTTGACACCAATATGACCAAGGCGACAGTGCCACATGTAAGTGGGACTATCGTTATCAACCTTACATCTTTTGGTACTCACACTATGAACATGTGTAACATCACGTTCGAGATTCATCAAAAATAAACCATTGACCAGCGGGGCATGACCATAAAACATTTCTCTCATATATATAGAACAACCATTATTCTCAGATTTAAATGAGTAGCCATCTCGCATCAAGCGAGATCCAGATACAATGTTCATGCTCAAAGCAGGTACTAAATAATAATTATTAAGGTTTAAAACTAATCCCGAAGGTACATGTAGATGTAGCGTGCCGACCGCGATCACATCGACCTTGGAACCATTCCCGACGCGCATCGTCACCTTGTCCTTCGCCAGTCTCTACTTATTCCACAGCTCCTGCTTGGAGTTACAAATGTGAGCAACTTCACTGGTACCAAATACCTAGGAGCTACTACGAGCGCTGGTAAGGTACACATCAATAACAAGTATATCACATATACCTTTAACATTGACGGCCTTCTTATCCGCTAAGTACTTGGGGCAGTTCCGCTTCTAGTGATCGGTACCCTTGCAATGAAAGAACTCGGTCTCAGGCTTGGGTCCATTCTTGGGATTCTTCCTGGAAACTGATTTATCGGGCGCAGCAACTGCTTTTCCATCCTTTTTTAAGTTCTTCTTACCCTTGCCTTTCTTGAAGCCAGTGGTCTTGTTCACCATCAACACTTGATGTTCCTTTTTGATTTCCACCTCTGCTGATTTCAGCATCGAATATAACTCAGGAATGGACTTCTCCGTCCCCTGCATATTGTAGTTCATCACAAAGCTCTTGTAGCTAGGTGGAAGCGACTGGAGGATTCAGTCAATAACCGAGTCATCCGGAAGATTAACTCCTAGCTGAGACAGGCGGTTGCGCAACCGAGACATTTTGAGTATGTGCTCGCTGACAGAACAATTTTCCTCCATCTTACAACTGAAGAACTTGTCGGAGACTTCATATCTCTCGACCCGGGCATGAGCTTGGAAAACCATTCTCAGCTCTTGGAACATCTCATATGCTCCGTGTTGCTCAAAATGCTTTTGGAGCCCCGGTTCTAAGCTGTAAAGCATGCTGCACTTAACCAGGGAGTAATCATCACTATGCGACTGCCAGGCATTCAAACGTCTTGAGTTGCTGGGAAAACAGTTGTGTCACCTAGTGGTGCATCAAGGACATATAATTTCTTGGAAGCTATGAGGATGATCCTCAAGTTACGGACCCAGTCCGTATAGTTGCTTTCATCGTCTTTCAGCTTCGCTTTATCTAGGAACGCATTGAAGTTGAGGGAAACATTAGCGTGGACCATTGGATCTACAAGATAGATTGTAAAGTCATTTTAGACTAAGTTCATGATAATTAAGTTCACATAATCAAATTATTTAATGAGCTCCCACTTAGATAGACATCTCTCTAGTCATCCAAGTGACACATGATCCACGTCAATTAGCCCGTGTCCGATCATCAAGTGAGACGAACTAGTCATCAATGGTGAACATCTCCATGTTTATCGTATATTCTATATGACTCATGTTCGACCTTTCGGTCTCCCGTGTTCCAAGGCCATGTCTGTCGGGACCCCGATCCTAAGTCATACGTTCTGTTGGTCACTGTAATTGCTCAAGAAATTTTTTGAGACAATTGAAAAGGATTGGAAAGGCAAAACCACTCGACTATCTAGACTCAAATCTCTTCTCCATCTGTTGGTCACACCAACAATACTTGAATAACTGCATTCACTTACAACCAAGCTAGCTATTGGTCCATGGCTAGTAACTCGTCATCCTAAGCAATAGATGAGAATCCTAGTTCCTATCCCTGTAGAAGAGATGAGAATGACCCAGCATAGAATAACTTGGGAAGAGGAGTAAAAGGAGCCCTACGTTCCCTTCCAATCAATTCCCCTACTAATCTATAGTGTTTCTAGACTCAACTTCGACCGGTTTGGCTTGGTAGTCCTACAGTCAGTCAGGCTCTGATACCAACGCTGTTCGGACCCCGATCCTAAGTCATATGATTCCATACTATAACAAGTCACATCACTTTGCGGCCTCATGCACGGTACTCCACAGCTCCAGCCTTACCTTGGCCAGGACCGTTTGCGTCTTTTGGCTCACGTATGTGAACATGTCGCTGGCAATCATACAACAAAGAACCCGGGCCAACATGACTAGTCATAGAACCCAAGTGGCACATCCATACGGAAACAGGCATACATAACCCAGCAATGCAGGTGTGGGCCTCAAGCGTGTGTAGACGAGTCATAGCAAGCTACAAGGACTCCATTACATCGCGAGACATGAATGTCATCTCTGCACGTAGACGAGTCGTAGCAGGCTATGGGGACTCCATTACACCACGAGACATTTCCCCGAAGGAACAGACACAACAGCAAAGAAGGATACATGTCGGTCAATCATTGTCTCCGGAGCAGTAGCAAGCTACCATGGCTCGGTGGAAGCACAAAGAGGCAGTTTCCAGTAAAGAGTACTACTAAAGGCACACGACTAGGTGTCGGATCCCATACATACCGTTGCACGTCACACGTACGCACGACATGCCCGATATGCATAGATACAACTATGGCATCACAACATAACCATACAACAACATGACTTTTATTTAAGAGGCTTAGACGAGCCTTGCATAATATTTTCTTACAGATAGGGGTCACATGACCCAACACTCAAGTCTTACAAACAAAGTCATCCAAGCCAGCGGAAACTTAAGCTGTCTGAGTACAGACGGCGAAATATAAAAGAGGCACACGGCCTGACTATCTACATCCCACCACACGGGCAAGATCGTAGCTGGGACACCAGCTATTCGGCATCGTCAACGTCAAGATAGAACCCACCTGATTGATCTTGGTTCTCTTCTGCAACATTAATTAAGCAAGGATGAGTACAAATGTACTCAGCAAGTCTTTAAAACAGACCTAGTCTATTCATGCTCATGTATCAATGAAGGGGGTGGTGGAGTTCATGCAGGAATGCCAGCTTTAACTCATGGCTAACCTACACTACTCAATTTAAAACTCTTTGTTACAATTTTAGTTAGCGCACACGAGTCCACTATCTCCATCACAATACACCACCATGGATTCACCTTCCCCTTCCGGAAGAGTGCCATCCACGGTACTCACACTTGTCTTGTTATTTTTAGGAGTATCCATTTGATTATCTGTGAATAGCATAAGTTCTCCAAGTAGTCCATATCCATGGACGCGGCTATTCGAATAGTTTCATACCCTGCAGGGGTGTACTTCTTCACACAAGCTCTCGCCACTTATCGCTGTGTGCCATAAACCATGCACCTCGGCAACCTTCAAGCGGATGCCCAGCGAGGGAGTCGGCCACGACCGTCATTCACATAAGACCTCTAGTCCAGGCTATCGCCTATTTGAGACTGAACCCGCACGAAAGTCCGGCCGAAGTTTCTGCTACGGTACCAAACGATGTGCGCAGGGTTCCCAAGCCCACCATTCGGGTGACCCTTGGTACACCGTGCCACTTCCTACCGCGTCGTAACCCACCCCGAGGGTCAGCGCTACGCACGGCCTCCAGCATGCTATAAACACCACAAACTACTTGCAACTCCTGGACTAAGGACCAAGCGAATGATAAGTCGAGAGGGTCAATTAAGTATCCCAACGTGTGGTAGTATCTCATCTTGGATCACAAACACGGAACTCAGTTCCTAGAACGGTCCCAATGAGACAACCCGCTATGTACTCCTACATAGCCTCTCATCGCTACCTTTTACCAAAACGGATTCATCATGAGCTCATCACATCAGAACAACATAGTTTCACTCCGGTTCATCACCCAGATGAATCAGACCTGACATAACTCTAAGCATAGCGGAATGGCATGAAGGTAAGCTAAGCATATTATGGCACAAGCATCTACCAGGTATGCTAGGTTGCAAGGTTTAGCTATTTACTGTGACAAGATCAGGTCATGCAGAAGATTAGGTTCATCTACCGTTTATGACTGACATGTGAACAACGTCCTAATTTAATGAACAAGAGCAGGAGCAAGAGAGTGGGATGTTAGTGGAATGATCAATAGGGTTGCTTGCCTTGCTGAGAAGCGGAGGGGTTCTCTCCTTCGTCGGGATACGGGGTGGTATCTTCCGGATTAGGGCCTACCGCAACGCAGTTAAGAGCATTCAATACACGCAATCACAAAAATATGATGCATGATCATGGCATAGTAATATGCATGGGTGAGCTAATGTAATTAGTGATCATGTCAATTTAAAATGGATTTGAATATAGGTTCAAAGTTGTTCTTCTTTCAAATTCCATATATTAACCTAATGGCAAATGTCCATTTTCACCTATTTAGATTGCTCTAACATGCATGAGAATAGCAACAATGGATTCATTGGATTTTTCTGATCAATTTTCATATATAAATTATTTTCATCTGACTTACAGATTATTTTATATGATTTTTCAAAGTTTTAAACATTTTCTGGAATTTTTTTAAATAAGAAATTGAATTATGACATCAGCCTGACGTCATCTGGTCGGCTGACTTGCCAGGTCAAACCTGATAGCATGGGACCCTCGTGTCAGCGCCAGGGGGCTAATCCCCGCGCTGACTGAGGTTTGACCCACCGATGGGGCCCATTGTCAGTGGCTGGGCTAAGCTAATTGGGGTAATTAGCGGCTAACTGACCGGCCACGTCGGCACTGGCCAGAGGGTGGTCGCCGGCGACCATCCGACGCGGCGGAGGCTCGCCGGAAGCTGCTAGAGGGCTCAGATCGGCGCGGGGAGAGCACTGGGATGGAGCCCGTGCTCGACCGCGTCGAGTGGGCTGGTCAGGGAGGACCTGCGGTCGTTGGAGGCTCGCCGGGGAGCACTTCCGTGGCAGCGCCCGAACGGCCACATCGGCGAGGAGCGCCAGGGAGCACAGGGAGACCAGGGAAGAGAGGGGGTAGGACGGGGTGCTCACTGGGAAGCTACAGGGGGGCTTAGAGGGGTCGGAGACAACCGGCGACGGCAGGAATGGCGACGGAGCTCCGACGGATCCCGAGGTTGAAGATGGCCGCGGCAACAGCCTTGAGGGGCTCTCGGGTCCTTCTGGCGCCACTGGGAGGACGAGGACGTCACGGCGAGTCTACTGATGGGCTCGGAGGGGAGCGGGCGTGGCCAAAACGGCGGCAACGGCGAGCAGCGACTACGGCGACGCTCGGCAGGGGAGGAGGGAAAAGAAAGGAGAGGGGAGGGAGCCAGCTCATCCCTAGCGAGTCTTCTCGCTCGCCAGCGCGGCGAGGGGGCGACCAGGCAGGCAGGTGGCATGGCGCCACCGCCGCGGGCGCCGTCCCCTGCTTCTCCTCTGCCTTCTGGCAAGAGGTAGAATACGGGGCCGCCCCTGGTGGGCTGGGCCACCTGGTGGGCCGCGGCCAGGTAAGCCCTGCTTCTTTTCCCTTTTTCTTTATTCTGTTTTCTTATTTCTGTTTATTTTAGTTGCAGGTCCAAATGACTTTTCAAAATACCCCAATCATTTTCTAAAGTAAAGTTTGAATATTTCTAACATGTCCAAAAAGTTTCAGGGTAATTTGAAAATAATAATAAGGATAATGATTTATTTATCAATTTCAGAGGCTTAAATCATTAATTTAAATTATTTAAATTGTTCAAATAATTAGAATGGTCCCTGGTATATCCATGTCCTTAATTATCAAACATAGGGAACATTTTTGATGGGCATTTTGGATTTGTTGAAATTCCAATAACTTGAATTCCTTTAATTCATTAGGTGATTAAGGTTTCTTTTCTTTCCCCCCATTTCCAGTTAATGCAATGATGATGAAGATGATGCAAACACAATGCTAACCTAGGACAACTTGCTAGGGTTGTGACAACTCACCCCGAGTCAAAAGAATCTCGTCTCGAGATTTTGAAGTCGTCGGGAAGAGAGCGGGGTACTCTAGTCGAAGACGATCTTATCTTTCCCATGCCGCCTCCTTTTCAGAATGGTGCGACCACTGAACCTTGAGAAACTTGATGTTCCGACGCCGAGTGGTACGCTCAGCTTGATCAAGAATACGAACAGGGTATTCTCGGTATGTAAGGTTATCTTGGAGATCAAGCGCTTCGTGGTTTACTTCGCGGACAGGGTCCGAAAAGCAACGCGTGAGTTGCGAGACATGGAAGACATCATGAACCTTGGAAAGATGCGGCAGAAGTTCCAATTGGTAGGCAACCTCTCCTCATTTAGCAAGAATGTGAAAAGGTTCAATGTAACGAGGAGCCAACTTGCCTTTTATACCGAATCGATGGCTACCCATCAGAGGTGTAACCCGAAGGTAAGCCTTCTCATCAACTTCATAGGTCACAGACTTATGATGACGGTCATATTGACTCTTTTGGCGGGATTGGGCTGTTTTCAACTTTTCACGAATAACGCGAACTTGCTCCTCTGCATCCTGGATCATGTCCGGACCAAAGAGTTGCCTCTCTCCGGTTTCTGACCAGTTAAGAGGTGTTCGACATTTCCGTCCATAGAGAACTTCAAAAGGGGCTTTGCCCAAGCTTGATTGATAACTATTGTTATATGCAAATTCAACAAATGGAAGGCAGCTCTCCCAATTCATACCGAAAGATATAACACAAGCTCGAAGCATGTCTTCGAGAATTTGATTGACTCGCTCAACTTGACCACTTGATTGAGGGTGGAAGGCAGTGCTAAAGGATAGATGAGTCCCCATAGCGGTTTGAAAACTTTCCCAAAATCGAGAAGTAAAGATACTTCTGCGGTCTGAGTTAATCTCCAAAGGAACACCATGAAGAGAAACTATTCGAGAAACATATAACTCCGCTAGCTGACCAGCAGTAATGCTTTCACGAACAGGAAGAAAATGAGCCACTTTGGAGAGGCGATCAATGATTACGAATATAGCATTGTTCCCTCTCTTGGTCCTGGGAAAACCGGTGATAAAATCCATACCGACCTTATCCCATTTCCATTCAGGAATAGCTAAAGGTTGAAGGGTGCCAGCAGGCCTTTGATGTTCTGCTTTCACACGACGACAAACATCGCAGTTAGCAACATACTGAGCAATTTCTCTCTTCATCCTAGTCCACCAGAACCTCTGGCGTAGATCCTGATACATTTTGGTACTACCCGGATGAATTGTGAGAGGAGAATCATGAGCCTCCTTAAGAATCAGCTGTCTTAGAAGGGTGCTCATGGGAACCACCAACCGATTGTGAAAGAACACCACACCTTCATCATCCTTAGAGAAATCCTTAGCGTTTCCGCTAGCAATATTCCCCTTAATCGGAGATATACCTTTGTCATACCTCTGGACAGCTACTATTTGATCCTTAAGAGTAGGTTTGGCCACCAAGTTTGATAGGAATCCTTGAGGAACAATGTGGAGGTTTAATTTCCGGAATTCCTCATAGAGAAGCGGTTGACCTTGTTGAAACATCAGATTGTTACAATATGACTTACGACTTAGTGCATCAGCCATGACATTGGCTTTCCCCGGGGTGTAAGTTATCCCTAAGTCGTAATCTGTAATCAACTCTACCCACCGTCTTTGCCTGAGATTCAAATCCGGCTGGGTGAAAATATATTTCAGACTTTGTTGATCAGTGTATATCTTGCAACGATTACCCAGAAGGTAATGTCGCCATGTTTTTAGTGCATGGACTATAGCTGCAAGCTCAAGATCATGTGTTGGATAATTATCCTCATGTGGATGCAACTGTCGAGATGCGTATGCAATCACATGACGATCTTGCATGAGAATGCAACCTAATCCTTGTCGCGAGGCATCGCAGTAGATAATAAAGTCCTTAGAAAAATCTGGTGGCACCAGAACGGGAGTAGAGGTCAGTCGTCTTTTCAACTCCTGAAAACTATGCTCGCATTGTGGGGTCCACTCGAACTTTTTATCTTTATTGAGGAGTTCAGTCAGAGGTTTCGCAACCTTGGAGAAGTTCTCAACAAAGCGGCGACAATAGCTCGCTAAGCCAAGGAAACTCCGAACTTGCTTAACCGATTCAGGTTTATTCCAATCAAGGACGGCCTGAACTCTCTCGGGATTGACAGCAATACCTTTGCCAGAGATCACGTGGCCCAGATAGGTCACTTTCAACAACCAAAATTCACACTTGCAGAATTTGGCATATAAGTGGTGCTCTCGAAGTTTCATTAATACCAGCCTTAGATGCTCGGCATGTTCTTGTTCGTTCTTCGAGTAGATGAGTATGTCGTCGAAGTAAACCACGACGAACTTGTCCAAATACTCCATGAAGATTGAATTCATCAGACGAGAGAAGGTGGCTGGGGCATTGGTTAAACCAAAGGACATGACGGTGTATTCGTATTAGCCATAACGAGTGACAAAAGCCGTTTTTGGAATGTCCCCATTTCTAATTCTGATTTGATGGTATCCCAACCTCAAATACATTTTGGAAAATATAGAGGATCCAGCGAGTTGATCATACAAATCGTTGATCCTGGGGAGCGGATACTTGTTCTTGATAGTGACCAAATTCATAGGTCGGTAATCCACAACCATCCGATCCGATCCACCCTTCTTCTTAACGAAGAGGACGGGGCAAGCCTAAGGAGAAGAGCTAAGACGAATGAAACCTTTCTTCAAAGCTTCATCAAGTTGGGTTTTTAGCTCGGCTAGTTCTAAGGGTGCCATCTTATAGGGTCTTCTGGCTATTGGGACTGTCCCTGGAATAAGTTCTATCACAAACTCAACATCTCTGACAGGTGGAATACCTGGCAGTTCTTCTGGGAAGACATCCGGAAAATCACGGACTACCGGAATATCTTCTAACTCTGGAAGAGGCTAGTATTTAGGGAATAGAGTTGGCGCTTGGTTGTTCGAGTAGAGACATTAACTATCTCACCCGAAGGATGTGTAAGTTGAACATTCCTAGAATGAGTATCAATCTTGGCATAGTGGGCTTTCATCCAATCCATACCTAGAATGATATTGATGTCCAAAGACTTAAGAGCTATCAAGGATGCTAGGAATACTAGTCTATCCACCAAAATTTCATTGTCATGACTCACTCTAGAAGTTTGCCATTTTGAACCAGGAGTCTGAACTACTAAAGGAATGGGCATGTCACAGAAGGACATGTTATGCAACTGTGCATAACTTTCAGAGATGAATGAATGAGATGCCCCAGTATCAAATAGAACAAATGCTGGATGGCTATTAACAAGAAGCATACCTAGAATGACATCAGGATCTTCAAGGGCTTCTTTAGCAGACACATAATTCACTCGCCCACGGGCAGGAGTTGGCTTCACATAGTAAGCTTTTCCTGGTTTCCCACATCCAGCGGGCTTAGCATTGTTCTGGGGACACTCACGAGAATAGTGTCCCGGCTCTCCACATTTATAGCATACCACTATGGCATGAGGTGCAACATTTGTAGGCGGTCCTCCAAATGGTCTGGGTGGAGGGTGGGACTGAACTGGACGAGGTGCCTAGAAGGATGGCCTCGCGGTGTATCTTGGCGGCAAAGCTGCATTGGGCACCCACACTTGGCGTTTGTTAGGGCCTGAACCCGATGCAGGGTTGAAGTCACGGTTATGCTTCCTCGTAGTCAGTTTGTCCGGACTCAGCATTGATGGCCTTATTGACAAGAGCCTGAAAGGTGGTGCACTCATGCAGACGAAGATCTCGGCGAAGCTCAGCATTAAGTCCCTTGCGGAACCTAGCCTGCTTCTTGGCATCAGTTGAGACTTCCTCTGGAGCATAGCGAGCAAGATTACCAAACTCGCGACTGTATGCATCCACTGACAATCTGCCCTGGGTGAAGGGACATAATTCCTCTCTTTTGCGATCCATCAGCCCTTCCGGAATGTGATGGATACGGAATGCGGCGCTGAACTCTGCCCAGGTTGGTGCAGGTCCCTAGGGACGCATAGCCTCATAGCTTTCCCACCACTGGTTGGTAGGTCCTTCCAGAAAGTATGTCTCAAAGGTCACCTTATTGGCCTCTGAAACATTTACAGCTCGAATCTTGCGTGACATACTAGTCAGCCAATCATCCGCATCGAGGGGGTCGATCGAATGATGGTACTTGGGCAGACACAGCTTGATAAAGTCACCAAGTGATACTCCATCGTGGTGATCATTGCGGGGAGCACGAGCTGTGTTTTTCTCAATTCTTTCCAACAGCCTGTTGGTCTCCCTCTTATTCCTTTCAGCCTCTAGCATCACCTCCGCCAGGGATGGTGCATGTGGCAGCTCCTCTTGCCTTGGCTGGCTACTCTCGCCCTGCTCAGGAGAAGGCACGGGGTTGTTCCTAGTTGCCACCATCCTATGGAAAACAATCCACAACTTAGACATAGATATCATCAACTCAAAGACATGAGATAAGGAATGTACTGGTCAACATGGCATGTAGGATAAACACCAATCAACATGGTATAGCAACTACCATATGAACATTAGGTTACATACACACCATGACTTACTTCAGTACAAGCCCAAGCTGAAAACAACTAGGGAGAGATGACACAACTCATCGGAGGCATTACAAGCTTCCTATACATTATCTATCTACATCTCCGGAACTCAACTCTCGACCTAGGTCATATCCCACATGACACGCAGGACTGTGGTGATACGACTACTACCATACCAGAACTAACATCCACGCACTCAAACATCACCGTAGAATGCCTCGTACAGGTTACCCCCGTGATCCGGGAGCTGAACCTGAGGATCTGGAAACACTCTAGCCTAGGATCCCTGGAAACCATAAGGACACGGATGTGGCCTTGGTCCCCTTGTCGGTGGCAACAGCGGTCCTCGAAGAGGGGTGATGCCTCCAACATCAGGCCAGTCTACGTGTGTTGGCAAATGAGTCCGCGATGGGGTTAGCATCCCCAAATCTCCATAGCCTGTCTGCACGACAGGTGCCAACTGCGTCAAGGCTATCCAAAGGCGGGCACGGGTAGCATAGAGCTCCATGCGAAGGGCACGTACATCACGATCCCTGTTCTCCAACATCTGAGCAGTCACCTGCAGCCTAGGGTCCTCATGAGAATGATCGAAGTAGGTTGCACTAGGATATCCATCCTCTCCTTCCATGGAAGCAGGAACTTAGCAAAACTCCGTGTTCTGTAGCAGACCATGGTGAAACCTCATGGTAGTCAGCATGGTGTATGCGGCTTCCTGAACTGCCATATCTATGGTAACTCCCAATCCATGAGTCCAGTGAGGCGGCTCTGCAGCTCCAGGATATGAAGGATATATCCTAACAATACACAGATACTGACTCTGGTTGAAATCTTGATACTGCTCCTCCACGGTGTACTCTGGGTACCAGTGGTATCCAGCCTCCATCATAACTCTAACCAACATGGCCATGTGACCCGGCACATCGATGCACCTGGTCAGACGGACCACCTGACGGAAAGGACGAGAGGGCATCTGAAACAGAGAATGATGCAAAGACATTAGAGATCCTAGCAGAAATTGCACAGCATAACGACTGTAATTGCTCAAGAAATTTTTTGAGACAATTGAAAAGGATTGGAAAGGCAAAACCACTCGACTATCTAGACTCAAATCTCTTCTCCATCTGTTGGTCACACCAACAATACTTGAATAACTGCATTCACTTACAACCAAGCTAGCTATCGGTCCATGGCTAGTAACTCGTCATCCTAAGCAATAGATGAGAATCCTAGTTCCTATCCCCATAGAAGAGATGAGAATGACCCAGCATAGAATAACTTGGGAAGAGGAGTAAAAGGAGCCCTACGTTCCCTTCCAATCAATTCCCCTACTAATCTATAGTGTTTCTAGACTCAACTTCGACCGGTTTGGCTTGGTAGTCCTACAGTCAGTCAGGCTCTGATACCAACACTGTCCGGACCCCGGTCCTAAGTCATATGATTCCATACTGTAACAAGTCACATCACTTTGCGGCCTCACGCACGGTACTCCACAGCTGCAGCCTTACCTTGGCCAGGACCGTTTGCGTCTTTTGGCTCACGTATGTGAACATGTCGCTGGCAATCACACAATAAAGAACCCGGGCCGACATGACTGGTCATAGAACCCAAGTGGCACATCCATACGAAAACAGGCATACATAACCCAGCAATGCAGGTGTCGGCCTCAAGCGTGTGTAGACGAGTCATAGCAAGCTACAAGGACTCCATTACGTCGCGAGACATGAATGTCATCACTGCACGTAGACGAGTCGTAGCAGGCTATGGGGACTCCATTACACCACGAGACATTTCCCCGAAGGAACAGACACAACAGCAAAGAAGGATACATGTCGGTCAATCAATGTGTCCGGAGCAGTAGCAAGCTACCATGGCTCGGTGGAAGCACAAAGAGGCAGTTTCCAGTAAAGAGTACTACTAAAGGCACACGACTAGGTGTCGGATCCCATACATACCGTTGCACGTCACACGTACGCACGACATGCCCGATATGCATAGATACAACTATGGCATCACAACATAACCATACAACAACATGACTTTTATTTAAGAGGCTCAGACGAGCCTTGCATAATATGTTCTTACAGATAGGGGTCACATGACCCGACACTCAAGTCATACAAACAAAGTCATCCAAGCCAGCGGAAACTTAAGCTGTCTGAGTACAGACGGCGAAATATAAAAGAGGCACACGGCCTGACTATCTACAGCCCACCACACGGGCAAGATCGTAGCTGGGACACCAGCTATTCGGCATCGTCAACGTCAAGATAGAACCCACCTGATGGATCTTGGTTCTCTTCTGCAACATTAATTAAGCAAGGATGAGTACAAATGTACTCAGCAAGTCTTTAAAACAGACCTAGTCTATTCATGCTCATGTATCAATGAAGGGGGTGGTGGAGTTCATGCAGGAATGCCAGCTTTAACTCATGGCTAACCTACACTACTCAATTTTAAACTCTTTGTTACAATTTTAGTTAGCGCACACGAGTCCACTATCTCCATCACAATACACCACCATGGATTCACCTTCCCCTTCCGGAAGAGTGCCATCCACGGTACTCACACTTGTCTTGTTATTTTTAGGAGTATCCATTTGATTATCTGTGAACAGCATAAGTTCTCCAAGTAGTCCATATCCATGGACGCGGCTATTCGAATAGTTTCATACCCTGCAGGGGTGTACTTCTTCACACAAGCTCTCGCCACTTATCGCTGTGTGCCATAAACCATGCACCTCGGCAACCTTCAAGCGGATGCCCAGCGAGGGAGTCGGCCACGACCGTCATTCACATAAGACCTCTAGTCCAGGCTATCGCCTATTTGAGACTGAACCCACACGAAAGTCCGGCTGAAGTTTCTGCTACGGTCCCAAACGATGTGCGCAGGGTTCCCAAGCCCACCATTCGGGTGACCCTTGCTACACCGTGCCACTTCCTACCGCGTCGTAACCCACCCCGAGGGTCAGCGCTACGCACGGCCTCCAGCATGCTATAAACACCACAAACTACTTGCAACTCCTGGACTAAGGACCAAGCGAATGATAAGTCGAGAGGGTCAATTAAGTATCCCAACGTGTGGTAGTATCTCATCTTGGATCACAAACACGGAACTCAGTTCCTAGAACGGTCCCAATGAGACAATCCGCTATGTACTCCTACATAGCCTCTCATCGCTACCTTTTACCAAAACGGATTCATCATGAGCTCATCACATCAGAACAACATAGTTTCACTCCGGTTCATCACCCAGATGAATCAGACCTGACATAACTCTAAGCATAGCGGCATGGCATGAAGGTAAGCTAGGCACATTATGGCACAAGCATCTACCAGGTATGCTAGGTTGCAAGGCTTAGCTATTTACCGTGACCAGATGAGGTCATGCAAAAGATTAGGTTCATCTACCGTTTATGACTGACATGTGAACAACGTCCTAATGCAATGAACAAGAGCAGGAGCAAGAGAGTGGGATGTTATCGGAATGATCAGTGGGGTTGCTTGCCTTGCTGAGAAGCGGAGGGGTTCTCTCCTTCATCATGATACGGGGTGGTATCTTCCGGATTAGGGCCTACCGCAACGCAGATAATTGCATTCAATACACGCAAGTGCAAAAATATGATGCATGATCATGGCATAGTAATATGCATGGGTGAGCTAATGTAATTAGTGATCATGTCAATTTAAAATGGATTTGAATATAGGTTCAAAGTTGTTCTTCTTTCAAATTCCATATATTAACCTAATGGCAAATGTCCATGTTCACCTATTTCGATTCTCTAACATGCATGAAATAGCACCATTGGATTCATTGGATTTTTCTGATCAATTTTCATATATAAATTATTTTCATCTGACTTACAGATTATTTTATATGATTTTTCAACGTTTTAAACATTTTCCGGAATTTTTTTATAATAAGAAATTGAATTATGACATCAACCTGACGTCATCCTGACGTCAGCTGGTCGGCTGACCTGCCAGGTCAAACCTGACGGCGTGGGACCCTCGTGTCAGCGTCAGGGGGCTAATCCCCGCACTGACTGAGGTTTGACCCACAAATGGGGCCCATTGTCAGTGGCTGGGCTAAGCTAATTGGGGTAATTAGCAGCTAACTGACCGGCCACGTCAGCACTGGCCGGAGGGTGGTCGCCGGCGACCTTCCGATGCGGCGGAGGCTCGCTGGAAGCCGCTAGAGGGCTCAGATCGGCGCGAGGAGAGCACTGGGACGGAGCCCGTGCTCGACCGAGTCGAGTGGGCTGGTCAGGGAGGACCTGCGGTCGTTGGAGGCTCGCTGGGGAGCACTTCCGCGGCAGCGCCCGAACGGCCACATCGGCGAGGAGCGCTAGGGAGACCAGGGAAGAGAGGGGGGAGGACGGGGTGCTCACTGGGAAGTTGCATGGGGGCTTAGAGGGCTCAGAGACGACCGGCGATGGCAGGAACGACAACGGAACTCCGGCGGATCCCGAGGTTGAAGATGGACGCGGCAGCGGCCTCGAGGGGCTCTCGGGTCCTTCTGGCGCCATGGGGAGGACGAGGACGTTGCGGCGAGTCTACTGATGGGCTCGGAGGGGAGCGGGGGTGTCCAGAACGGCGGCAACGGCAAGCAGCGACTACAGCGACGCTCGGCAGGGGAGGAGGGAAAAGAAAGGAGAGGGGAGGGAGCCAGCTCGTCCCTGGCGAGTCTTCTCGCTCGCCAGCGCGGCGAGGGGGCGGCCAGGCAGGCAAGTGGCGTGGCGCCACCGCCGCGGGCACCGTCCCCTGCTTCTCCTCTGCCTTCTAGCAAGAGGTAGAAGACGGGGCTGCCCCTGGTGGGCTGGGCCACCTGGTGGGCCGCGGCCAGGTAAGCCCTACTTCATTTCCCTTTTTCTTTTATTCTGTGTTCTGATTTCTGTTTATTTTTGTTGCAGGTCCAAATGACTTTTCAAAATACCCCAATCATTTTCTAAAGTAAAGTTTGAATATTTCTAACCTGTCCAAAAATTTTCAGGGTAATTTGAAAATAATAATAACGATAATTATTTATATATCAATTTCAGAGGCTTAAATCATTAATTAAAATTATTTAAATAGTTCAAATAATTAGAATGGTCCCTGGTATATCCATGTCCTTAATTATCACACATAGGAAACATTTTTCATGGGCATTTTGGATTTGTTGAAATTCCAATAACTTGAATTCCTTTAATTCATTAGGTGCTTAGGGTTTCTTTTCTTGCTCCCCATGTCAAGTTAATCCAATGATGATGAAGATGATGCAAACACAATGCTAACCTAGGACAACTTGCTAGGGTTGTGACAATGTCTGTACATGCTAGGCTCGTCAAGTGAACCTAAGTGTATTGCATATGTAAATCTGGCTTACACACGTTGTATCCGAACGTTAGAACCTATCACATCACATAGTGCACGGTTAGGGGGAACACATTTCTTGAAATTTTAGTGAGAGATCATCTTATTTAAGCTACCGCCATTCTAAGAAAATAAGATGTAAAACATAAAAAATATCACATGCAATCATATAGTGACATGATATGGCCAATATCATCTTGCTCCTTTGATCTCCATCTTCAGGGCACCATGATCATCATTGTCACCTGCACGACACCCTGATCTCCATCATCGTGTCTTCATGAAGTTGTCTCACCAATTATTACTTCTACTACTATGGCTAACAGTTAGCAATAAAGTAAAGTAATTACATGGCATTTTTTATTGACACGCAGGTCATACAATAAATTAAGACAACTCCTATGGCTCCTGCGAGTTGTCATACTCATCGACATGCAACTCATGATTCCTATTACAAGAACATGATCAATCTCATACATCATATATATTTCATCACATCCTTTTGGCCATATCACATCACATAGCATATCCTGCAAAAGAAGTTAGACGTCCTCTAATTGTTGTTGCAAGTTTTACGTGGATGCTATGGGTTTCTAGCAAGAACGTTTCTTACCTACGTAAGAGCCACGACGGTGATATGCCAATTGCAATTTACCCTTGATAAGGACCCTCTTCATCGAATACGATCCGACTAAAGTGGGAGAGACAGACACCCGCTAGCCACCTTATGCAACAAGTGCATGTCAGGCGGTGAAACGAGTCTCACGTAAGCGTACGTGTAAAGTCGGTCCGGGATGCTTCATCTCACAATGTCGTCGAATCAAGATAAGACTAGTAACGGCAAGCAAATTGATCAAATCATCGCCCACAACTACTTCTGTTCTACTTGTGCATAGACCTAGCTCTGATACCTCTGTTGGGGATCATAGTAGTAAATCAAAATTTTCCTACGCATCACCAAGATCAATCTATGGAGAAACGAGCAACAAGTAAGGGGTTTGAGTGCATCTTCATACCTTTGAAGATCACAAATTGGAAGCGTTACAAGAACACGGTTGGTGGAGTCATACTCGCAGCGATTCAGATCGCGGTCGATTCCGATCTAAGCGCCAAACAACGACGCCTCCGCGTTCAACACACATGAAGCCCGATGACGTCTCCCATGCCTTGATATAGCAAGGAGGAGGGAGAGGTTGGGGAAGACAAATCCAATATCTGCATGACGGCGTGGTGGTGGTGGAGCAGCGCGGTACTCCGACAAGGCTTCGCCAAGAACTACAGAGGACGAGGAGGTGGAGAGGTACGGCTGCGCCGAGAGAGAGAGAGTTGTGTTTTCATAGACCCAAAACCCTCCACTATATATAGGAGGAGAGGGAGGAGGGTGCGCACCCCTAGGGTTCCCACCCTAGGTGTGGCGGCAACCCTAGATGGTCGGGAGGGCCGGCGGCCAAGGTGGGGAGGAGGGGCGGCGCCCTAGGGTGGGCCTAGGGCCCCTCCACGCCTAGGGTTTGGCCCGCTCCACCCTTTGCTGCGCCTTGGGCTGAGGTGGGAGGCACAGCAGCCCACCTAGGGGCTGGTTCCCTCCCACTCTTGTCCCATGTAGCCTTCCGGGGCCGGTTGCCCCTCCCGGTGGACCCCCAGAACCCTTCCGGTGGTCCCAGTACATTACCAGTGATGCCCGAAACACTTCCGGTGACCAAATCCTCACTTCCTATATATGAATCTTTACCTCCGGACCATTCCGGAACTTCTCGTGATGTCCGGGATCTCATCTGGGACTCTGAACAACCTTAGGTAACCACATACACTATTCGCATATAACCCTAGCGTCATCGAACCTTAAGTGTGTAGACCCTACGGGTTTGGGAACCATGCAAACATGACCGAGACACCTCTATGGTCAATAACCAATAGCGGGATCTGGATACCCATATTGGCTCCCACATGTTCCACGATGATCTCGTCAGATCAACCACGATGTTGGGCATTCAATCAATCTCGTATACAATTCCCTTTGTCCATCGATATGTTACTTGCCCGAGATTCCATCGTCGGTATCCCTATACCTTGTTCAATCTCGTTACCGGCAAGTCTATTTACTCGTTCCGTAATACATCATCCCGTGGCTAACTCCTTAGTCACATTGACCTCATTATGATGATGTCTTACCGAGTGGGCCCAGAGATACCTCTCCATCACATGGAGTGACAAATCCCAGTCTCGATTCATGCCAACCCAACAGATACTTTCGGGGATACCCATAGTGTACCTTTATAGCCACCCAGTTATGTTGTGACGTTTGGCACACCCAAAGTATTCCTATGGTATCCGGGAGTAGCAAAATCTCATGGTCTAAGGAAATGATACTTGACATAACAAAAGCTTTAGTAGACGAACTACACGATCTTATGTTATGCTTAGGATTGGGTCTTATCCATCACATCATTCTCCTAATGATGTGATCCCGTTATCAACGACATCCAATGTCCATGGTCATGAAACCGTGACCGTCTATTAATCAACGAGCTAGCCAACTAGAGGCTCACTAGGGACATGTTGTGGTCTATGTATTCAAAAATGTATTATGGTTTCCGGTTAATACAATTATAGCATGAACAATAGACAATTATCATGAACAAGGAAATATAATAATAATCACTTTATTATTGCCTCTAGGGCATATTTCCAACATAATGATGGTTTTTGTTTACTATGTGAATTCAGAGATAAACACTTAGTTCATCAAACCATAGATGTCATTTAGTCAAGCTTTGACTTTACATTCATACGATGGCGTGGGGACCCGACTCATAAGTCGAGATCACCGAATGCACGCGTATAGTGATCCCAGAGATCAATGCTCACCGAACACACAGAAGCTGAATAACAAGAGTCTTACATCCACACTTAACGTCTTACACAAATGATGACCACGAAGGTCTTAGTCTTACATAGATAGGGCCACACGGGCCAAACACTTAAAATAGAACAAGCAGCGGAAATCTTGGTCGAAAGCATGAACCCATGCTATCTGTCCTAACCTACAGGCATTCTGACTAGGAAGCGTCCTAGTTCGCATGTTCGTCTCCAATGAACTCTTCAACATACTAATGTTCTTCCATGCCTAGCCAATTAAATAACCAGTGGCAAGCCAATGAGTACTTTGAATGTACTCGCAAGCAACCCAAGTTGTGGAACAAGGTAACATTGATGAATGATATAGCACTAAGTAGGTAAATTTGTGGCAAGCTAATTTTGTATGCAATGACATGATCAAGTAACTAGTGAGCATGCATCAACAACTAGCAGGTATCCATTTGATCAAATTACCGATATCATCATAAGTAGGGGTAGAACATCTCATGTTCATTCATCATGCTAAGCCATCGGACTTAGTTTAATTCCCTTGCTAAGTCACCGGACTCAGCTCATGTGACCTCTTGTCACCATCACATCCAACTCACACCTAGTTTTATGAAAACATTCAGACGTAGTTCAAGAAGGACCTCCAACTATCCATGACCGCGGACGCGACTATTCGAATAGTTTTACACTCTGCAGAGGTTGCACGCTTTACCCACAAGACTTGGGGAGCTTCCCTGTCATCCACGACTCGCGATATATAACATACCCAAGGTAAGCACCCGAACAATGCCTTTCCCCTAGCGATACTAAACAAAGAGTCCACTCGATTGGTACCTAGCCCTCATGATGTACTTCACACGAGCCTGGCTCTAAACTGTACCATCCATCAAGGGACCAACAGTGTGCCCAGTGCCTGTGAAGACAGCGCATGATCATACATACCGGTATGACCCCGTATCGAGAGTGACCACGCCACTCCCGCCACTAGTAATGCGGGCTCCTTGCCAGTACCCACCAAGGCAATCAACAAAGCCCCGTCCCATAAGGGGTATCGTGGTTGCGCATGTAAGGTTGGGACGATCAGCAGACCTTAAATCTAATCCGTTTTCGAAAACACATACTCAACTTGCCCCGACACACCACTTCTCTCTCAAGTGGTCACCCATCTTCTCATCATCTCCCTAGGGCATTAGTGCACCCGACAGGGTTTTTGAAAAGTCTTTGAAATCATCACTTTCTTGCCATTACTATGCATAAGTCACATCCCATTTGCGTAGCATCTATTAGCAACCTAACTACTCCCACCCGCACAACCCTCATAAGGTGGTAGGGTCATGCGCGATGCAAGTCTCAATGGTAAGAGTAACAGAGGTATCCCACAAAAAGGGGAACACCACATCACATGATCAAATATGATGAAAGTAAAGTGCTATATGACATGCAATAAACATGGTTTCTCATCATGGTCAAAGGGCTGCTTGCCTGGCTCAACAAAGTCTCTGGGGTCATCGAAGTCTTCGGGTCCAACTTCTTCGTCAACCGCGCAATCTATCGTCGCGAAATAAAGCGATAAAAATAAGCAACACACAAAAACAGAGCACTCAACTACTTATTATAAATGAAAATCTATTCTGATAAATACCCAATGTCATACTAAAAATATTCTCCTAGGGTTTTGTTGTTAAAAATATTTTGGAAATAAATTAACAGAGTCAAAAAGGTGCCCAAATATAGGTTTTAAAATAAAGGATTAGTAAAAATATTTCCATTTTTTTTACAAATGGCACTATTAAATTCTATGGATTATTCTAAGAATTTAGGTGGAAGAATTATTGGCATTGGATAAACATTCAAATCTGGGGGATTTTTGAAAGTGAAACAGAAAAAAGAAAAGAAAAGGGGCTAGTGTGCCCCTCGGGCTAAATGTGCCTGGTCGAAACCGGCCCAAGAGGGAAGCCGGCCCATGCGAGGAGCCGCGCACGGCAGGTTTGTTTTCAACCTGCCCGCGGGCCCGGCCTGCCAGCAAGAGAGGAGAGGGCGAGGGGATGACACGTGGGACCCACCTCTCATCCCTCTCCTCACGACAGCAGAAGAGGAGGGGCTCACCGGAGGAATTCAGGCCACGATGGAGGGAGCTGAGGGCACTGGCGTGCTCGTGGGGCTCCCGTACGTCGGTGGGAGGTCGCGAGGCTGCCGGGGGAGAGGGGAACGCCGGCGAGGCGAGAGCCCGACGGTGGCGGCGAGGGTTTGGGTCGGGAGAGGGCTCCCGACCATGGGGGACAGTGCGCTGGGCACGGGGAGGATGCGGAGGAAGGAGGAGAGCGAGGAGGGGGAGCAGGAGGCACGAGGAGGCCTTAAATAGGCGGGCCGCTGGCTCACCATGGACGCAGTGTGCCGGTGAGCATGGGGTGCTCGCCATAGGCCCGGGGGATAGAATGGGTGTGTCTAGGGGCTTCATGGGTGAGGTCTAGGCCGGGGAGAGAGGAGAGAGAGGCGGGAGCACACGCGCGTGCGAGCCTGCTGGTTGGCCGAGCCGCGCGGCGCTGGGCACGCGCGCAGGAGCCGCCGGAGAGAGAGCGAGGAGGGGTCCGACCAGGCGGCGTGTTGAGGATGCCGAGGGGGCGGAGGGGACAAGCTGGGGCTTCCCGAGGTGGTCGGGGGAAGCCATTGGGTCACGGCCACACTGTGGGTACGCACTATAGCGCGCTCCAGAGCGCGAGCCATGCATGCCAAGACATGCCCTTGGCATTTCCTGCGTGGCCTCCTGTGCCCAGAGGATCTAGGGGAGTCTAAACAATGGGGAATAGGCCTTGGATGCTCTGGTGAAGCCTTAGGGTAGAAGGAAGGGGGAGAGAGAGGGAAAAGATGCTGTCCAGGAGGGGTAAATGGGGTTTTCACCACCTTACACTTGGGCTGTGGCCATGGAACTTTTACTGGAGGTAAAATGCATCCACAAGAGGCTGTGGGAAAAATTTGGGGCCAAGGGTAAATGGGAAACGGGTGGAAATTGGGGTTTTACCATTTCACCAGAAGATGTTTGGTAAGGTTTTGGGCAATAAGATATTACCATCTTACTGAGACACTTACCAGGGTCAAAGGCTAGGTAAAAATGAGGAAATTCACCAAGTTTGAGCTTAAGAGGAAGCAGTTGGCAATGGAGATTTGATAAACCCTAGAAATTAGCAGAATCAGATTTCTGTAGATCCATTGATGCTAGGATTTTACCCTTCATGCACCACTTAGTGCATCATCACTATTTGGCCATTAGAGCATGCCCACAAAGTTTGAGGTCAAGGGGAGACACTTCACAATGTAAAGTTGCTCAAATTTGATTCTGAACAGGAATGGTTTTGGGATGGTTTGATGAACCAAATCAACTTGTATTGAGATGAAACTTTGCATGATCATCACCCATGATAGTGTTGACTTGCTGGAATTTTCCTGGAATTTATTAAGAATATATCTTATAGAAATATTCCGAAAGCTTGATTTCAACAGAAAGGGTTTTTAAAGGATTTGCCTATGATCTGATCATGCCCTTGTGTTCAAACTCATATATATGGGAAATATATGTCCACTGAGTTTCTCTAAATTTTCTCAAATATTTTCAAAGCATTTAAATAATTGTTCCCTAAGAAAATCCATTTCTAGCCTTAAGAAAAAGCCTTTAAATAAAATGTGCAAATAATCCTTAAAAATAATATTTCATGGTTTTGGGAAGTATTATATATAGTGGGTTTGAAATAAAGCTTTTGGAAAAGAAGAATCCACCCAATTTGAGGATTTGCAGTGCAACCTCATTTCAGGGGGTTTTGAAAACTTAATTTAAATAAATCATTTTTGGTTGAAACAAAATTTGACAAAAATAGTTTTGGGCACTATTCACATGGCATGATCATTAGGCAAGAGGTTTGGAACAAGGAAAATGAATATGAAGTTGAATAGAACCTAGTAGTGCCAAATAACACAATCATCAAGCAAGCAAACAGCATAGCAAACAAGCACAAGCACTCTGAAAAAGTTTTAGTTGGCTCCAAATTTTATAAACCCAAAAATAACAATGTTCTACAATCACAGGGTGTGACAGACCTTCCCCCCTTACAAGAATCTCATCCCCGAGATTCCTAGGCTAAGCGCTAAAAAGATACGGGAACTCCGATCTAAGATAATCTTCATGCTCCCAGGTTGCTTCTGCTTTAGTGTGGTTGCTCCACTTGGCCTTGAAGTACTTGATGGTGCGGCTTCGGGTGCAGCGCTCGACTTCATGCAAAATACGAACTAGATAAGTGAGATGTGGCTAAAGATCGATGGCTTGATGGTCGATATCCTTGTAGAGGTCGGGGCAGTTGGGAACTTGCAAACACTTCCGGAGTTGTCGAAACGCTTGGTTCCTTTGAGAGGCGTGACATGGAGGTAGACATAATCTCCGACGTTGAGGTTCAGTTCTCGACGCTGAGAGCCGGCGTGGCTCTTCTGTCTTGACTTGGCGGTCTCAAGGCGCTCTCGGACAAGTTGAACTTGCTCTTCGGCTTCACGGAGGATGTCCAGTCCAAAAGTTAATCCTTCTCTGGTCTCTGACTAGTTGAGGGGAGTACGACACTTGCGTCCATACAACACCTCAAATGGTGCCATCTGAACACTCGACTGATAGTTGTTGTTGTATGAGAACTCGGCGAAGGGCAGGCAATTCTCCCACTTGGCTTCGTACGCCAGAACACAAGCACGGAGCATATCTTCAAGCATCTGATTCACTCGTTCTTTTTGCCCGCTGGTCTAGGGGTGAAAAGCAGTGCTGAAGGAGAGCTTGGTTCCCATGGATTCTTGAAACATCTTCCAGAATCTTGAGGTGAACTGGGTGCCTCGATCTGACACAATCTCCTTTGGAACTCCATGAAGGCTCACGATATGCTCGATGTAGAGGCTGGCTAACTTGTTACTGTCATAGGTGGTCTTGACGGGAATGAAATGGGCTACCTTGGTCAGGTGGTCGACAACGACCCAAATGGAATCATGTCCCTTACTTGACCTTGGTAAACTGGTGATGAAATCCATCCCGACTTTATGCCACTTCCATTCAGGCACTTTGAGGGGCTGCAGTAGTCCAGCGGGTCGCTGATGCTCACCCTTGACCCTCTGGCATATGTCACACTTAGCCACGAACATGCCTATCTCCAGTTTCATGCCATGCCACCAGAATTTTTCCTTGAGGTCTTGATACATCTTGGTTCCTCTAGGATGGATGGAGTAGGGAGTGTCATGAGCTTCTTGCAAGATCAGGCTCTTGAGCTCTTCTTTGTTGGGTACGCAAATGCAAGTCCCGAACCATACAACTCCTTGTTCATCCAGCGAGAATCCTAGGGCCTTGCCTGTCTTGATATTCTTCTTGATGCCTTCAATGCTCTCATGTCCCTTCTGGGCTTCCTTGATATCATCCATCAAGGTAGGCTTTGCTTCGAGGTTGGCGAGGAATCCTGGTGCAACCAGTTCCAAGCCGAAGCTCTCAAGTTCTTCATACAAGGCGGGTAGCCTTTCCTTAATCATAGCCTTTCAGCTTAAGGCGTCTGCTACCACGTTGGCCTTTCCTGTGTGGTACTGAACACTGAGCGTAATCCTTGATCAATTCCAACCATCTTCGCTGCCTCATGTTCAACTCCCTTTGAGTGAAGATATAGTTCAAACTCTTGTGGTCTGTGAATATCTCACATCGCTTCCCCAGAAGGTAATGTCGCCATGTCTTGAAGGCATGAACCACGACTGCCAACTCGAGATCATGAGTTGCGTAGTTCTCTTCATGCGGGCGTAGCTGTCTTGATAGATATGCCATCTTGGATCAGAACACCTCCAAGTCCGGTTCTTGATGCATCACAATAAATAACAAACTCCTTGTGAATATTAGGGGTGGCCAAGACAGGGTTTGTGGTCAATCTCTTCTTGAGCTCCTGGAAGCTTTCCTCGCACTTAGCTGTCCATTCGAACTTATTGTCCTTCTTCAAAAGCTGGGTCATGGGTTGGGCAATGCTGAGAACCCTTCCACGAACTTGCGGTAATATCCCACGAGTCCGAGGAAGCTCCTGACTTCCTTCACGGTGGTTGGGGTTTGCCATTCCGTCACGGCATCAATCTTGGCAGGATCCACCGATAATCCTTCCACGGTCAACACATGACCCAGGAATCCAACTTCATGCAGCCAGAATTCCCACTTGCTAAATTTGGCATACAGCTGGTGCTCTCAAAGCTTCTCTAGGACCAATCTCAAGTGTTCCTCATGTTCTTCTTCAGACTTGGAGAAGACGAGTATGTCATCAATGAAGACAACAACGAACTTGTCCAAATAATCCATGAAGACTTTATTCATGAGGTACATGAAGTAAACAGGGGCATTAGTTAACCCAAATGACATGACCATGTATTGATACAGGCCATACTGGGTTACAAACGCTGTCTTCGGAATGTCTTGGGGTCTGATCTTCAGCTGATAGTACCCAGACCTGAGATCGATCTTGGAGAACACCTTGGCTCCATTCAACTGATCAAACAAGTCTTCAATCTTGGGGAGTGGGTACTTGTTCTTTATTGTGACTTCATTGAGAGAATGGTAATCGACACAAAGTTTGATAGTTCCGTCCCACTTTGGCACAAATAGAACTGGCAATCCCCAAGGAGAGGCACTAGGGCGAATAAATCCTTTTCTGAGTTGCTCTGCCAGTTGCTTCTTCAACTCAGCCAATTCTTTGGATCCCATCCTGTAGGCCTTCTTATAGATGGGCCTTGATCCGGGCATAAGCTCAATGATGAACTCAATGTCGCGGTCAGGAGGCATTCCGGGCAGCTCATCGGGAAACACATCTGGGTACTCACATACCACTAGCACTTGATCCAACTCGACTCCCGATAGGCAGTTAGCCTGAGGGGCTTGAGTGGGGGCAGGGTTGGGAACATACTTGGCTTCCACTCCTTGGCTATTAGCCATGGTGAGAATCGTTTTGGCATAGCCCAGCATGCCTTGGTGCTTGGTTAACCAGTCCATGCCTAGGATCACATCCAAGCCTTCTGACTTCAGGATGATAAGGTCGGCTAAGAAGTCTTCCCCGTTGATGTTCATCTCAACTCCCTTACACCCTATCCCAGACTTCATAACTGA
Source organism: Hordeum marinum (assembly GCA_022496015.1). NCBI lineage: Eukaryota > Viridiplantae > Streptophyta > Magnoliopsida > Poales > Poaceae > Hordeum > Hordeum marinum. Next base: position 333,852,426 of record CM039673.1, read on the forward strand.
AACGGGGGTTTGTATCAACATACGACTACCCAGGGGTGTATGTTTCATGCCACTCTCTAGTGCAAACTTTTGGGTGACAAAAGAATGTGAAGCTCCACAATCAAACAATATGGTTGTTGGGGTTTAGTTGACGAGGAACAGACCCAGTATGACGTCCGGGTCATCTTGGGCTTCCTCTGCGGTGACGTGATTCACACAACCCTTGCCATTGTTGGGCTGGTTGCGGGCAGCGGTGTTCCTTGGTGGTGCTCCACGGGCTTGACCTTGAGCTGGTGCATTGGGGCGCGGTGCATCTGGCTTCTTGTTGGGACACAACCTAGAGATGTGTCCTAGATGACCACATCCAAAGTAAGCGACTTGTCCAGGGTTGTTGTTGAAGTTTCTACCATCATTGTTGTTATTGGGGTTGATGTTGTAAGATGGCCTAGGATTGGCATACTGCTGAGGCGAGTAGCTCAGACGAGGTGCAGGAGGTCTAGCCTACTGCGAATGATAGGTTGGCTTGGCTGGGGCTAGCTGCCAGGGGCGAGGCTTCTAGTTAATGGGGCTACCCTTGCTGATCATCTTACGCTTGCGAGTGTCGTCTATGGCACGACGCTTGTCTTCTAGCATGAGGGCCTTGTTCACCAGGTCGAAGAAGGTACGACAGTCGCAAATGATGAGTTGATACTTTAGGACCTGTTGAAGTCCTTCCATGAAGCGTTCCTTCTTGGAAGCCTTTGTGCTGACATCTTCAGGTGCATACCTTGACAGCAGGTTGAGCATCTGCAAGTACTCCTTGACAGAGCCACTTCCTTGCTTCAGCGCTCGGAATTCTCTCTTCTTGATAGCCATGATCCCAGAAGGAATATGGGCAGTGCGGAATCCTTCCTTGAAGTCATTCCACGTGATCACACGCTCTCCTTGCATGACCTTGAATCCATCCCACCAAGCTTAGGCAGTACCTCCAAGGCAGAGAGAGGCATAAACCACCTTCTCACGATCCTCATTGCAGTTGACCAATGCAAGGAGGTCCTCGATGGTGCGGATCCAGTCATCAGCATCCAATGGTTCAGCAGTCTCGGTGAAGGTTGGGGGTGAGTTCCTCATGAACTCAGACAGCATGGAGCGGACATTGCCGTTCCTGCCTTGTTGCTGGTTGTTCACGAGGGCTTGATCCATCTGCTGGATAAAAGCATTGTTGGCTTGGCGCTCCTCCCGGAGGACTTGGAGAAACTGAGTTATGGTCATGTTCTCCGGTGGAGGTGGTGGCGGGGGAATGTCGCCTTGTCTCCACCGTGAGCAACCCCACCAGCTCCCTGTTGCTGGCTTGAGTTGCCAGCTTCAGGGTTGGTGAAGGAGCTGTTGCGGGTAGCAGTCACCATCCTGTTTGGAGCAGCCATGTCAAACAACTGGGATTGACAAGAGGATAAGCAATAACGGAAAGACGCACCTAAGGGGGTCGGTCAAGTGCAAGTGCATTAAAACAAAGGTCAAAAGACCAACACCATATTAAGATAGAGGATGGAGTCGCTTACATGTTGCCTGAGGCAAAAGCGCGACTTGCATTGGAACACAAACAACAAAACAAACAACAAGCACACATCGTTTCATATGAACCATTACATGGACTCGACTTCACATGAGGCATACATGACTGATCCTACCCTAGGGGTTCTCGAACTCAGGTGGTGGAGTGCTCGGTCTCGTAGTCACGCTCCTCTGGGTCTTCCTCATGTTCATCATCTGAACGTGCATCATTCCCGGTCGAAGGGGTGGGGGAACGAGGAGGTCCATCCCGATGACACTTTGCAGGTAGGTTGGTGAAGAGCTCATGGTACTCCTTCGCACTCATGCAACGATGACGTGTAGATGCATCACTAGCTGGGGGTACTCCTCCTCGATAGGCAATAGCTGGTCATCCCTAGGGGGCTCCATCCTTCTTGATCTTGTCTGTCTTCGTCTTGGCTTGTCGAAGTAGGTCTCGGGTGTGGTGAAGTTCCTCGCGGAGCTTCACAGACTCCTTCATCAGGTTATAAACCAGGCTATCGGCAGAGAGGCTGAAGTAGGTCTGGAACTTGAGTGGTGTGCCGTCTTCCTTGGTCGGAATCAGCGTCCAATTCTCGCCAAAGTCATCCTTCCTGAAGGGAAGGTAGCGAGTAGCAGGCTCGTCAGCCATCTCGGGAATGATGTCCCGAAGGTGTAGGAGTGCCTTGCATGCAGCTGTGTTAACGGAAAACATCATGGTCTCCATCTGTAGTCCTTCAAAGAACCAACTGGTCGGGGAGTCGTTTGCCTTCACGACCACATCTACGTGGTACTCCTTCGTGACGTCATCGACCTAGTTCTCGTGGTAGAGGAAAATGGGTGGTTGGCGAAACTAGCACTTCTCCAGGCTATCCCCAAGGAGTAAGGGAAAACCGGATGTCAGGAAGGCTTTGGGTACGACAGCCATCTACAAAGGTTTGAAAGGAGGAGAGTCAGCAAGGTGTTGTGTGAAGAATAGGAGAGGTAAATAATGCAGAATTCCTAAGTTCCAATGCTAGGTGTAGTTTTGAAAACGACTTTTATCCTGTCTAGCGTCCATGCTAACCAAGGGCTTCCTACAGTCAGGATGGCTCTAATGCCATCTCTGTGCGAACTCCGACTCCTAAGTCGAGATCACCGAATGCACGTGTACAGTGATCCCAGAGATCAATGCTCACTAAACACACAGAAGCTGAATAACAAGAGTCTTACATCCACACTTAACATCTTACACAAATGATGACCATGAAGGTATTAGTCTTACATATATAGGGCCACACGGGCCAAACACTTAAAATAGAACAAGCAGCGAAAATCTTGGTCGAAAGCGTGAACCCATGCCATATGCCTTAACCTATAGGCATTCTGACTGGGAAGCGTCCTAGTTCTCATGTTTGTCTCCAACAAACTCTTCAACATACTCCTGTTCTTCCATGCCTAGCCAATTAAATAACCAGTGGAAAGCAACCCAAGTTGTGGAACAAGATAACAATGGTGCATGATATAGCACTAAGTAGGTAAATTTGCGGAAAGCTAATTTTGTATGCAATGACATGATCAAGTAACTAGTGAGCATGCATCAACAACTAGCAGGTATCCATGTGATCAAATTACCTATATCATCATAAGTAGGGGTAGAACATCTCATGTTCATTTATCATGCTAAGCCATCGAACTTAGTTTAATTCCCTTGCTAAGTCACCGAACTCAGCTCATGTGACCTCTTGTCACCATCACATACAACTCACACCCAGTTTTATGAAAACATCCGGACGTAGTTTAATAAGGACCTCCAACTGTCCATGACCGCGAACTCGGCTATTCGAATAGTTTTACACTCTGAAGAGGTTGCACACTTTACCCACAAGACTCGGGGAGCTTCCGTGTCATCCATGACTTGCGGTATATAACATACTGTTAGTGCATCTAGTGCCCCTTAGTGATTTTGGTGTATTGAAGACTTATAGGTTAAGGCACTAATGAGTTTGTGAGTGTACACAGGCTCTATAAGTCAATGAGGAGTTTGATATATTCGGAGATTATCGACCCCTAAAAATGTATTTCTTCAGGTGAAGACTTTGCTGAAGACTTTGGTGAAGACTTTGTGAAGACTTTGAAAATGAAGAAGTTGGTGTGACCTTGAAGATATGAATGAGTAATATGAAGTGTGAAGACTTTTGTTTTCGTAGTTTCTTTTCCTTTATTTGAGTCATAGGAAACACTGTACTGTTAAAGGGGGTCGAGGTAATACTAAGGAAAATTTCCAACTGGTGCTCAACTCCAAAATCCTCAACCCATACAATTCTTCGAGTGAAGCTTTTGGAAATCTCTTACGGTTCAGACATTTTTTCAGTGATAGAGACGAAGGTCTTCTGGCCTCTAAGTAAATTGATCTAATTGAGGAGTTAGGATTTCGCCAGTGCGAATTGCCTACGAGTGAGGATCATGATAAGCTGAGGACTTTCATAGTTCAAAGTTCCGACCGTTGTTGTGCTTAGCGCCAGCTGTCCCCAATCATTCTTATCCACATAACGGTCATATCATTGGGGGCATTTATGTCTTATCATGTCAGGTTGCACCCTGGCTATAAATAGCCGACCCCCACAACCACTAGCTGGTTGGCTGCTCTGAGAGAGAACTGACACTTGTCATTTGAGAGCAACCCATCCTCTGAGGACTTTGAGAGAAAATCATCAGTGAGGAAAAACCCACAACCAAACCATAAAACCCATAGTGATTGAGCATCACTGAAGAAATTCCTGTGTGGAACCGATGCTTGTTACCTTTGAGAACTGTGTATCCTCCACACGGTTAGGCGTCATGGTCTAGTGCTCCTGCAGTCAATTGGGGACCATGAAGTGACCTTGATCTAGAGCATCCAGCAGTAAATTGTGGATCGCCGGGTGACCAGTTTGTGAGGGTTTTGGAAGTCTACCCTGAAGACTTACCACGAGTGTTGGGCGACGACTGTGTGACCTTAGCTCAAGGAGAATACGGTAAGGATTGTGTGTCCTGGGACTGTGTGTCCTTTGGTTTAAATACCAGGCCGCTCCAAACCAGACGTACGACTATCACAGCAGTTGGAACTGGGTCATCAAACCATTGTCTTCATCAAGCTACCTGGTTCTATTTCCTCAACCTCCTTACTCCTCATAAACCTGTTGATGAAATTGATTATTACTGTTTGAAGAATTTGACTGAAGACTTTCGCAAATTCCTCACCTCAAATTCTTCAAATTGCCTTGTTCATCACTGCTTATCCTTATCACGCTACTCACTGTTCATGCATGTTTCATTTCATCATGATGACTAAGCTGATACTATGCTCCTCATGCACCTGAGTACTTATTCCTCTACTAGTTATTCATCACATTTCAAATTCCTCAAAGTTGAAATTCCTCAAGTGATGAATTTGTAAAAATCGCCTATTCACCCCCCCTCTAGCCGATATAACGCACTTTCAATTGGTATCAGAGCCAGTACTCCCTCGCTCTGTGTGATTTTGGTTTAACCACCTGGAGTTCTAGTTATGTCGACTGCAGGTATGATCAAGGTTTCCACGGGATGTCCTACTTTCGATGGGACAGACTACCCCTACTAGAAGAACAAGATGCGTATGCACCATGAAGCTATTGACAACGATCTCTGGTACATTGTGGAAAATGGTGTGCCCTCTATCGCTCCCACTATTATAGCTGCTGATGTGAAGAGATTCAAGCAACTCGATTCTCAAGCGAAGAATATCATCTGTGGTCATCTGAGCAAAGGTCAGTATGGCAGAGTGAGTGCGTTGGAATCTGCTAAGCTTATCTGGGATAGGCTGTCCAAAGTCAACGAAGGTTTTTCCACTCAACATGACTCTCGTGTTGATGTTCTTCGCAATCTCTTCAACCGCTTCAAGAGGCTTGACAATGAAAATGTTCAGCAAACATTTGATCGCCTCACTGATATATCAAATGAACTTCAAGCACTGGGTGCCACTGATATCACTGGCCATGAAGTGGTGAAGAAACTGCTACGATCTCTCGATTCCTCATTTGATACTCTCGTTTTGATGATTCAAGAACGTGGAGATTATAAAGCTCTTGATCCTGCTGATATTCTTGAGAGACTCAATACTCATGAATTCCAACAAGCTGAGAAAAGAGACCTCTACGGTCCAAGCTATGGAAGATCTCGTGCTCTGAAGGCAAAAGCAATTTCCTCATCTGAAGAAGAAGATTCTGACAGCAGCCTTGGTGATCCTGAAGAACTAAGTCAGGAACTAGCTAAGCTTGTGAGGAAATTCCAGAAGTTCTCAAGACAAGGTGGATTTGGAAAGTCATCAAAAAGTGGCTTGATGAAATCAGATTCCTCAGAAGATTACAAAAGAAGAACATGTCATCGTTGCAAGAAGCCTGACCACTTTATCTCTGATTGTCCTCTCTGGGAAAAAGACTCAAAGAAGAAGAAGAAATACAAAGATGATAGTTCTGATGACTCAAAGAAAAAGAAGAAATCTTCAAAGTCCTCATCTGCAAAGTCCTCAAAGCACAAGAAGAATGGTTCTAGAAAGGCTCGAGCATTCATCGGCAAGGAAATGGATTCTGAGGAAGAATCTGAAGAAGAAGAAGAATCTGAGAAGGAATCAGAATCTGGTGTCACTAGCCTTGCTCCCGCTACTGCGTTCGTCAGCAAGTCCATCTTCAACAATGAAGAATATGACCACTCCAACGACTCTGACGTCAGCAATGATGATTATGTTCCCACCTATTGCTTTATGGTAAAAGGCTCAAAGGTACACAAACATCATTCCTCATCTGAATCAACTGAAGGTGAATCTGATGAATATGTGAAACCTAGCTATGCTAAAATTGTTAAAATTTCCACTAAGCAACAAAGTGCACTTGAAAAGCTTCAGAAAATGCTAGACAAATGCGATGATCTGTTAAACCGTGAAGTGGATCGGACTCAAACTCTGTCTGTTGATCTTAAAAGTCTTCAAACAAAGTATGATAACCTTCAGAGTCATCATAACGACCTCTTAGCCGATCATGAGAAGCTTTCATATGAATTTCTTCAAAGAAATCAAGATCTTGAAAAGTTGAGGGTGTCAAATGAGGATCTCCAAAGGGAAAACAATTCCTTACTCGCTCAACAGATCACTACCGCTCAGGAAGAATTTGTTCCACCTTGTTTGAAATGCATCGAACGTGAAACTGCTAATTCTTCACCTGAATGTTCAAATGCTTCTATTGCTGCAATTTCTTCAACTATTCTCGTGGTCTTAAATTCCTCATCTGAGGATACCACTAGTATCACTGATGACAATGCAGGGTTGAAGGAATTGTATGTGACAGGCATATACAAAAGTCTCAAAGGGCATCAAACCCTTTGTGATGTCCTCAAGAAGCAGATTCTGAACAGGAACCCTAGGAAAGAGGGTATTGCCTTTGTGAGGAAACTCAACGCTGATGGATCCTACTGGACACCTGAGCACCACCCCAAAACCTCATGGGTTGCTGCAAAAGGATCTCCTGTGGATCCATCCACATTATCTGGCTTTACTTGTGAAACTTCATATTCCTCTATTGAGTCACTTGACTCCAATTACAGATTCTTCAAAAATAAGTCAAGTGAAGTATTTGCTAGATATGTTGGAATTAACTGCAGGAACGGTTCTCCTATGAAGAAAATTTGGGTTCCCAAGAGCTACCTACAAAATCTTCAAGTGAATGTCCTCACAACACCACTCATGAAGAATCGGAACCCCAGATCAAATTCCTCATATGGACCAAAGTCCTCACTTGGACCAAAGTCCTCAAATGGTCAAAATCAACATTCTCGTGCTAATGCCTCTGTTTCGCAGGGAAAACCTAAGAGTTATGAATATGTGCATTATTTTTCAAACCATTATGTTCATAAGTCCTCGAAGAATTTCTCTGCTTATTCATTTGAATACTCTAACCCTCGCCCTGCGAAACGAAGCGCACTTGCTTCAATGCCTCCCTTTTCACATGGTGCTCACAGAATGATGAATTCTTTGCCACCCCTCCACATGTGGGTGGTGAAGAAAACAAACTGACATCTTATGCAGGGTCAGGTCTCCAGATGATTTTGAACATCTGATGAATTTGCTGGAGACTTGAGGAAATGCTTGAAAGGAGGCAACTTAACCATGATGAAATGAATTCTTCATTTCTCACGTCCTCACTCTACTTGCTTACTATCTTGTGTGATGAAATTATGTCTGATGAAATTGATATCATATTCTTCACTCTCAAGCATATGAGTTCGTAAGTTGTACTAATTCATCTACAGGATGATACTCTAAAAGCTACTGAGTGGGTTCTCGATAGTGGATGCACAAACCACATGACGGGTGACAAGAATCTACTGATGAATTCGCCACTCACTCCATCTCCTCTGAAGCATATCACCTACGCAGACAAAGGAAAAAGAAAGGTATTGGGACTTGGTAAGGTTGCTATCTCAAAGGACCGAACCATGGACAAGGTGATGCTTGTTGAATCCCTCGGGTTCAACCTTATGTCTGTCTCAATGCTTTGTGATCTTGATATGGTTGTCGTATTTGGAAAATATCATTGTGTTGTCATCATGGAATCTGACAATTCCAAAGTCTTCGAAGGCTTTAGGAGAGGAGACTTGTATATTGTTGATTTCTCTACAGGTCCTCAACCTGCCACTTGCTGACTTGCAAATTCTTCAGAAGGTTGGTTGTGGCATCGACGACTTGGACATGCTGGTATGAGGAATCTACACACACTCGTGAAGAAAAAGCACGTCATTAGCATCGAGGGTGTCAAATTCCTCAAGGACCACCTTTGTGGTGCATGTGAATCTGGGAACATGACCAGATCCAAGCATCCCTCGAAGACAATCATGACCACTATGCGACCTTTTGAATTGCTTCATATGGATCTCTTTGGTCCCACTCACTACTCCGTACTAACAAATTCTTCAAGTTTGTATGGATTTGTCATTGGTGATGATTACTCTCGTTACACATGGGTGCATATTATTCTGTACAAAAATGAAGCACAGGATATCTTCAGACGATTTGCTTCAAGGGCCTCCACCAACTTTGGCGTGAAGATCAAGCATATCAGGAGTGATAATGGGACTGAATTCAAGAACACTAACCTTCATGAATATCTTGATGTACTTGGTATTATTCATGAGTTATCTTCTCCTTACACTCCTCAACAGAATGGCATCAGTGGAAGCGCAAGAACAGGACTCTTGTTGAGATGTGCTCGAACCATGCTTAATGAATACAAAACCCCTCGTCGCTTCTGGCCTGAAGCAATTGATACTGCATGCCACATCATCAACAGGGTATATCTTCACAAATTCCTCAAGAAGACTTCATATGAGCTCATGACAGGCAAGAAACCCAATGTAAGTTATCTCAAAGTCTTCGATGCAAAATGCTGGATCAGAGATCCTCACCATAGTTCTAAGTTTGCACCGAAAGCACATGAAGGTTTTATGCTTGGTTATGGAAAGGAATCGCACACCTACAAAGTCTACAACACCTACCATCACAAGGTGGTTGAAACTGTAGATGTGCGGTTCGATGAAACTAATGGCTCGCAAAGAGAGCACCTGCCTTCTGTGTTAGATGAACAATCTCCTGAGGAATCCATCAAGCTGAAGGCAACTGAAGATGTCATACCCACTGAGGAAATCATTCCAACAAATGAAGACTCTGATGCTGATATACCTGAAGAAAATGGTGCTTGATGAAACTCCTCAGCCTCGTCAACCTGCTCATCCAAGAGTAGCAAATGAAGTGCAGATTGACAAAATCATCGATGACATCAATGCACCAGGTCCTCTCACACGCTCAAAAGCTTCACATCTAACTAACTTTTGTGGGCACTTTGCCTTTGTCTCTATCTTAGAGCCCACCAAAGTTGATGAAGCATTCAAGGAGCCCGAATGGATTCAAGCTATGCAAGAGGAATTGCATCAGTTCAAGCTCAACAACGTGTGGGAACTTGTCAAGCGGCCAGATCCTCGCAAGCATAACATCATAGGTACCAAGTGAATCTACCGCAAAAAGCAAGATGAAAATGGTCTTGTGGTGAGGAATAAGGCTCGACTTGTAGCTCGAGGCTATACACAGGTTGAGGGAATTGACTTTGATGAAACTTTTGCACCTGTTGCTAGACTTGAAGCTATTGGCATATTACTGGCTTACGCTAACCATCATAATATCATCTTATATCAAATGGATGTGAAAAGTGCATTCCTCAATGGTAAGCTTGAGGAAGAAGTATATGTTGCTCAACCCCCAGGTTTTGAAGATCCTAAGCATCCTGACAAAGTCTTCAGACTAAACAAGGCCCTCTATGGCCTCAAGCAGGCCCCTCGGGCGTGGTACGACACTCTGAAGGAATTCCTCAATGAAGAAAGGCTTCAAACCCTGGTTCACTCGACCCTACTCTTTCACGAAATCCTATGACAATGAACTGTTCATATGCCAAATATATGTTGATGATATTATCTTTGGATGTACTGACAAACGTTACAGTGATGAATTTGCCTATATGATGAGTGAAGAATATCAAATGTCTATGATGGGAGAGTTGAAATTCTTCTTAGGTCTTCAAATTCGTCAGCAAGACAATGTGGCATCTTCATCTCACAAGAGAAATACCTCAAAGATGTTCTGAGGAAATTCGACATGCAAGATTGCAAAGGCGTCAAAACTCCAATGCCTTCAAAAAGGCCATCTCTGCACTGATGAAAATGGTAAAGATTTCGATCAGAAGGTATACCGCTCCATGATTGGCTCCTTATTGTACCTATGTGCATCTAGGCCTGATATAATGCTAAGTGTCTGCATGTGTGCTCGATTCCAAGCAACACCGAAGGAATCACACCATAAGGCTATGAAACATATTCTTCGATACTTAGCTCACACACCAACACTTGGATTGTGGTATCCCAAGGGCTCAAATCTTCACCTCGTCGGATACTCTGATGCTGACTATGCTGGAGATCGTGTGGATCGCAAGTCAACCTCAGGCACATGTCATTTCCTCAGACGATCCTTAGTCTATTGGTCCTCGAAGAAGCAAAACTACGTTTCACTCTCTACTGCAGAAGCTGAGTACATTGATGTTGGCTCGTGTTGTGCTCAGTTACTATGTATGAAGCAAACCCTCAAGGACTACGGCATCAAGCTGAAGAATGTGCCTCTTTACTACGACAACGAGAGTGCCATCAAGATTGCGTACAACCCTGTTCAGCACTCCAAGACCAAGCACATCCAGATTCGTCATCACTTTCTTCGAGATCACGTACTCAAGGGAAACATCTCCATCAATCACATTCCTACGGAAGAACAACTGGCCGATATCTTCACAAAGCCCTTGGATGAAAAGAGATTTTGCAAGTTGCGGTGTGAGCTAAATATCTTAGAATCTTCGAATGTTCTTTGATGAAGAACACACATCCTAACACGTATGCAAAATTGATGACTTAGATGTGCAACACACGAAGTAACATTTTTCTTCAATCAATGAAGAATAACTCTCTAAGTGTGAAGAAATTAATGAAGAATTTGATTCTCAGAACTCTACGACAATTGTAAGCGGTGTCTGAAATCATCATTCTTATACGGTGGGTTACGCCACCAACCAAAAGTTGAAGTTCTTCAAAATTGAGCACTGTTGCAAATTCTTCAAATTATCAAATTCCTCAAATTTGCAAATTCCTCAAGTCTTCAAATTCATCAACTTTTCAAATTCTTCAAAACTTTTGAGACTCATATTCTTCATTGACTATATATATATATATATATATTTGAGTTTTTTAATGTCCTCAACAACATTCATTTATTGCTAATTCTTCAAGTTGATTTTCATCTAAGTGAATGTGATCGGACCCTTTCCCCGTCTATGCTAAACTCAACCCAGTCTGTTCACAAATTCCTCATATGCATTCTACTTTGAAACTTGTTCAAATTCTTCACTGTGTCCCTGACAGCTGAAGAATTTGCGAACGAAAACTTTGAAATCTTCACTACCAAAATTTTCGGCGGTTCCCGCTCAAACTGTTCCGATTCCCGCGCCTAGATAACCCACGATCCTCCACAATCTTCACTACCCAGGTCGTGGGTGACACCTGTCGTGTGGAGAGCAAGGGTCAGGGGCAATCCTGTCCAAAATCTTCGGGAGGATCAGCTTTCACTTCCTCTATAAATGCCCCCTTCCCATCTATTGTGCTCGGTTACTCCGCATCTCATCTCTCTCCCGAGCTCCAACCAAGTGCCGCCGCTAAAGTCATCATTGCCGGTGAGGAAGAGCTTCACTGCCTCAACCTCGTCATCACCGTACTCACATCGGCCGCGGAAATCTTCATCCCGCCGCCGCTGTAGCTGTCTCCTTCTGCCAAGCTAGGGCGTGGGAGATCTAAATGAATGAACTTCCACATTTCATCTCTGTGTTCGTCGTGTTCTTCACCAGGGTAAGTAAAATTTATTTTTACTGCCCCTGTTTGATCCTCAACTACAACTACTATTCCTTAATAGGTGTTTATACGTTATAAATCAAATACACAAGCACCTTACATCTCCTCATACTTGATACTTGATGATTTTCCCTAAGTAATGAATTTCTTCAAGATTCCACAATTGTGTGAATTCTCAAATTTGCACAACTCTGGAACCTAAGGCTAAGAACACTTAGTAAAATTCCTCAAGACATCCATGGTCAAATTCCTCACACCTATCTCTCTTAAAATTTCTGAGAACGCATATGACCTCTTCAAATTCTTCGCACCTATACTCTATTCACAGGTACAACATGTCCGCTGATGAATCACTAGGTTCTCATCAACTTAACTCATTTGCAACGCTACTTGAAGAAAAAATGTGTACCTCTTCAGAATCTTCAATACTTCATATTCCTCAAGTGAAGAAAATGTCTGATGGAAAGAAACCTCAGAAAGGAGGGGAAAAGCCAGATGTGCACACTGCATTTGAGATCCCTGAGGATCTGTATGATGAATATTGCACACCTGACGAAGAAACTCATGGAAAGGAGACGACCAAGCAGAGGAAGATCCGTCTGCAAAATATTGAGAGGAGATGGGCCAAAGAATGGAGAGAATATCGTTATGTAACTCCAAAATACATGATGAAATTCGCTGTGAAACCACCATGCAGCAGGCCTCCTCTTGTTCCTAACCAAATTGCTGATCATTCTAGCCTCAAAACTGGTGAGGACTTTCCTGCCATGTGGGAAAAGCAACAAGCCAAGTTGGCGAGGAATGCCAAAGAGGCAGTGAAGAAATTCAACGAGGATTCTGCTGCTGCTGCCTCTGCCGGAGCTTCTGCTAGTGCTCCGAAGAAGATGGTAAAGAAATCTGCTCTGAAAATTGGCTCTTCAAAATCCTCATTGCAAATTCTTCAAGGTCAAAGGCCTCAGCCTAGAAAACCTTTAGCACCTGGAACTATTGCTGCTCAGTCATCTGCAACAGCCAAAAAGTCCTCAACCCTAGTGCATCTGGCAACATGCAAAAGGACTGAGGGTTTCACGATAGTTCTGAAGCTCACTACAAGCCCCTCCACTACTGCAAAGTCTTCAACCAGTCCCTCTGCACTTAAACTGAAGAAGACAGCTGGACGTGGTCAAAGACCAAGCTCTCACACCAGCAAGGCTCTGGTTACAGTCCCATTAGATTCTTCAGAGGATAATGATGATGATGATGATGATGAGGAGGAGGAGGAGGAGGAATTGGTAGAAATCATCAGACAGAGTCAGCACAGGACAGCTAAAGCAAAGGGTAGCTCTGTTCCTCTCATGCTGGATCCCAAGATGATCCTAAACTTCATTGATATATGACATGAGGACCCAAGCACTCCACTTTCCTCACTAAATCTGCCTCCTGAAGTGGATCATGTCCTCACCCACTTCATCTCTGAAGAATAATGGAAAAGAGAGCAAGCTCAGAGAGCTAAGAGGAACAAGACTCGCAAAGAAAAGTTTTTGCGCGAAAATGTGATGAACTTGATCCCAAATCAACTCGTCACAGTTCAGTCTGAGATTCGCGCTCTCTCTTTGGATCAACAGAGATATGATGCTGAATGGAAGGGCACCAAGGTCGGACTTGTCAGGGCTGCTCATGCAGCTGTAAAGGATCACAACACCAGGGTTGCAGCTCGATCGCAACCACAAAAGACTCGGTCTAAAGAAATTGCCCAGACTAAATATGAAATTCCTCAGGCTACTGATGAAAATGCTCAGCCTGAAGAAACTGCTAAAGAAAGTGCTTTTGCACCAAAAGCAACTACCAGTGCTACTGAGGAAACTCAGACCACTGAAGAACATGTCAGGACAACCCCCAATGTTGTGACTGAAGAATCTGATAGGCCAGCTGAAGAATCCACTGTGCCTCAAGAAACTGAACCACCCAGGGCGGCTGCATCAGTCGTTCCTAAAGAAACTGCTCCTGCTGAGGAAAGTCCCCTCAAAAGAAAAGCATCAACTTCTGAAGCCCCTGTGTTGAAGAAATTGAAAACTTTGACAAGTTCCTCAGCTACACCACTTGATGCAACTCCAATTTCCTTAGCACCAGCCTATGCTATTGTGCCAATTGGGGAAGCATATGACATTCCTCATGAAGAAGAGAATTATTCGGCTGCTTCCTCAGAGCCTCTTAATAAGGAAATTGTCATTGATGACACTGCATCAACTCCCAAGGTATCATCGCCCCAGCTTCTGCTAATTGCTGGCGCTGAAGAAATTGATGAAGAAGTTGACATTGGTGACACTACTCCAGTCATCAATGATGAATATTGGGAATCTGCACATCCCAACTCACCTGTGGAAACTCCTCTGATGCTGATTCCTCAGTCACCTGCACAAACTGAGGAAATACCTAAAGATTCTGAATACCTGTACATTCCAAACCCTGAAGAAATTCCAGCTGCAACAGCTGAGGAAATTGATGCTCCGGCCACTACTGAGGAACCTATTCTACAAATCACTCAGTCTGCTATTCCTCCCATGCCAACTGAGATCAAGGGGCGCATTCGACCAAATCTTCAACCTAAGCAAAGAATGCCATTCAAAGGTTCGGTCCGCCCCAAATTCCTCAAGACAAATTTCTTCAATGAACACATGTTCTACATAGGACCGAATCCATATGATTCTTCTCGGACTGGTCGCACAAGGTTCTGGACTCCCACGCAAATGAACTACTATGCCTCTTTTCTATGTGACAAGAAGAAAATCTTCGAGCACCATAATATTCCTCATGTGGACATGGAGTCTATTCCATCATTCATGCCGGTGCTCCAAGTTCTTCATGATGCTGGGCTTCTTCCCTTCTGTGTAGATGTCTGTGACTGGAACAAGGAGTTGATTCTTCAATTCTATGCCACTCTATACATTAGTGGAAATTCCTCAGACATCAACTCCTGGGTCTTGGACTAGATGACTGGAACAACTCATTTCACTGCAAGCTCTTCTGAATTGCTTCAGTCTATCCCAGTTCCAATTCCTTCAGATGAAGCCCGCTGCCTGTTCAATGATCCACCACTACCGAATCAGATGATGAATGTGATGATGACGAAATTAGCGCCTGGAAAGCCTCAAAGGACAACCTTTCTTGTGAAGGATTTGTTGTATGTACCAAGAACAGTCTATCGCATACTCACTCATACCCTATGTCCTCAGAAGGGCCACAACTCTGAAGAAGAGGAAGTGGAAGGACTCGGGAAGAATATGCTTTTCAACATCATTCATGGGATTCCCATCAACTTTCACGATTTCTTCATGAGGACTCTGGCCGATGTTGCTATGTCACCATTTGAGTTGAAGCCCTTTGCTCCCTGGATTATGCATTTCATCAGAATAAAGTCTTCAATTCACTTTAAGGCTGACTTCCAGAATCATTTCAGTTTTTTGCCCCCGATTGAAGTCCTCAAAAGCACAATTTATGAAGGAAAAGGCAAGGGTGTCATTGATCAAGGCACTCGTCCATTGGATGGTCAGTTTCGTCAAGCAGCATCCTACTCCACCAATGATGACTCTGCCACACAGGACTCCTCTGCCAAAACCTCTGCACAAAAGCCTCATGCAACTGCTCCTCGTGTGATGACTGATCGTGAGCTTCTCTTAAGTCTTCATCAGAAGGTCGATCGAAATCACAAGTGGGTCAAGCGTCAACTTGGGTATATTGTGCAGAATATGACTGTGACGCAGAACACTGTCAAGAGGAACCACTACTATGCTCATGAAAACCTCAAGCGCTCTTGGGTTGTGCTAAATCACATCATATCTTCTGAAGAATTGGATGAGCTAAACTTTGAAGAATATCATGACTTTGCTCGCTGTCCTCAGAAGAAGTTCAAGAAATTCCAAGTTCCTCTGATGGTCACCAGTTCCTATTCTTCATCTCGCGAGCGCGATGAAGATGAAGACATTGACGATACTGCTGCTGGACCTGCATCAACAATCGACCCCGACAATGCTGGCGCTCCTTCTTCACCAACAAGATGAAATTTCTCATGGGGTGTTAGTCATCATTTTTTCTTCCCTTTTGGTCCGCGATGAAAAAGGGGGAGAAAATTTGAATTAGTCTTCAAGCGGGTCTACATATATATGGGCTATTTTTGTTTAAGTTACAACTCTCGCTCTTCTGAAGTTTTTGGTTATTGAGTTGTAAACTTAAGTCCGATGGTGGTCTGACACTCTTGAACTATTTCCTCGCATGTTTATTTCCTCAAATACCTTAATGCATGCATGCTGAATTTCGTCAGACACCATTTTCCTCACGCATTTCAAACTCTTCATTTCATACATTCAAATGCGTGTATGAATTACAAGATATAGGGGGAGTTCTCCATGTTTTGAACCTGCCATGTGCATTTGCAGTCCAAAGCAAATTCCTCAAATATGCACATCTTCAGGGGGAGTTCTTCTATATCTTGCAATCAAATTCCTCAAAATCTGTACTTTCACTTCATATGTTTATCCCCGTTGAAAACTTAACCTATTTGTCATCAATCACCAAAAAGGGGGAGATTGTTAGTGCATCTAGTGCCCCTTAGTGATTTTGGTGTATTGAAGACTTATAGGTTAAGGCACTAATGAGTTTGTGAGTGTACACAGGCTCTATAAGTCAATGAGGAGTTTGATATATTCGGAGATTATCGACCCCTAAAAATGTATATCTTCAAGTGAAGACTTTGCTGAAGACTTTCTAAAGACTTTGGTGAAGACTTTGTGAAGACTTTGAAAATGAAGAAGTTGGTGTGACCTTGAAGATATGAATGAGGAATATGAAGCGTGAAGACTTTTGTTTTCGTAGTTTCTTTTCCTTTATTTGAGTCATAGGAAACACCGTACTGTTAAAGGGGGTCGAGGTAATACTAAGGAAAATTTCCAACTGATGCTCAACTCCAAAATCCTCAACCCATACAATTCTTCGAGTGAAGCCTTTGGAAATCACTTATGGGTCAGACAAGTTTTTCAGTGACAGAGACGAAGGTCTTCTGGTCTCTGAGGAAATTGATCTAACTGAGGAGTTAGGATTTCGCCAGTGTGAATTGCCTACAAGTGAGGATCATGATAAGCTGAGGACTTTCATAGTTCGAAATTCCGACCGTTGTTGTGCTTAGCGCCAGCTGTCCCTAATTGTTCTTATCCACATAACGGTCATATCATTGGAGGCATTTATGTCTTATTATGTCAGGTTGCACCCTGGCTATAAATAGCCGACCCCCACAACCACTAGCTGGTTGGCTGCTTTGAGAGAGAACTGACACTTGTCATTTGAGAGCAACCCATCGTCTGAGGACTTTGAGAGAAAATCATCAGTGAGGAAAAACCCACAACCGAACCATAAAACCCATAGTGATTGAGCATCACTAAAGAAATTCCTGTGTGGAACCGACGCTTGTTACCTTTGAGGACTGTGCATCCTCCAGACGGTTAGGCGTCATGGTCTAGTGCTCCTATAGTCAATTGGGGACCACGAAGTGAACTTGGTCTAGAGCATCCAGCAGTAAATTGTGGATTGTCGGGTGACCAGTTTGTGAGGGTTTTGGAAGTCTACCCTGAAGACTACCACGAGTGTTGGGCGAGGACTGTGTGACCTTAGCTCAAGGAGAATATGGTAAGGACTGTGTGTCCTGGGAATGTGTGTCCTCTGGTTTAAATACCAGGCCGCTCCAAACCAGATGTACGACTGTCACAGCAGTTGGAACTGGGTCATCAAACCATTGTCTTCATCAAGCTATTTGGTTCTATTTCCTCAACCCCTCTATTCCTCATCTATCTGTTGATGAAATTGATTGTTACAGTTTGAAGAATTTGACTGAAGACTTTCACAAACTCCTCACCTCAAATTCTTCAAGTTACCTTGTTCATCACTCCTTATCCTTATCATGCTACTCACGGTTCGTGCATGTTTCATTTCATCATGATGACTAAGCTGATACTATGCTCCTCATGCACCTGAGTACTTATTCCGCTGCTAGTTATTCATCACATTTAAAATTCCTCAAAGTTGAAATTCCTCAAGTGATGAATTTGTAAAAATCACCTATTCACCCCCCTCTAGCCGATATAACGCACATTCAGGCCGCTTGACAAGGTCCCACACATTGTTGAGCTTGAGTTGATCAATTCCTCTTGCATAGCTTGAATCCACTCAGGGTCCTTGAATGCTTCGTCAACTTTGGTGGGCTCTATGATAGAGACAAAGGCAAAGTGCCCACAAAAGTTTGTCAAATGTGAAGCTTTTGAGCGAGTGAGAGGACCTGGTGCATTGATGTCATCGATGATTTTGTCAATCTGCACTTCATTTGCAACTCTTGGATGAGCAGGTTATCGTGGCTGAGGATTTTCTTCAACACTGTTTTCTTCAGGTGTATCGGCATGAATGTCTTCATTCGTTGGAATGACTTCCTCAGTGGGTATGATGTCTTCAGTAGCCTTCAGCTTAATAGATTCCTCAGGAGACTATTCATCTAACACAGAAGGCGGGTGCTCTCTTTGCGAGCCATCAGTTTCATTGAACCGCACATCTACAGTTTCAACAACCTTGTGGTGGTAGGTGTTGAAGACTCTGTAGGTGTGCGAGTCCTTTTCATAACCAAGCATAAAACCTTCATGTGCTTTCGGTGCAAATTTAGAACTGTGGTGAGGATCTCTAATCCAGCATTTTGCATCGAAGACTTTGAGATAACTTATATTGGGTTTCTTGCCAGTCATAAGTTCATATGAAGTCTTCTTAAAGAATTTGTGAAGATATACCCTATTGATGATGTGGCATGCAGTATCAATTGCTTCAGGCCAGAAGCAACGAGGAGTCTTGTATTCGTCAAGCATGATGCGAGCCATCTCAACAAGAGTCTTGTTCTTGCACTCCTTGACGCCACTTTGCTAAGGAGTATAAGGGGCAGATAACTCATGAGTAATACCAAGTTCATCAAGATATTCATCAAGATTAGTGTTCTTGAACTCAGTCCCATTATCACTCCTGATATGCTTGATCTTGATGCCAAAGTTGGTGGAGGCCCTTGAAGCAAATCGTCTGAAGACATCCTGCACTTCAGTCTTGTACAGAATAATATGCACCCAAGTGTATCGAGAGTAATCATCAACGATGACAAAGCCGTACAAACTTGAAGAATTTTTTAGTGTGGAGTAATGAGTGGGGCCAAAGAGATCCATGTGAAGCAATTCAAAAGGTCGAGTCGTGGTCATGATTGTCTTCGAGGGATGCTTGGATCTGGTCATCTTTCCAGACTCACATGCACCACAGAGGTGATCCTTGAGGAATTTGACACCTCCGATGCCAATGACATGCTTTTTCTTCACGAGCGTGTGCAAGTTCCTCATACCAGCATGTCCAAGTCGTCGATGCCACAGCCAGCCTTCTGGGGACTTTGCAAGTAGGCATGTGGCAGGCTGAGGACCTGTAGAGAAATCAATAATATACAAGTCTCCTCTCCTAAAGCCTTCGAAGACTTTGGAATTGTCAGATTCCATGATGACAACACAATGATATTTTCCAAATACGACAATCATATCAAGATCACAAAGCATTGAGACAGACATAAGGTTGAACCCAAGGGATTCGACAAGCATCACCTTATCCATTGTTCGGTCCTTTTAGATTGCAACCTTACCTAGACCCAATACCTTGCTTTTTCCTTTCTCTGCGTAGGTGATATGCTTCAGATGAGATGGAGCAAGTGGCAAATTCATCAGTAGATTCTTGTCACCAGTCATGTGGTTTGTGCATCCACTGTCGAGGACCCACTCAGTAGATTTTGAAGTATCATCCTGCAGATGAATTAGTACAACTTATGAACTCATATGCTTCAGAATGAAGAATATGACATCAATTTCATCAGACAGAATTTCGTCACACAAGATAGTAAGCAAGTAGTGTGAGGATGTGATAAACGAGGAATTTATTTCTACAAGGTTAGCTTGCATCCTATCAAGTATTTCCTCAGGTCTCCAGCAAATTCATCAGATGTTTAAGTTCATCTGGAGACCTGACCCAGCATAAGAGATTAGTTCAATTTCTTCACCACCCACATTTGGAGGGGTGGCAAAGAGTTCATCATTCTGCGAGCACCATATGAGAAGGGAGGCAACGAAGCAAGTGTGCTTCGTTTCACAGGGCGAGGGTTAGAGTACTCATATGAATAAGCAGAAGAAATTCTTCGAGGACTTATGAACATAATGATTTGAAGAATAATGCACATATTCAGAACTCTTAGATTTACCCTGCGAAACAGAGGCATTAGCACGAGAATGATATTTTTGACCATTTGAGGAATTTGGTCCAAGTGAGGACTTTGCTCCATAATTGGAATTTGATCTGGGGTTCCAATTCTTCATGAGTGGTGTCGTGAGGATATTCACTTGAAAATTTTATAGGTAGCTCTTGGGAACACGGATTTTCTTCATAGGTGAACCGTTCCTGTAGTTAGTTCCAACAAATCTAGCAAATACTTCACCCTTCTGATTTTTGAAGAATTTGTAGTTGGAGTCAAGTGACTCATCAGAGGAATATGAAGTTTCACAAGTAAAGCCATATAAAATGGATGGATCTACAAGAGGTCCTTTCGCAGCAACCCATGAGGTTTTGGGGTACTGCTCAGGTGTCGAGTAGGATCCATCAGCGTTGAGTTTCCTCACAAAGGCAATACCCTCTTTCCTAGGGTTCCTGTTCAGAATCTGCTTTTTGAGAACATCGCAAAGGGTTTGATGCCCTTTGAGACTTTTGTACATCTCTGTCATATACAATTCCTTCAACCCTGCATTTTTGTTAGTGATACTTGTGGTGTCCTCAGATGAGGAATTTGAGACCACTGGAACAGTTGAAGAATTTGTAGCAATAGAAGCATTTGAACATTCAGGTGAAGAATTAGCAGTTTCACGTTCGAGGCATTTCAAACAAGGTGGAACAAATTCTTCCTGAGCGGTACTGATCTGTTGAGCCAGAAAGGAATAGTTTTCCCTTTGGAGATCCTCACGTGACACCCTTAGTTTCTCAAGATCTTGCTTTCTTTGAAGAAATTCATAAGAGAGTGTCTCATGATCGGCTAAGAGGTCATTATGATGACTCTGAAGGTTATCATACTTTGTCTGAAGACTTTTGAGATCATCAGACAGAGTTTGAGTCTGATCCACTTCATCGTTCAACAGATCATCGCTTTTGTCTAGCATTTTCTAAAGCTTTTCAAGTGCACTTTGTTGCTTAGTGGCAAGTTTAACAAGTTTAGCATACCTAGGTTTCACATATTCATCAGATTCACCTTCACTTGATTCAAAATAGGAATGATGTTTGTGTACCTTTGAGCCTTTTGCCATGAAGAAATAGGTGGGAGCATAATCATCATTGCTGACGTCAGAGTCGTTGGAGTAGTCATATTCTTCATCATTGAAGATGGACTTGCTGACGAAAGCAGTAGCGATAGCAAGGCTAGCGACACCAAATTCAGATTCCACCTCAGATTCTTCCTCTTCTTCATATTCTTCTTGTGCTTTGAGGACTTCTAAGATGAGGACTTTGAAGATTTCTTCTTTTTCTTTGAGTCATCGGAACTATCATCCTTGTATTTCTTCTTCTTCTTTGAATCTTTTTTCCAGAGAGGACATTCAGAGATAAAGTGACCAAGCTTCTTGCAACGATGACATGTTCTTTTCTTGTAGTCTTCTGAGGAATCTGATTTCCTCAAACCACTTTTTGATGACTTTCCAAATCCACCTCTCCTTGAGAACTTCTGGAATTTACTCACGAGCATTGCTAGATCCTGACTTAGTTCTTCAGGATCACCAAGGCTATTGTCAGAATCTTCTTTGCATAAGGAAATTGCTTTTGCCTTCAGAGCACGAGATCTTCCATAGCTTGGTCCATAGAGGTCTCTCTTCTCAGCATGTTGGAATTCATGAGTATTGAGTCTCTCAAGAATGTCAGCAGGATCAAGTGACTTGTAGTCTCGACATTCTTGGATCATCAAGGCCAGAGTATCGAATGAGGAATCAAGAGATCTTAGCAGTTTCTTCACCACTTCATGGTCAGTGATATCGGTGGCACCCAGTGCTTGAAGCTCATTGGAGATATCAGTAAGACGATCAAAAGTTTGCTAAACAATTTCATTGTCAAGTATTTTGAAGCGGTTGAAGAGATTGCAAAGAACATCAACACGAGAGTCACGTTGAGTGTAAACACCTTCGTTGACTTTGGAAAGCCTATCCTAGATAAGCTTAGCAGACTCCAAAGCACTCACTCTGCCATACTGACCTTTGCTCAGATGGCCACATATGATATTCTTTGCTTGAGAATCGAGTTGCTTGAATCTCTTCAAATCAGCAGCGTTGATCGTGGCAGTAACAGAGGGAACACCATTTTCCACAACGTACTAGAGTTCGTTGTCAATAGCTTCAAGGTGCATATGCATCTTGTTCTTCCAGTAGGGGTAGTCCATCCCATCGAAGGTAGGACATCCCGAGGAAACCTTGATCATACCTGCACTCGACATAACTAGAACTCCAGGTGGTTAAACCAAAATCACAAAAGACAAGGGAGTAACTTGCTCTGATACCAATTGAAAGTGCGTTATATCGACTAGAGGGGGGGTGAATAGGCGATTTTGACAAATTCATCACATGAGGAAATTCAACTTTGAGGAATTTGAAATGTGATGAATAACTAGCAGCGGAATAAGTACTCAAGTGCATGAGGAACATAGTAACAGCATAGTCATCGTCATGAAATGAAACATGCATAAATAGTAAGTAGCGTGACACAGGATAAGCAGTGATGAACAAGGTAACTTGAAGAATTTGAGGTGAGGAATTTGTGAAAGTCTTCAGTCAAATTCTTCAAACAGTAACAATCAATTTCATCAACAAGTATATGAGGAATAGAGGGGTTGAGGAAATAGAACCAGGTAGCTTGATGAAGACAATGGTTTGATGACCCAGTTCCAACTATTGTGACAGTTGTACGTCTGGTTTGGAGCGGCCAGGTATTTAAACCAAAGGACACACAGTCCTTACCGTGTTCTCCTTGAGCTAAGGTCACACAGCCCTCGCCCAACACTCGCCCAACACAGCATCTGGTTTGAAGGTTTGGAGGCCACCTGAGGGCCTACTACTAGTGGTTGACAAACACCTTCATGGTGTTGTCTCAAGGAGAGAATAGGGTGAACCTTAATGGCATTGGTGTGCCTTCATGGTAACGTCCTGTTAGTGCATCTAGTGCCCCTTAGTGATTTTGGTGTATTGAAGACTTATAGGTTAAGGAACTAATGTGTTTGTGAGTGTACACAGGCTCTATAAGTTGATGAGGAGTTTGATACATCCAGAGATTACCGACCCCTAAAAATGTATGTCTTCAACTAAAGACTTTGATGAAGACTTTGCTGAAGACTTTGATATTACCTGAAGACTTTGAAAATAAAGAAGTTGGTGTGACCTTCAAGATATGAATGAGGATTATGAAGCGTGAAGACTTTTGTTGTCGTAGTTTCATTTCCTTTTCTTTGAGTCAGAGGAAACATCGTACTCTTAAAGGGGGCCGAGGTAATACTATGGAAAATTTCCAACTGATGCTCAACTCCAAAATCCTCAACCTATACAATCCTTCGAGTGAAGCCTTTGGAAATCTCTTATGGTTTAGTCAAGTTCTTTAGTGACAGAGACGAAGTTCTTCTGGTCTCTGAGGAAATTGATGTGACTGGGGAGTTAGGATTTTGCCAGTGCGAATTGCCTACAAGTGAGGAACATGGTATGTCTGAGGACTTTCATAGTTCGAAAATCCGACCGTTGTTGTGCTTAGTGCCAGCTGTCCCCAATCACAAATATCCTCATAACGGTCATATCATTGGGGGCATTTATGTCATATCATGTCAGGTTGCACCTTGGCTATAAATAGCCAACCCTCACAACCACTATATGGTTGGCTGCTCCGACAGAGAACTGACACTTGTCAATTGAGAGCAACCAATCCTCCGAGGACTTCAAGAGAAAATCATCAGTGAGGAAAAACCCACAACCAAACCACCAAACCCATAGTGATTGAGCATCACTGAAGAAATCCTTGTGTAGAACCGACCTTGTTACCTTTGAGGATTGTGTATCCTCCAGACGGTTAGGCGTCATGGTCCAGTGCTCCTGCAGTCAATTGGGGATCACGAAGTGACCTTGGTCTAGAGCATCCAGCAGTAAATTATGGATAGCCGGGTGACCAGTTTGTGAGGGTTTTGGAAGTCTACCCTGAAGACTTACCACGAGTGTTCGGCAAGGACTGTGTGACCTTAGTTCAAGGAGAATACTGTAAGGATTGTGTGTCCTTTGGTTTAAATACAAGGCCGCTCCAAACCAGACGTACGACTGTCACAGCAGTTGGAACTGGGTCATCAAACCATTGTCTTCATCGAGCTACCTGGTTCTATTTCCTCAACCCCTCTATTCCTCATATATTTGTTGATGAAATTGATTGTTACTGTTTCAAGAATTTGATTGAAGACTTCCACAAATTCCTCACCTCAAATTCTTCAAGTTACCTTGTTCATCACTGCTTATCCTGTATCACGCTACTTGTAATCTGTGCATGTTTCATTTCTTCATGAAGACTATGTTGTTACTATGTTCCTCAAGTACCTGAGTACTTATTCTCCTGCTAGTCATTCATCACATTTCAAATTCCTCAAAGTTGAAATTCCTCAAGTGATGAATTTGTAAAATCTCCTATTCAACCCCCCCCCCCCCCCTAGTCGAGATAACGCACTTTTAATTGGTACCAGAGCAGGTACTCCCTCGCTCTGTGTGACTTTGATTTAACCACCTAGATTTATAGTTATGTCGACTGCAGGTATGATCAAGGTCTCCACGGGCTGTCCTACCTTCGATGGGATGGACTACCCCTACTGGAAGAACAAGATGCGCATGCACCTTGAAGCTATTGACAACGATCTCTGGTATGTTGTGGAAAATGGTGTTCCCTCTATTACTCCCACGATCATCGCTGCTGATGTGAAGAGATTCAACCAACTCGATTCTCAAGCGAAGAATATCATCTGTGGCCATCTAAGCAAAGGTTAGTATGGTAGAGTGAGTGCTTTGGAGTCTGCTAAGCTTATCTAGGATAGGTTGTCCAAAGTCAACGAAGGTGTCTCCACTCAACGTGACTCTCGTGTTGATGTTCTTCGCAATCTGTTCAACCGCTTCAAGGGACTTGACAACGAAAATGTTCAACAAACTTTTGATCGTCTCAATGATATCTCCAATGAGCTTCAAGCACTAGGTGCTACCGATATCACTGACCATGAAGTGGTGAAGAAACTGCTGAGATCTCTTGATTCCTCATTCGATACTCTGGCTTTGATGATTCAAGAACATGGAGACTACAAGTCACTTGATCCTTCTGATATTCTTGAGAGACTCAATACTCATGAATTCCAACAAACTGAGAAAAGAGACCTCTATGGGCCAAGCTATGGAAGATCTCGTGCTCTGAAGGCGAAAGCAATTTCCTCATCCGAAGTAGAAGATTCTGACAGCAGCCTTGGTGGTCTTGAATAACTAAGTCAAGAACTAGCTATGCTCCTGAGGAAATTCCAGAAGTTCTCAAGGAGAGGTGGATTTGGAAAGTCATCAAAATGTGGCTTGAGGAAATCAGATTCCTCAGAAGACTACAAGAAAAGAACCTATCATCATTGCAAGAAGCCTGGTCGCTTTATCTCTGACTATCCTCTCTAGGAAAAAGATTCAAAGAAGAAGGAGAAATACAAGGATGATAGTTCTGATGACTCGAAGAAAAAGAAGAAATCTTCAAATTCCTCATCTGCAAAGTCCTCATCTTCAAAGTCCTCAAAGCACAACAAGAATGGTTCCAAAAAGGCATGAGCATTCATCGTGTAGCGACCCGACTCAAAACAAGTCAAGCCTCTGTGTGTTATGTGCCATCCCTGGATTAGTATGCTGGCACACACAATACATCAATGTATATATCAAAGTGTAATCACATGTAATTAACGCAAAACTGATATATACCTTAAAATCTCAGCGGAAACAGGCAACGGGAGTGGAGTCCCAATAAACACCAACGGCAGGTTGAGTGTAGACCGTAACCCTGAATTGTACTCTTACTCATCGAAGGAGAGTATCTGCAACATGGGACATTGCAGCCATGTAGGACAGTACATTGAATGTACCGGCAAGATCACCATAGTAGAGCAGAAGAAAAAAACTATTCTATATGCAGTAAGGCTTTGTGGCTCTATGTCTGAGTTTTTGCATAAAAGCTGATTTTATTTTATTTTCCTACAACAAAGGAATATCAGGAATTTTCACTATAGAGTTACCTAAAACAGAACTACTCTGTTTTTAAAACAGAAACAGAAAAATAGAAAAATCTAACTAACGGACAGGGGTGCTACATGGTGGCTTCTGATTGGCTAAAGGGTGTGCGTGAGCGAGGGTTTCGGGTGGACGGCCGAACCATAAAACAAAACGGTTCGGGAATAAAATGTGCTAATCTGGATCATTGATCCAGATACGACGGTTGGGGAGAGAGAGAGCTCACAGAGGGAGGGGTCATCGGCGATGGAGTTTCTCCGGCGAGGCCGAGGCAGCGAGGTCGTCGGGGACGGCACTTCGGTGTTCCTCCAGTGATGGGGAGGTCTCCAATCAACGCGGGTGAGGACGGCGACTCCGTTGGTGGTCTGGGTGTCGGCGCAGGTGGTCGGAGGCGATGCCGACGAGCTCTGAGGCGGTGGCAGCGCTCGGGTGTCGACGGGGGAAGGGACTCCGGTGGGTGCGGGGCTTGGGCGAGTGGTTGGGGAGGTGCATACGATGGCGGCGAAGTGGATGGTGGGCTCAAACGGCGTCGGGGACATCTGGGTGGAGCGGTGGTGTGGCAATGGCGCGGCGGCCGTGGTTATCTCAAGTGAGGGATTCTGGCAAGGGGAAAGGGTCAGACGAGGGGGAAACGGGCAGAACGGGGTGCGGGAGGGGCGGTCTTTATATAGGGGCCTCGACATCATCTGAAAGGAAGGAGAGGCGGATCCTGCGGGTGATCTCGCCGACGAGGAAAGGGGAGGAGACAGAGGAGGTAGGCGACCGCGGTGATGGCACAAGCGGTCGGTGGGGCCGTGCGGTCAGCGAGAGAGAGAGAGAGAGAGAGAGAGAGAGAGAGAGAGAGAGAGGGCATGGCGTCGGTGGCCGGTGCGGAAGGATTCGGTGGCCGTTTAAGGTAGGTGGGCCAGCGGGGGTTTCCTAATGAAAAAATATTTTCCTTTTATAAAATAACAGAGAATTGAAACTTTATTATGGGCAATCAAAACATTTCCAAAAATAAAGTTTTATATACCAAAATGATCAGGGAATTAAATGCACTTAAATGAACATTTTTGCATGGCCACAATAAATACTTTAAAAAATTGTTTTCAGAAAATGCCCAAATGGCTTTTAATTCTTTTTGCAAATAATTTTCAAATAACCCCCTGGGTTTTAGGGTTCAAATAATTCACAAAAATAACCCTGGTGTGGAGTGTCATGTTACTCCTCTCAAAATCTTGTCAAGGGTATTTGAATTCTTTCAAACTTCAAATTGGAAAATCAAATATGAAAAGAACTCCATAACAGGAAATTTCAAATAGTTTTCAAATTCACTTTTCAACTCTTTTTATATTGAAGAAGTCATGTCATCTTCTCTCACTGATTTGAAATGTAGGTATTTGAATTCCAAAAGCATATGGGAAAGTCATGTCATTCCCTCTCATTCAAAAGTTTAAAAAAATCAAATTTTTCACTCAATTTCAATCATTCAATCAAACAAACAATCATTCTAATATTTATTATAACATTCCAAAATTTGGGATGTTACACATCGGCAAGGAAATGGATTTTGAGGAAGAATCTGAAGAATATGAAGAAGAGGAAGAATCTGACGAGGAGTTACAATCTCGTGTCGCTAGCCTTGCTCTCGCTACTGCTTTCGTCAGCAAGTCCATCTTCAATGAAGAAGAATATGACTACTCCAACAACTCTGACGTTAGCAATGATGATTATGCTCCCACCTATTGCTTCATGGCAAAAGGATCAAAGGTACACAAACAATATTCCTCTTCTGAATCAAGTGAAGGTGAATCTGATGAATATGTGAAACCTAGCTATGCTAAACTTGTTAAGGTTGCCACTAAGCAACAAAGTGCACTTTAAAAGCTTCAAAAAATGCTAGACAAAAGTGATGGTCTGTTGAACCATGAAGTGGATCGGACTCAAACTCTGTTTGACGATGTCAAAAGTCTTCAGACCAAGTATGATAACCTTCAGAGTCATCATAACGACCTCTTAGCTGACCATGAGAAGCTTTCTTATGAATTTCTTCAAAGAAATCAAGATCTTGAGAAACTGAGGGTGTCACATGAGGATCTCCAAAGGGAAAACGATTTCTTACTTGCTCAACAGATCAGTACCGCTCAGGAAGAATTTGTTCCACCTTGTTTGAAATGCATCGAATGTGAAACTGCTAATTCTTCACCTGAATGTTCAAATGCTTCTATTGCTGCAAATTCTTCAACTATTCCCGTGCTCTCAAATTCCTCATCTGAGGATACCACAAGTATCACTGATGACAATGCAGGGTTGAAGGAATTGTATGTGACAGGCATGTACAAAAGTCTCAAAGGGCATCAAACACTTTGCGATGTCCTCAAAAAGCAGATTCTGAACAAGAACCCTAGGAAAGAGGGTATTGCCTTTGTGAGGAAACTCAACGCTGATGGATCCTACTTGACACCTAAGAAGTACCCCAACACCTCATGGGTTGCTGCGAAAGGACCTCCTGTAGATCCATCCACTTTATCTGGCTTTACTTGTGAAACTTCATATTCCTTTGATGAGTCACTTGACTCCAACTATAAATTCTTCAAAAATCAGAAATGTGAAGTATTTGCTAGATTTGTTGGAACTAACTGCAGGAATGGCTCTCCTATGAAGAAAATCTGGGTTCCCAAGAGCTACCTACAAAATCTTCAAGTGAATGTCCTCACGACACCACTCGTGAAGAATAAGGATCCTAGATCAAATTCCTCATATGGACCAAAGTCCTCACTTGGACCAAATTCCTCAAATGGTCAAAACTATCATTCTCGTGCTAATGCCTCTGTTTCGCAGGGAAAACCTAAGAACTATGAATATGTGCATTATTCTTCAAACCATTATGTTCATAAGTCCTCGAAGAATTTCTCTGCTTATTCATTTGAGTACTCTAACCCTCGCCATGTGAAACGAAGCGCACTAGCTTCAATGCCTCCCTTCTCATATGGTGCTCGCAGAATGATGAATTCTTTGACAACCCTCCAGATGTGGGTGGTGAAGAAATTGAACTAACATCTCATGCAGGGTCAGGTCTCCAGATGAATTTGAACATCTGATGAATTTTCTGGAGACCTGAGGAAATGCTTGAAAGGACGCAAGCTAACTATGCAGAAATGAATTCCTCATTTCTCACGTCCTCACACTACTTGCTTACTATCTTGTGTGATGAAATTCTGTCTGATGAAATTGATGCCATATTCTTCACTCTGAAGCATATGAGTTCGTAAGTTGTACTAATTCATCTAGAGGATGATACTCCAAAAGCTACTGAGTGGGTCTTCGATAGTGGATGCACAAACCACATGACTGGTGACAAGAATATACTAATGAATTTGCCACTCACTCCATCTCCTCTGAAGCATATTACCTACACAGACAAAGGAAAAAAGCAAGGTATTGGGACTTGGTAAGGTTGCTATCTCGAAGGACCGAACCATGGATAAGGTGATGCTTGTCGAATCCCTTGGGTGCAACCTTATGTCTGTCTCAATGCTTTGTGATCTTGATATGATTGTTGTATTTGGAAAATATCGTTGTGTTGTCATCATGGGATCTGACAATTCCAAAGTCTTCGAAGGCTTTAGGAGAGGAGACTTGTATATTGTTGATTTCTCTACAGGTCCTCAGCCTGCCACATGCCTACTTGCAAAGTCCTCAGAAGGTTGGTTGTGGCATCGACGACTTGGACATGCGGGTATGAGGAACTTGCACACGCTCGTGAAGAAAAAGCACGTCATTGGCATTGAGGGTGTCAAATTCCTCAAGGACCACCTTTGTGGTGCATGTGAATCTGGGAAGATGACCAGATCCAAGCATCCCTCAAAGACAATCATGACCACGACTCAACCCTTTGAATTGCTTCACATGGATCTCTTTGGTCCCACTCATTACTCCATACTAACAAATTCTTCAAGTTTGTATGGCTTTGTCATTGTTGATGATTACTCTAATTACACTTGGGTGCATATTATTTTGTACAAAAATGAAGTGCAGGATGTCTTCAGACGATTTGCTTCAAGGGCCTCCACAAACTTCGGCGTCAAGATCAAGCATATTAGGAGTGATAATGGGACTGAGTTCAAGAACACTAATCTTGATGAATATCTTGATGAACTTGGTATTACTCATGAGTTATCTGCCCCTTATACTCCTCAGCAGAATGGCGTCGTGGAGCGCAAAAACAGGACACTTGTTGAGATGGCTTGCACCATGCTTGATGAATACAAGACTCCTCGTCGCTTCTGGCCTGAAGCAATTGATACTTCATGCCACATCATCAACAGGGTATATCTTCACAAATTCTTCAAGAATACTTCATATGAACTTATGACTGGCAAGAAACCCAATGTAAGTTATCTCAAAGTCTTCGGTGCAAAATGTTGGATCACAGATCCTCACCAGAGAAGACTTCATATGAACTTCATGAAGACTATGTTGTTACTATGTTCCTCAAGTACCTGAGTACTTATTCCGCTGCTAGTCATTCATCACATTTCAAATTCCTCAAAGTTGAAATTTCTCAAGTGATGAATTTGTAAAAATTGCCTATTCACCCCCCCCCCTCTAGTCGATATAACACACTTTCAGATAGCAAGGGACAAACACCATATGATCCAACTATATTAACAAAGCTTGTGATACATCAAGATTGTGACATCTCAAGAAAACGAGAGAGAGATAGAGAGAGAGAGAAATCAAACACATAGCTATCGGTACATACCCTTAGCCCCGAGGGTGAACTACTCCCTCCTTGTCATGGACACCGCCGGGATGATGAAGATGACCTCCAGAGATGATTGCCCATGCTGGAAGGGTGCCGGAACAGGGCTTCAGATGAGTTTTCTTCGGTACAAAGGTTTGCGCTGGCGGAGCATAAGTTCTAGATTAACTTTCGGGTTTTTTCAGATTTCTAGGAAGTTTCAACGTTGGAATCACGTCAACCGGAGCCATGTGGACCCCACAAGCTCACAGGGTGTGTCCAGGGGGTGGGCACGCCCTATTGGCTTATGGCCCACAAGTGGCTCCCCTCCGGTGGTTCTTCGCTCAGGTATTTCTTTTTTTCTCCAAAAGAAATCATAAAAAAGTTTCTGGCAATTCTTATATTTTCTACACACAAAAAACACCACGGTAATTCTGCTAAAAACATTGTCGGTCCGGGTTAGTTCTAAATAAATCATGTAAAGTACATCAAAACCATATAAATGTATTGCAAACATACAAAACTATGGCATGAATACTTCATAAATTATCGATACGTTTGAGACGTATCGGCATCCCAATCTTAATTCCTATTCGTCCTCGAGTAGGTAAATGATAACAGCAATTTATGAAGTGTGAATGCTACCATAGTGAACAGTTTTGATCATTGATAATTTTAGTTACTTTTCTAGTATCATGACCATCAACTTTTTCTCATAAAAATCATCATGATAGTGTAACAATCAATTCACATGTCATGGTTCAAACAACGCATACTCTTGAAACTTAACAACATATGTTCTTAGTCATCAAACAATTTCAATGCACCATCAAGTCTAAGTAAGATCTCCATATACTCAATTATAATATAATCTTGTATGATTGCTAATGCTCAAAGCATATTTTAGAACTAATATCATCCATCTAACACAAAGAAATAAAGGGGCTTAATGTTTTCCTCCCAATGTACTTATCATGAACATAATAGTCAACAATAATGAATAATGATCAAATATATTTGACTAGATATATGTGTTTGGATCTTTCCCCACTGAGGGAGTCCAGGACAAAGGGGTCCTCGGGCTGTCGACTCATCTCTCATGGGTCGAATTGGGCTGCTCTGTGGAAGGTCAGACTATGTGGCGACCCCGTGTTCAAGAAGGAAAGCTCTGGAGACTTGGTGCGTCTTCCAAGTCTTGAAGTTAAGATCGGCACATCTATCCATGGTTGGCAGCTGGCCATGTGTAACCCTAGGTACCCCTGGTGTCTATATAAACCAGAGGGTTTAATTCGTAGTGGCAGATTGACTCATCTAGGGTTTTAGATCATTCGATGTCGAGGTAGATCAACTCTGTAATTCTCATTCACATCAATACAATCAAGCAGGACATAGGATTTTACCTCCTCAAGAGGGCCCGGACCTGGGTAAACACCGTCTCCTTCATCCTTTGATACCCGTCGATCCAAGGTCCACAACTAGGGACCCCCTACCTGAGATCCACCAGTTTTGACACCGACATTGGTGCTTTCATTGAGAGTTCCACTGTGAGATCGCTAGAAGGGTTGATGGCTCGCCTAAACATTAGCAATCAAGTTTGCAACAGGGGCACTTTCGTCCCTCTGCAGATTTTCGCGTTCGATAGCATCATGTTGCATGCTGACTCAATCGGCCACCTTGGCCAGATCGGAAGCTTCTCCCCCAGTCAAGGGATCGGGTTCGGGAATTTAGAATTCTCTGCCGACTCCCAGGGCGATTTGTTCCCTACTGGGCTCTCGGTCCCGTCCGATGAGCTCGTAAGTCCCGAAGCATTAACTTCGAGTCCCCTGCTCGGCCCCGCTCTTGGGTCCATCCCCGTTGGAAACCCGGCCTTGTGCTCGAATCCAGTTATAGCGCCCGAGCACCAAGGTTCGGCTCTCACCGAACACACATCCTGCATGGATATTCCAAAGGTCGGCTCTGAAAGCCCTTATAAGATTGATCCGGACAGCCTCTTGCTATTAAATGAGACGCTTGACCGGATCTAGTCATTGGAAATCATGCACGATCTAACCTCGACCTATGTTCAGATCGGTTTGAGGGTAGGTCACAAGGAATTTCACAAGCCACCAACCACCCACTTAGTAGCCACTGTCGAAGATTGAACTGATATGTTGGACTATGCCTCCGACAGGGTGGAGGACATGGATGAAGAGGTCGGCACCCTAACCCCCGTCAATATTGGACGGTGGATAGCCACCACCTCCTACGACGTCTATATGGTGGACACCCCCGCTGACAAGGACGACCACACCCCTAAGCAGAACGACAAAAAAATCCGAAGAGCCGTTAAAAAGCCAAAAATAGCGCAAGCGATCCAAGGCGAACAAGGGAAGGGGAGTCATCATGGGCGCCGGGGAAAACGACACCCCGGAAGACTCCAACAACCTCGAAGCCCTCGAGCAACCACAGGAGGACCCCGATAGGCCCAACGATCAGCGAGACCTTGAGGACCTCAATGATTTCGAGGATGACAACTACCTCCCCCAGTCGATGAGGATGACAGCCTCGAAGACGAAGACTTCACCATCCCTGAAGACCCTCAGGATAGGGAACAGTTCAGGCGGCAGCTCATTGTCACCGCTCGAAGCATAAAAGAAAAGCAGCGGCAGCTCAGAGCCAAACAAGATACCCTCAATGATAGATGGACAGAGGTCCTGGCAGCCAAAGAAGGGTATGACACTGAGCGGCCGGATCAAAACAAAAGCTACCAGTGTCGGCGTCTGTTGCCGCAATTCGATGATGAGGCCTTTGAGACCCTATCTCCCAGGCGCACTTAGTACGGCCAGCCGGACCACCCCCCTCGAGGAAGGGACAAAACGGTTGTAGAGGTCGAGTACATACCTGCGTTACCCCGCAGGAGAGGAAAGGACCCAGCGTAGCATAGAGATCAGCATGACTTACGGCAGGACCTGGACTATAGAGTAGGTCACCCTAGATCCATCTACGAATCTAGAGGGTACTCCCCCGCTAGACGGGATGGACACCAACCTTGGCTTAACTGCAATGACAGGGATCGGGAGCCATACCGGGCATGAGCAATAGCCGTTTTACGGCACAACATAGCCCGGGTCAGAGGCGCCGCTCACCCACTGTGCTTCACGAGCGAGGTTATGCATCATCAATTTCCCGAAGGGTTTAAGCCCGTAAATATAGAACAATATGACGGGACAACAAACCCCGCTGTGTGGATCGATGACTTCCTTATCCACATTCATATGGCCAGCGGAGATGATCTCCACGCCATCAAGTACTTACCACTAAAGCTTAAAGGGCCAGCTCGGCACTGATTGAACAGTCTCCTCGAAAACTCCATCGGGAGATGGGAAGAACTTGAGGATGCCTTCCGATATAACTTCCAGGGCACTTATGTCCGACCCCCGGACTCCTCCAACCTGAGCAACGTCGTCCAAAAGGCCGACAAATCGGCCAGGAAATTTTGGAATCGGTTCCTGACTAAGAAGAACCAAATCATTATTGTTCGGACGCTGAGGCAATAGCCTCTTTCAGACATAACATCCGAGACGAATGGCTAGCTCATAAGCTCAGCAAAGACAGACCGAGAACAATGTCTGCCCTTACGTCACCCATGGCCCACTTTTGCGCGGGTGAGGACAACTGGCTAGCTCACCCAGCCACAATCCCGAAGACCCCGACACCTCCGAAGTTCGGGATGGAAACGGCAAGCCTCAGTGCAGCCAGAACAAAGCCACCACAGTAACGGGGATGCCGATGACACGGCCATAAATGCCGGTTTTCGCAGCTCAAAACCCGGACAGCAGAAGAAACTCTCTAAAGGGAACAGAGCCAGATCTACCGCATTGGACAAATCATTGAAAGGCCCTGTCAGATCCACGACACCCAAGACAAGCCTGCCACCCACACCAAACGTAACTGTTACATGTTTAGATAGGCCAGCAAACTCGCAGCCAAGGAACAAGGCAAAGGCCCATGCAATGAGGATGACAAAGAGCCCCACGGTCCGAACAATGGAGGACAGAAGCAGTTCCCGCTAGACGTAAAAACTGTGAACATGATATATGTCACACACATACCAAAGAAGGAGAGGAAGTGTGCCCTTTGGGAGGTCTACGCCATAGAGCCCGTAGCCCTTAAATTCAACCCATGGTCGGCTTGCCCGATCACCTTCGACCGTACGAATCATCTGACCAGTATCTATCATGGAGGTTCAGTAGCCCTTGTCTTAGATCCCATCATCGATGGGTACCATGCGCCTCACTAGAGTCCTCGTGGACGGAGGAAGTAGCCTTAACCTGATTTACTCAGACACGATGAAAAAGATGGGAATAGATCCGTCAAGAATCAAACCCAGCAACACTATTTAAAAGAGTAATCCCAGGTGTCGAGGCTCGCTGCTCAGGCACGGTAACTTTGGAAGTGGTGTTCAGGTTGCCCGAAAACTTCCAAAGTGAAGACTTAATCTTCGACATTGTCCCTTTTCGCAGTGGCTATCACGCACTGCTTGGCCGGATAGCGTTCGCCTGCTTTAGCGTTGTTCCCCACTAAGCTTACCTGAAGCTCAAGATGCTCGAGCCCAAGGGGGTCATCACCGTCAACGGCAATATAGAGCTGTTAGGGCATATTTCTCCCTAAGTGGTTTTGGTGATTGATGACAATGCCTTTGCAGACTAATTGTGTGCATTGAGCATTTCAGATATCTCAGGTCTAGGCACAAGACTATTCAGTGCCCCTCAGAAGCTCTTGAAGACGGTTGTTCTCTGTGTTTCTTTTCGGTGGATTTGATTCATAGGAAAACCGTACTATCAAGAGGGGGTCCGCATCGGAAAGGTCTGGGTGGAATCAACACATGCACATCTATTCCCTTGCACCACCTTTCCCTCTCTTCAATGGAGCCCCAACCTGTTTTCCTTCTCTATGCAAAAGGAACGCCTGCGAAGTGTTTGGGTTTAGTGGCCTGCGGTAGTACCGCTCCAGGGAGCGGTAGTACCATGAGCACCAGCGGTAGTACTGCTCCATGGAGTGGTAGTACCGCTGTCTCTGGCCCTGGCCTCTACACCTGCGGTAGTAGGCACGGATGTAATTTTTTACTTCCGCCCTACTACGGTAGTACCGCGATTCGCGTCTGGTACTACCGTGCGGACTTTTTTCGCATAGTTTCCCTCTGTGGAGGTTGGCACGGAAGTAAATTTTTACTTCCGTGCACCTCCAGTGGCTGCCTCCGTCAACCGTGCGGTAGTACCGCACGGGCTCGCGGTAGTACCTCTCCGCCGGTTCTACCGCTTGCTAACAGGCAGGGCCAGCTACTCCCGTGCTAGCGGTAGTACCGCACAAGGCTACAGTAGTACCGCAAGCCATCACGGTAGTACCGTGACTTTTGCGGTAGTACCGTGATGCGCGGAGCTGAGTGAGTGGATAACGGTTGGCTCTTGTCCCCCACTATAAAAGTGAGGTCTTCTTCTCCAAGAAGCTTACCTCTTCTTTCCAAAACTCCATTGTTGCTCCAAGCTCCATTTTTTCCCGATCTCTCTCCTACCCAATCAATCTTGTTGATTTCCTAGGGATAGGTTGAGAAGGCCCCGATCTACACTTCCACCAAGAGAAGTTTGATTCCCCCCACTAATCCCTTGCGGATCTTGTTACTCTTGGGTGTTTGAGCACCCTAGACGGTTGAGGTCACCTCGGAGCCACATTCCATTGTGGTGAAGCTTCGTGGTATCATTGGGAACCTCCAATTCAGTTGTGGAGATTGCCCCAACCTTGTTTGTAAAGGTTTGGTTGCCGCCTTCAAGGGCACCAATAGTGGAATCACGGCATCTCGCATTGTGTGAGGGCGTGAGGAGAACACGGTGGCCCTAGTGGCTTCTTGGGGAGCATTGTGCCTCCACGCCGCTCCAACGGAGACGTACTTCCCCACAAGGTAAGGAACTTTGGTAACACATCCTCGCCTCCACCGGCTCCACTTTTGGTTATCTCGCATCTTTACTTATTGCAAGCGTTTACTATGTCATATCTCGTGCTTGCTTGTGTGTTAGTAGTGGTTAGCATCATATAGGTTGTTCACCTAGTTGCACATCTAGCTAATTTATTTGATGCTAAACCTTAATTGTTAAAGAAAAGTAAAAAAGTGTTAGTTGCCTATTCACCACCCCCCTCCCCTCTAGTCAACCATATCGATCCTTTCAATTGGTATCAGAGCTACGTCTCTTTATTAAGGGTTTCACCACCCGAAGAGTATGGCTGGCGAAAAGTTTTGTGTGGGTGAACTTCCCGAGACAATGCGTGTGAACACGGTCTCATGCGAGGATTTGAACAAGGCTTTGACCTTACTCAAATCCTCCATGGCTACCGAGGTTCAATCCATGTTTAAAGATTTCCTTAATACTCTTAAAATGTCTACCGATGCGGGGCAAGTGGTCAAACCCACTAACTCGTCATCGGATGCCAACTCTGATAAGGAGGGGGATAGTGCCGACAAATATAACCATGCTCAAAGAGTTAATGGGTCGGGGAGCTTTGCCTCAGTTCCCCCTCCCGTGGTCTATGGAGGACCGGTGCACCCACCTCATATAGTCAATCTCGGTCCTCCTCCTAAACTTGTTAAGAATGATTTTGCTTACTAGCTTTTTAGTATCAAGTCTCATCTAGATCACAGCTCAATTCATCTCATGAGAGTCATTGAAGAAGGATACTATCCTCATGATCCTCGCAATCTTACTCCAAGAGAACAAGCGGATAAACAGCTAAATTCTTCCGCCTTGTTCATACTCCAAGTTGCAATTCCTCCTGAAGATCTACCTCACCTGCGGCCCTTCACTGTTGCTAAAGAATGTTGGGAACACGTCATCTCCATGTACAAGGGCAGCTCAAGTATTCAACGGTCAAACTATGAAGTTGTTCTTGATCAGTCAGATGAGTTCGTGATGGTAGAGGATGAGGAACCATGTGAGCTCTACAGAAGGGTGACCGCTCTCGCTGTTTCCCTTAAGGATCATGGCAGCAAGCATGTGGATGACACTTGGATCAAGTGTAAGTTCCTGAAGGCTAT
Organism: Hordeum marinum; assembly: GCA_022496015.1. Taxonomy (NCBI): domain Eukaryota; kingdom Viridiplantae; phylum Streptophyta; class Magnoliopsida; order Poales; family Poaceae; genus Hordeum; species Hordeum marinum. The sequence goes on from CM039673.1 coordinate 333,890,569, forward strand.
CATGCCCTACAACAAGGCCATGTCCGCTGTCATTCGTCAAAGGCCAGACTTTCACACCTTATCATCTGGTGATGTGTTGGATGAATTCATTGCAATGAAGATCCTCAACATGACAGGCGACAATGCTCTTGCTCGTGTTCAACGGTCAAGGAAGTCCTCTCCCAATATTGCATTGAAGGCCAAGGTCAGTCAAGAGGAAGAAGAAGAAGAAGAAGAAGAGGTTTGCCCCGAGGACACCAAATATGCTTATCATGAGCACATGGCTCTTGCGTCCAGACAATTTTGGGGCAACAAGAGAAACTCAAGACCCGACTTCTCCAAGAACAACTCAAATGGGTCAAAGGGAAAGCAACGTGTGAGAACTTGCTACAACTATGGTAATGTAAGTCACTTTTTGGTGGATTGTCCATATGAGAAGAGGGAAGACAATGGTGGCAAGCTCATTCGCAAAGATAAAGCCAAGTCCTTCCCAAACAAAACCAGCTTTGTCAAGAAGGCTCCCCACAAAGTATTGGTAACTCAAGAAGAGTATGCCTCAGATGATGATGTTGATGATGAAGACACAAGCGGTGAAGGAATGGCAATGGCATCCGTGGCAATTGCCTCTTCTACCCCGATAAAGGCATCGCTCTTCGACGCCCCCAATGAGAACATCGTCGCGAGGTACCTCATGGCTAAAGGTATCTCTAAGGTAACCTCCAACGTCATAACCTCAAACATTAAGGCTTCCATTTCTTCAATTTCATCCTTAGATAGTGTGAATGAACTTGAGGAAGGAAAAGAGGATAAGAATGAGTTTGACAAATTCGTGGCCAAACTCAAGGGAGAGACCAAGAAGCACTTCGTTGCTCTCTTGGAACAACTTGGTGAGGCCCATGACACTATTGAGTCTCAAGAAGAGTGTCTTGAGGAACTAAGAGGTCATAGTCGTGATTATGTCGATGAGATAGCGGATCTATCTATTGCTCTTGAGGAAGAGCAAGGTCTTCGTATGACTCTTGAGGAGTCACAAAATGTTGACCTTACTAAATTACGTAAAGATTATGATCATGATATTGTTCTTAACCATGCTCTCAAGTCTGAGAAGGTTGCACTTGGGGTGGATCGTGATCGTCTCAAAGTTGAGCTTGAGACACTTGTTAGTGCTCACAAGGCATTGACGTGTGCTCATTCCTCTCTTAAGGAGTCACATGATAAACTCCAAGTGAAACTCACTAAGGAAATTGCCACATGTCCTCCTTTTGTTCTAATTGATAATGCATCTGCTACTAACCCATGGTGTGAGCATGCGCACCTTGTGGAGGAAAATGCCAAGCTCAAAGAGCAGCTTAAAAAGGGTTTGGTGACGTGTATCCAAGGTGAGAAGACACTCAATGACCTTCTGACTTCTCAGAAGGAAGTTGTGGCAAAATAAGGAGTGGGATTTGTACCCAAAACCAATGAGCAGAAGAAGGTTGACACCAAGGAAGCCCCATCGCTCAAGCAGACCTTTGTAAGAGCTGGTGAAGGTCCTCATGGGAAGAAGAAAAACCAAGTTATGTTGGAAAATTCCAAGAAGGGCAAGAGCAAGAACATCCAACCCAACAAGACCGGCGACTTTAACCCCTCTTATGTGTTATGTCGTGCTAGTGATGGGCATGTTTATGCCAAATTTGTTGGTTCTTCTTATGAGTACATTGAATGAGAGCAGCTTAAAAAGGGTTTGGTGACGTGTATCCAAGGTGAGAAGACACTCAATGACCTTCTGACTTCTCAGAAGGAAGTTGTGGCAAAATAAGGAGTGGGATTTGTACCCAAAACCAATGAGCAGAAGAAGGTTGACACCAAGGAAGCCCCATCGCTCAAGCAGACCTTTGTAAGAGCTGGTGAAGGTCCTCATGGGAAGAAGAAAAACCAAGTTATGTTGGAAAATTCCAAGAAGGGCAAGAGCAAGAACATCCAACCCAACAAGACCGGCGACTTTAACCCCTCTTATGTGTTATGTCGTGCTAGTGATGGGCATGTTTATGCCAAATTTGTTGGTTCTTCTTATGAGTACATTGAATGGTGTATTGGGGTTCCTGAGACCCTTGTTGCTAACATGAAAGGACCCATTAAAGAATGGGTACCTAAAGTCAAACATTGATCTCTTGTAGGGGTTTGCTTCCGGAGGAACGTCATGGTTGCTCGATAGTGGAGCGACAAATCATATGACCGGAAGCAAGGACTTGGTGGTGGACATTCATCCTGACACATCTATGGCCACTCAAGTCTCGTTTGGTGATGATGCAATTTCAAAGGTATTGGGTCTTGGCAAGGTGGTAATCTCTCCGGAACTCACCATAAAGAAGGTCATGCTTGTTGAGACCCTCTCATACAATTTACTGTCAGTTTATCAACTTGCTACCATGGGTTTTAGTACTTTCTTTGGTATTGACTCTGTGACCCTTTTCTGGAGCAAGACTCTTAAACTAGCTTTTGTTGGCATGTCGAGAATGGTCTCTATATGGTGAACTTCTCGGAGCAACCCACTAAGACTGCGACTTGCTTAATGGCTAAAGTTGATGTGGGATGGCTTTGGCATCGCCGGCTAGCCCATGTTAAAATGAGATCTTTGCAAAGTCTCCTCAAAGGGGATCACATCCTTGGACTAACAAATGTGAGTTTTGCCAAAGATCGTGCTTGCAGTGCTTGTATTGAAGGAAAGCTACATGAGAAGGCTCATCGTCTAACCACTACAATATACTCTAAGAGGACCTTAGAGCTCCTTCACATGGATCTCTTTGGTCCTCCATCTTTTGTCAGTCTTGGTTGAAGAAAATATTGCTTGGTGATTGTGGATGATTACTCGAGATATACTTGGGTGTATTTCTTCAAGACGAAGAGTGAGACCCAACAGACCGTCATCGACTTTGCAAATGAAGTCCAACGCCAACATGATGCAAAGATTTTGATGATTAGAAGTGACAACAGCACCGAGTTCAAGAACTACACCCTGAATGAGTTTCTCGGTGACGAAGGGATCAAGCACCAATATTCCACACCTTACACCCCTCAACAAAATGGTGTTTCTGAGAGGAAGAATAGGACGTTGATTGATGTGGCAAGAACCATGATGGCGGAGTTTAAATCTCCGTACAACTTTTGGGTCGAAGCCATCAACACAGCGTGCCATGCATCTAACCGGCTCTATCTTCACAAAGGGTTGAACAAGACCCCGTATGAGATTCTTACAGGGAACAAGCCCAACCTCACATACTTTCGGGTGTTCGGTTGTAAGTGTTTCATTCTCAAGAAAGGTGCTCGTTTGTCTAAATTTGAATCTAGAGCCCATGAGGGCATATTTGTTGGTTATGCTGCAAACTCTCATGCTTACCGTGTCCTCAACAAGTCCACTGGACTCATTAAGGAGACGAGTAACGTAGAGTTTGATGCAAATAATGGCTCCCAAGTGGAGCAAAGTGGTCTTTGTGATGTAGGTGATGAAATTCCTCCCCAAGCCATAAGAAGAATGGGTGTGGGATACTTCCTACCTGTTGAGGAACCCCTTGTGGTCAAAGGAGAAGGAAAATGTTCCCCTCAAGTGGAACCATCACCGACGCAAGACCCACATGCTTCCAAAGAACAAACTGAATGTCCTCTGCCACATGAACAAGATCAAGGGCAAGATCAACTCACTGATGATGGTGTCTCACCAAGTGATGCCCAAGATCAAGTTCCTGTCTCCGAGCAATATCAAGATCAAGATTTTCTTCAAGATCAAGAGCAAGCTCAAGAAGGCACTAAAGATAATCAAGAGGATGTCTCACAGAATGCAGGTCCTCAACCTTCCATGCAAGAAATCTTAGAGATTCAAGCCGCCAAGAAAGCCGCCAAGAATGCCAACAAGCTCAGAATTAGACAACATGTGTTGGAGAACGTCTACGGTGACTTGAAAAAAGGGGTAACCACTCGTAAACAATTAACAAAATTTTGTGAACATCACGCATTTGTTTCTTGCATTGAGCCCCTTAAGGTTCAAGATGCGCTCGAGGATATGGAGTGGGTTGAAGCTATGCACGATGAACTCAACAACTTCGAGCGCAACCAAGTGTGATGACTGGTGCCAAGACCTAAGGCAAATCACAATGTTATTGGAACAAAATGGATCTTCAAAAACAAGCAAGATGTGAACGGTATTGCATTCGCAACAAGGCACGACTGGTGGCACAAGGATACTCCCAAGTCGAGGGTATCGATTACGGTGAAACCTTTGCTCCTGTTGCTCGCCTTGAATCTATTCACATGTTACTTGCATATGCCTCTCATCATAATTTTAAATTATATCAAATGGATGTCAAGAGTGCTTTTCTTAATGGTCCTCTTAAGGAGTTGGTATATGTCAAGCAACCCCCGGGGTTTGAGGATCCCAAGTTCCCCAATCATGTATATGTTCTCGATAAGGCTCTGTATGGCCTTAAACAAGCCCCATGTGTGTGGTATGAGCACCTTACCGAAATGTTGCAAGATCGTGGGTTTGAAATTGGGAAAACCGACCCCACTCTTTCTACAAAAAGGTTCAATGGGAACTTGTTCATATGCCAACTATATGTTGATGATATTATTTTTGGTTCTCCTAACAAAGCTTTCAATGAAGAGTTCGCCACTTTGATGACAAACATGTTTGAGATGTCCATGATGGGAGAGTTGAAGTACTTCCTTGGCTTCGAAGTCAAACAACGAAGTCAAGGTACTTTCATCAATCAAGCCAAATACACTCAAGACATGCTCAAGAGGTTCAAGATGGATGAGCTCAATCCTCCCAAGGCCAACACTCCCATGCCACTCAAATGCCATCTTGACAGCGATCCCAATGGTAAAGCGGTGGATCAAAAGGTATATCACTCCATGATAGGATCCTTGCTTTAACATTGTGCATCTAGACTGGATATCATGTTAAGTGTGGGTATTTGTGCACGATTTCAATCCACATCTAAGGAGAGTCACCATGTGGCTGTCAAGCGAATCTTTCGATATTTGGCTCATACCCCAAACTTTGGCTTATGGTATCCCAAGGGGGCTTCATTTGATCTCGTTGGCTATACTGACTCGGATTGGGCGGGAGACCATGTGGATATAAAGTCCACTTCCAGAGGCTGCCAATTTCTTGGTCGGTCTTTGGTAAGTTGGTCTTTAAAGAAACAAAATTGTGTTTCTCTCTCGTCCACCGAGGCCGAGTATGTAGCTGCTGCCAGTTGTTGTGCTCAGATTCTATGGATGAGGCAAACTTTAAAGGATTACGGTGTCCATTGTGACAAAGTGTCTCTTTACTGTGATAATGAAAGTGCCATTATGATCTCCAGCAACCTAGTTCAACATTGCAAGACGAAGCATATTGATATTCGTCATCACTTTCTTCGGGAACACGTCAAGCGGGGAGACATCAATCTTATTCATCTGAGCACTAACGAGCAACTTGCTAACATTTTTACAAAGCCTTTAGATGCGCGTTAAGGCATGAGCTAAATATCATTGATTCAAGCAATATGGATTGACTTAGTGCACGCCTCCCCACACTCTTCATTATGTCTTGTCTAGGTGTAGGCATGTATCTAGGGGGAGTCTAGTTCTCTCAATGAACTATTCCTCCTCCTATTATGCATAAACTAATCAAAGTCTATCACTTGCCATTTGTGATGGTTACTATGCTTATAAGACGAGTCTTGGTCATGGGCCCAAGGATAATTCTTCACGGTGCCATACCATCTGACTCAAACATAGGTGGCTCTAGGGCCACTGCCCTCTCTTCCTGTGAAGTCGAGGCCCATCGGTTGGTCCTCTTTTATTCTCTTCTCCGATGGACCATGCTCGTGTTTTTTATCCTAGATTATAGTTTTTCTTGTCTCGTGTGTTGTGTGGATTTTGGCGATCTACCTATTTCTTATTTTGTTTTATTGTCGAGTTTATTCATGAAGAAGGCAACACGGTACTACCATGGAGGGGCGCGGTACTACCGCTGGAGCAGTACTACCGCTTACCGCGTGGAAGTAAAAAATTGTGTCCGCCCGTTGAGCAGTACTACCGCAATGAGTGCGGTACTACCGTTGAGCGGTTCTACCACGATGACCCGCGGTACTACCGCAGCGACGAGCGCTCGTGGGGGTTAAGAGCGGGCAAGGGGGGTTCCCATCTCCCCATACCCCATTTTCTCTCTTCCCCTCACGTCTCTCTCTCCCTCCTCCTCTCAACTGCCGCTGGATCTCCTTGCCGGATCTCCATCTCCGGCCACCCGATTCTTATTTGCTCCAGTGGGATCGTTCCCCACATCGTCCTCTTGCAATGGACCCCGGTATTTCCCCAATCCCCTCTTGTTTTGCCTCTCTCTTTTTGAATCTAGGCTTTTGGGGAAATATGAGATGGTCTAGCTTTGTTCGGATTCGATCTATGCATAAGGAGATGTTTTGCGAGTGTTAGTGCGTTAGAAGTGTGTATTGATAGGATTAAACATGGTATTTTTTGATCTAGAGCAGTACCAATACGATCTAATTTGTGTTCTTGCGCAGTTCCGCCCCGTGCGGTACTACCACACCTGGTGCGGTACTACCGCTCATAGGGCGGAAGTAAAAATTTACTTCCACAGGCGCCACGGTACTACCGCTCGCGCGGTACTACCGCGTCGTGAGCGGTACTAATTTTTTACTTCTGCTGTCGGGGCGGTAGTAAATTTTTTACTTCAGCTCCAGCCATGGTACTACCGCTCCAGTGGTACTACTGTGCCTGAAGCGGTACTAATTTTTTACTTCCACTATCGGGGCGGTAGTAAAAAATTACTTCCGCTCCAGCCACGGTACTACCGCTCGAGCGGTACTACCGCGTCTGGAGCGGTAGTAAATTTTTACTTCCGCAAGAACATATTGGTACTTTTCTCGATCCACAACTACCTCGTTTTGTCCTGTCCATTCTCTCTTCTACATGGTCTTTGTGTCTGCTTTCATCCTTGCCTTATTTTCTTGTTTGTCCTTTGTGTTTGCGTTGTGTGCCCTAGGTGGTGGCTCTGGTTCCAGCTCTGCTCCACGCCGTACCAATCCATCTCATGACACAAGTTCCAAGCCGCTTCGCAATCCAGATGCTCCTGAGGGCTCCAATTCTCCACCCCACCATTTCAAGAGGACCGCATCCAAGCTCAAGAAACCAGTTGAGAACTTTGATGTCATGCCACAAGCTGAGTTTCTGGCTCGAAGGTTGATCAATCCCTACGACAAGCCACGGGAAGTGTCTAAGGCATATGACTTGTTCTGGACCAAGCAACAGTATCTTATTCACCTGGATGTGATCAAGGGCAAGAAAAATCACTATGTTCCTGTCCAATCCATTGATCTGGAACACATGAGGAAGCACCCACAATACTTTGGTGAGGCTCTGGAGTTGGTGCAGCAGTTGGCTATCGCAGACATCATTTCCTTCCAACTTGACTTTGATCCAGAACTCTTGGGTCAGTTCTTTGCCTTTGTTCACTTTCACTTTGATGCGGAGCGAACCATGACCTGGATGACCCATGGCGAGCAACTGACTGCCACCTGGAAGAACTTCATGGACTTGCTGCATGTTCCTAACTCCAGACTTAATGTGCCACTTGGTCTGCGCCCTCACGGCAACCCTCACCCAGCTAGTAAGGATCAGCTCGTACCTTTCCATATTCTGAAGACCTTATGATCTGGTGAGCAAATTCCTGTGCTCAACCCTTTCCTTGATGTCATGCACTGGATCTTCCACAACTCTGTTTCCTCGCATGGGAGACAAGGACAAGGTACACTCCTATCTGGTGGATATGTTGCTCCTATGTGAGAAAGGAAGAAATGAAGACATTGGCATCCTTGATGCGTCTCATGTTATGTGGTCTGAGCTTTGCATTGTTGTGTTTCATCGGAAGGTCCCCATTTATGGGACATACTTGTTCTATCTAATTCATGCTACTTGGGACAAGAGGTTTCCAGGTCAAGACATGTCGGAGCACACATTTCTTCATGATCCCGTTCGTCTGCGTATGAAGGAAAATTGGGCCAACACCACCACTAAGCCTCCATCTGCTCGTATGGAGGTCGAGGAGGATGAGATCGAAGAGGAGGATGACAACAGTTCTGAGTCCTATGTACCTCCGTCTTCTGAGCCATCTTGGGCCAAGAAGCTCTCTCTCAAGATGAAGACTTTGTTCTGCATGCAGGCCAACGGTCAGTATAAATATCACATTGCTCAGAAGGAGAGTTGCTAGCATGACAAGCGCATTCTGAGGAAGCTTGGCGAGACCATATCGAGTGGGTCTGAGAAGGACATCACCCCTAAGGCCACTTGGATGGCTAAGCAGCAGTTCCAGTGGGATGACTCTGATGCGGAGTCCGTCCCTGATGCTTCCGAGGAGTCCGATGGCTGATTTTTCTGCTTTCGAGCTACCACCTAGGTGTTAGGTGTCCTCTCTGCCTTTTTGGCATCTCGATGCCAAAGGGGGAGAGAGAGTAGGATTTGCGCGTATTTGTGTTTGCCTTTTCGTATTGTGTTTGTCTTGTTTCGTTGAACCTTGGTTTATATCGTTTGTGTGTGTGTGACCTGGAGACTTCCTCTTTCATATGGTGTGAGACATATGCTATCACTACTACTTTATTATCGTCTAGTATGATATGTAGCTTAGATTGCATTGCCTATAAAATATAGGAGGAGTGTTGATCCTAGTGTGTGTGCCCTGCAGTCCAAAGCATATCTAGAGTATGCACACATCTAGGGGGAGCTATCCTATATTTTGTAGGTCTTGAGGTTGCATATGCTTATTTTATATCCTTATGTGCAAATCCCGTGTTGTCATCAATCCACCAAAAAGGGGGAGATTGTTAGGGCATATTTCTCCCTAAGTGGTTTTGGTGATTGATGACAATGCCTTTGCGGACTAATCATGTGCATTGAGCATTTCAGATATCTCAGGTCTAGGCACAAGACGATTCGGTGCCCCTCGGAAGCTCTCGAAGATGGTTGTTCTCTGCATTTCTTTTCGGTGGATTTGATTCGTAGGAAAACCGTACTATCAAGAGGGGGTCCGCATCGGAAAGGTCTGGGTGGAATCAACACATGCACATCTATTCCCTTGCACCACCTTTCCCTCTCTTCAATGGAGCCCCAACCTGTTTTCCTTCTCTATGCAAAAGGAACGCCTGCGAAGTGTTTGGGTTCAGTGGCCGGCGGTAGTACCGCTCTAGGGAGCGGTAGTACCATAGGCGCCAGCGGTAGTACCGCTCCATGGAGCGGTAGTACCGCTGTCTCCGGCCCTGGCCTCTACACCTGCGGTAGTAGGCACGGATGTAATTTTTACTTCCACCCTACTACGGTAGTACCGCGATTTGCGTCCGGTACTATCGTGCGGACTTTTTTCGCATAGTTTCCCTCTTCGGAGGTTGGCACGAAAGTAATTTTTTACTTTCGTGCACCTCCAGTGGCTGCCTCTGCCAACCGTGCGGTAGTACCACACGGGCTCGCGGTAGTACCGCTCCGCCGGTTCTACCGCTTGCTAACAGGCAGGGCCAGCTACTCCCGTGCTAGCGGTAGTACTGCACAAGGCTGCGGTAGTACCGCAAGCCATCGCGGTAGTACCGTGACTTTTGCGGTAGTACCGTGATGCATGGGGCTGAGTGAGTGGATAACGGTTGGCTCTTGTCCCCCACTATAAAAGTGAGGTCTTCTTCTCCAAGAAGCTTACCTCTTCTTTCCAAAACTCCATTGTTGCTCCAAGCTCCATTTTTGCCCGATCTCTCTCCTAGCCAATCAATCTTGTTGATTTCCTAGGGATAGGTTGAGAAGGCCCCGATCTACACTTCCACCAAGAGAAGTTTGATTCCCCCCACTAATCCCTTGCGGATCTTGTTACTCTTGGGTGTTTGAGAACCCTAGACGGTTGAGGTCACCTCGGAGCGACATTCCATTGTGGTGAAGCTTCGTGGTATCGTTGGGAGCCTCCAATTCAGTTGTGGAGATTGCCCCAACCTTGTTTGCAAAGGTTTGTTTGCCCCCTTCAAGGGCACCAATAGTGGAATCACGGCATCTCGCATTGTGTGAGGGCGTGAGGAGAACACGGTGGCCCTAGTGGCTTCTTGGGGAGCATTGTGCCTCCATGCCGCTCCAACGGAGACGTACTTCCCCACAAGGGAAGGAACTTTGGTAACACATCCTCGTCTCCACCGGCTCCACTTTTGGTTATCTCGCATCTTTACTTATTGCAAGCGTTTATTATGTCATATCTCGTGCTTGCTTGTGTGCTAGTAGTGGTTAGCATCATATAGGTTGTTCACCTAGTTGCACATCTAGCTAATTTATTTGATGCTAAACCTTAATTGTTGAAGAAAAGTAAAAAAGTGTTAGTTGCCTATTCACACACCCCCCCCCCCCCGTCTAGTCAACCATATCGATCCTTTCAAGAGCGCTCCATTCGGACTGAGGAACACATTGCGGCCTTGGAAGTAGCCGAATGCTAGTAGGTCAATGAAGCACCAAGGCCCCAATCAGCCATCAAGGCGCGACAAGCGAGCAAGTGAGACCGAGCTCAACCTGATCTCCCGGAGCCATCCCCTTCTCAACACAAATAGGGATACGATCCCCTCGGCATGGCTCGGCTACCCGTAAGGTATGTTCCTAGAAGGCACAACTTTGTAATCAAAATACCATGGGCAGCTATGGGGACCCACTACCAAAGACCAGTTGTTCAGCTCCACCGAACTATAGTCAAACGTGTCTTCGGACAAAAAGCATGTACCATGAAGGACCTCCTAAGCGTAAAGCTTACCCATATTACGACGACTTCTCAAGACCCCCTCTCCAAGGTTAGTTCGCCGACAACAATCACCTTTAAAGGATCCCCCCTCGAGAGCAAAGGAGTAAACGCGCAGCAGGGCACATGGAGGACGTCAAGCCACCCGTAGAAGACCCTGGGTAAACCGCTACTCTGTAAAGTTTGTTTCTCAAAACAAAAATACGTGTAACAGATGCCTCAACATTACAATTATAAGAATTCAACACAAATAAAGATTATCCTCTGTGGCCTTTTACAGTATTTTATGTTACATCAATTGTTTTCCACTCACTGGCGCCGAAGGACAAAAATGGTTGGTACATGTTAGGTGCGACCGGCTCATAGGCGGGGGCTTGGATATAAATCCCGCCCCAAGCATCACCCCATCACTATTTTTTGTGTTCAGCATCTCGGATATTGCGTTATATGAATCGGTTCCAAATTATGTCCTGGGTCAATGGTTTTGTTGCCCCGCTACTGTGTTTGCCCTCATACGTTCCGCTAGTTCGGCTAAAAGGGTAAAGGGAGAACCACTATGATTGTATTTCCAGCTCGCCTGGCCAAATACCTCAGCGGAGAAAGCTGAAAACTGACTGTCATAATAAGCGAGAACTGATCTGCAATCCGAGCCTAAGTGTCAAACTAAAAATTGATGGAGGTTATTCCATGTCATATGAGGGATTTGTACCTTCACAAACCATGTGATAATAGTCTCAAACCTCGGTTCATTCGACTATCACAAAGTACTGGGAGCTCGTCGCCAACCCCTGTAGTCAAGCTCCTACGGCTAAGTGAAAGCACTAAAGCGACATAGTCGGATTGCCTCATTCCCCTCACACACTACCTCCTTCGAGCATCGATATATCGGCTAAGGGTCTCAATGTGGAGGTCGAAACACCTCTTATAGTATCTACATGGGGTATGAAGCCGATGAATTGCAACTTTCGGTTCAAACGGCCACACATGAGTGAAAATAATACAAAGCATGATACATTCGGGACATGCATTATAAAGCGAAATTGTCATACGGCACATGATAGTGCACTCACTCATAAATTACATGTTTGGGGCATTGGGTCTCTATCGACCAAGCACCCTTCATCGTAGCAGGGAAGTAAAGCTCGGGGAAACTATGCTCCTTCCTAGGAGGCGGGGGATGCGATAGCCATCACGAACGGCTTCACCCTTGGCCAATGCATAATGGTCCTCACAAAGTCCATCTGAGCTCCCTTAATGCATACGGAGCGCTTTAGGACTTCAATTTGGGGCACGGCATCACAAAGCTTCTGCACCAAGCCAAAATAGTTGCTCGACAGTGGCTCTGCAGGCCACAACCGGATGCAGAGGTCCTTCAAGGCTGGCTCCACCATCCTATGCAACTCCATTAGTTGCTTCATTTGATAGATGGGAAGGGGACGAGGCTAGGGGGTTTGAAATTGCACCAAGAACAGTCTCTGTTCAACATCCCCATCTCAAGTCGCAAAGTACTTAGCCGCATCCGCTGCACCCCTTGGGAGATCCATAAAGGTGCCTGAGGAACGCCACAACCATGTGAGAAAGGCAAACCTGTTACCACCAAAGGCACATTGCAGTAAGTACGGCTTACCAGGCGTGATCATCCTGACTTGGCAAAGTTCTTCTTCAAAGAACCACCTATCTATACGCTCTGATTTGAGCTCAGAGGACAGCGAGGATAGCTCGGCCGCTTGGTCCTTGGTCTTTTGCTCAAGGGCCTCACACTTAGTGCTTGCATCCTGGAGCTCCTGATGCACCTCGTCCACTCGAGCTTCGCGTTTGCCGCTATCAACCTTCAACGAGGTTAGTTCGGCAGCCGCTCGTTCGGTCACCATCTTATGCTTAGCGACCTCCTGCTTGGCCTTCTTCACCTCGGCCTTGAGGTTTTTAACCTCGGCATTTATGGTTGTAGACATAATGGGAAACAATATCTTAGGAACAAAAGCTCGAAAACCTCAATTAATGAGGAAAACAAGGGTCTTAGCAGTCTAATTCAAACTTACTTTGCATTTCGTACCGTTTGTTCAGGCAGTCAAGCTCCTCATCGGAGCTCTTGAGCTTCCGGTTTAGCTCGGCCAATTCCATGGCGTTGGTGGACACCGCTGAAGATAGGCCTACAAAACAACTTATGTGAAACAAACTTCCGAGTTTTTGGTCCTAGAACCTGCGGTAAATCATCTCCAAAACTGTTATAATTTCAGGGGCCACGAATTGCTTTCGCATTTATTCGTGATTTTAGGTTCTTTGACCCTCGGGCGAGTTTTCCAAACTCAACCATGGCTCGGGGGCTACTATACCTATAAGGAATGAGTAACCTCACGAATAAATTCATTCTTGTGAAAAGAATATTATGTGGCTTACCTTGAAGCCCGCCAATAGACCATCGAAGGCCTCCTTCAGTCTGCTATCAACTGACTGGATGCCTTGCAAAACCGCATCCACAAGGGTGCGGTGATCTTCGGCGATGGAGGAGCTAGACAAATCCTCCTGCATCATGGCTGGCCACCCGAATCGGAGGGAGCTCAGACAAATCATGGCCCCTCTCTTTGCCTGCCAGGAGGGGTTTGACCTCCTAGTCTTCGGTGGCTGAGGTATGAACCTCGGCCATGACCTCCTCACCCCCAGCGTTCGGCCCAGCAGGGGTCTGGCCGGATAACACCTTCGTGGCCTCTTCAGCGGTCTCAGGGGGAGTTGTGCGGGGCACGGTCCTGCTCTCTACTAGATTGGCGGGCGGAGAATCCCCCTCTGAGACCTGTTCGTTCGGGAGCTCACGGGCCGGGCTGCAGTACGGAAGGCGTTCACCCGGTTAGTAACCAAAACTCCGTATAAATATACCAGAAAGTGTCTGGATTCAGTACCTTTGGGCTGGGGCCTTGACCATAGGGTTCCTTCAGGGAACCCTTTCGAAGGCCTCGGACTCCTCCTCGGAATCCGGGCTATCATCGGGCAGGAACACTTTGGTCCTATAGGTCCTCTTCTGGGCGGAAGGAGGCAAATCTTCCTCGGCGTCTTCCAATGTCGCCCTCTTTCTTGTTGGGGGAGTCAATCTCCTCCCCCCCCGTCCTCTGCGTGCTCTTCCTCGTGAGAAGAAGAGGCTTGGGTCTCTCCGGACTTAGTGTCTGGAGGACCCCTTGGGAGGAGGCCTTCATGGGCCTCTTTCTTCTTATTAGTATTCTCCTTCCCTGACACTGAGTACAGCACCACGACCAGCATCGCCGTCAACAGAGCCGACCTGGGGTATTCGGGCAGGGGGGCTGGACCGTTAATATTCACGACCCTGTCCAGCTAGCCCTGTGAAGACAGTGGAGAAGAGGTTAAGATCCTTACTGAAGGGCAGAACTCAGAATGAAATAAAAGCTTTATCATACCTTTGTAAGAGGGGTTTCGACGTCTAGGCCGATGTCTTCCTCCTCAGTCGGCCACTCCTTTTGGGGCTTGAACAACACTTTCCACAACTTCTCGTGAGTTGTGTGATAAAACTGGCGCACGGTGACAGGGTCATCGAGCTTGTAGGACCATGTTGGAGTGTCCCGGTGCTGGCAAGGGAGGCAGAGGCGGCGGAGCATAACCTGAACCACGTAGGTCAGCTTGATTTTCGCCTCCACCATTTGCGAGACGCGCTTCTATAGTGACTTCACCTCCATGGCCGATCCCTGATCGAGGCCTTGCTTGACCCATGAGGTTAGCCTCGCGGGGGGTCCGGATCTAAATTCGGAGGGCGCCGACCAATCTACGCCTTGTGGTTCAGTGACATATAACCATTATTTCTGCCAAACCTTGACAGTGTCGATGAAAGTACCTTCCTGCCACTCAACCCGCGGAAGCTTGCTGGTCACAGCCCCTCCGCAATCGGCGTGTTGGCCTATGACTTTCTTCGGCTTAACATTGAAGATCTTGAGCCACATATTGAAGTGTGACTGGACCCGCACGAAGGCCTCACAAACGATGATGATGGCCGAGATGTGCATGCAGGAGTTCGGAGGAAGATCATGGAAGTCTAACCCGTAGAAGAACATCAAGCCCCTAACGAAGGGGTGAAGTGGAAAGCCCAGTCCCCGGATAAAGTGGGGGATGAACACCACCCTCTCGCCTGGCCTCAGTGTGGGAACTGCTTGGCCTGCATCTGGAGCGCGGTAGCCAATATTGGGAGAAAGGTACCCGATGAGCTTCAACTCCCGGATGTCGTTATCAGTGACGCAGGAGGCCTCCCTCTTGGCCTGTGAACCCAAGCCGGCCATGGCTAAGCTTGGAAAGAGCATCTTGGAGAGGACGGGAGGAGAAATGGATCTGAGCGCTTAGAGCTTGGACGGGAGGAGAGATTGAATCTAGGATGCGTGCGGAGGCTTTGGGGATTTTTCTCCCTTTTATGGGTGTAGGATCGAAGTAGTGCTAGAGGGGGTGATTAGATTACTTGACCAAATAAAAAACTACTTTTCCCAATTTTATGTCTTGGCAGATTTGAGCATTCATAACAAGTCAAGTACACCCTACAAATGCATGTCTACGAGTATTGCAGCGGAAAGTAAAGACAAGCATGTAAGTAAAGAGGGGGTAGGAAGATCAAACACAATTGGTGACACGATGATTTTCTCCACGGTTCCGATAGGTGGTGCTATCGTACGTCCATGTTCATGGAGTATTAAACCCATGGAGGGTAACAGTCACGAGAGTCCACGAAGGGCTCTACCCACGGGGGGGTCCACGAAGAAACAACCTTGACTATACCATGACGGCCTACGTCCACGGAGGACTAGCCTAACTCGGGGTAGATCTTCATGAAGTAGGCGATCTACTTGCCTTTACAAACTTCTTGGTTCACTCCACAATATGAAGTAGGAGGCTCCCAAGCGACACCTAACTAATCTAGGAGGCACCACCCTCCAAAAGGTAATAGGCTTGATAATATCGATGAACTCCTTGCTCTTGTGCTTCAAGATGATAGACTCCTCAACACACAATCACTCACTCACGGATTTGGCTTGGTGGAAGAGGTTTATTGGGTGTAAAGCATGTTGGGGAGGCTAGAGATCCAGATTCATATGGTAGGAATGGAATGGCATGATCTCAACACATGAGTAGGTGGCTCTCTCTCAGAAAATCAGTAGGTATGAGTGGGGAACTCTTCTGAGTGCTTCTCTTGCGAGTGAGTGGTGGTGGAGGGGTATATATATGCATCTCCAAAAGTCCAAGTGTTACACCTAATAAGTCAGACTCGATGGAACCGATGTGTAAATCTCGGTTGCACCGAGTTGCCTCAAAGGTAGCAACTTTTGAATCTCGGTGAGACCGATACATAAAACCGGTTGCACCGATAAGGTGATCAACGGCCGGGTTGCCAATCTCGGTGACGATGATTCACAAAACTCGGCGGGACCGATTTCGTAAACTTGCGTAACAGGAAGTTGGCAACCCAAACTCCGTGGTACCGAAGTGGAATCGGTTGCATCGAAAATCTAGGGTTTGGCTGAGTTTGTCTGAGTCTGAGAATCGGTGGCACCGAGTGGAAAGTGTTGATTGCACCGATTTTGGATATTTGGCTTTGGACAGACTTTTGTGGAAGAGCTTATGGGTGTATGTGGTGACTATGACTTGTCCACGTATGAGCATTTTGTTCACCAACAAAACCTTAACCCCTTTTAATAGTATTGGCTTTCCTATGGACTCAAAATGATTTCTCACAAAAGGTAAAATGTAGAGCCCTTTGATTGAGGCTTTGCCAATTTATTTCCTTGCATCTTGGGGTATTACACAATCCTTTTGCCAACCCATCATTGAAATTTTCCTGAAACATTCTTAGTGGAAACATTAGTTCAATGACATATATGTTGTTATTAATTACCAAAGCCACCAAGGGAGAAAATGTGCTTTCAATCTCCCCCTTTTTGGTATTGATGATAACATATAGATCAAAGCTTCGACATATGATATAATCAATGAATATAATCGTCGCTTTGAGAAGTATGTGATAAATAAGAGCTCCCCCTAAATTTGTGCATTATTTTAGATTTGCGTTTGAATGCAAATGCACAATCGATTAGGTACATGGGGCACTTCTTCCATGTCACATACAACTTGGTGGTGTGCGAGAGTAATATGAGTTAACAACATAGCACAACACATCAAGCAAAGTGAATGATCATCACATAACTATCAAAAGATATGAAATAGTAGCAACACACATTAAAGCGTATGATCAAACACACAACAAAAGTATCTCACATCCAAACCAAAAGATCAAATGTTTTGTAAAACAACAAATAAAAATAGACGCTCTCTCACTCAAAGCCTAAAGATATATATACAAGTTCTCCCCCTTTGGCAACAAGTTACCAAAAAGTTCGAAGAGATATAGCTAATCATTCTTCTACGGTTGATCTCCTCCGATAGTCGATGTCGGAGTCGAGAGAACTGCATCAGCGAAGACTTCTGCTGATGTCCTTCTTCACGTCCATGATGGTGGAGATCAAGAGATCCATCTGCTCGTTCTTGGATCTGGGGACCTGAGCACTAGTGGCTTGAGCTGCCTCTGCCTGTGCCTCTACCTGTGCCTGAGCTGCAACTAATGTGGGATGGTCTGGGTCCATCACCACGACTTATCCTCGAAATCTGGCTAAAGTGGCAAGTGGGGTCTATCCAGAGCAAAGATGTGCTTCTCAAGTTTGGAGTTCATAAGCATTTGTATGTAGGGTGCATAGCAGCATGTGCGCTTCTGGTCAGCAGCAACCCTCTTCACAGTCTCAACTATCAAATCCATCACTCGAATCCTGGTGTGACTGTCAAGATGGATAAGCATTTTGATGGAGTATCCAAGAATCATCTTCTCATCTCTAGACTTAGGCATCAAGGTATGCCTCAAGATGGTGTTCATGGTACGGAGGCATGCCTGGAGGTAGTAAATGGATCCTAACTTGTGAGATTGCAAGTTAGCAGCTAGAATAGCAGTGTACATATCCTTCATAGCATTGTGGCTCTCCTTGGATTTAGAGTAGACATCCAAGTCACCATCCTCAACCTCTGGGACTCCTAAGATGGTAGCCCACTCATCAACTATAGATTCCTATCTTGCTCCTTCTATCATCCAAACAATCCTGCCATCTCCATAAAAGTGAGCAGTGGAGTAGAACCGCATGATCATCTCATCATTCCAAGCAGTAAACTCTTTGCCTACAAACTTGTCTAGGCCAATGCAGTGGAAGTTGTCTTGCACACATGGGAAATAGTCCTCATTTTCCTTGATATACTTCCAGTTAACATATCTCATGTCACTGACTACAAGACTCTTATCAAGTAAGATGGTCTCATAGAAGTCTTGCTGCTCTTTGGTATAGAACATGTAGTCCATAGAAGTCTTTCTCCTCTGGGCATATGGATCAATAGCTCTCCATGCCCTCAAACCTGAATCCTTCCTCTTCTTCATATCCTCAGCAACTAGGTGGTTGGCATTGTGTTCAGGAAGGTTAGGTCTAAGCTTCATCAAAATGACATAGCATCATCATCATCATCATCTGCTTCTCTGAAAGTGGATATCTTGTTCTTCTCAGCAACAAGTATATCTTTGGTAGTCCTCTTGGACTTCCCTGCAGCAACTTTCTAAGATGCAGCCTTGGTGCTCTTTGAGGGGCCAGGCTTAGGCATAGCATCTGCCATAAGCTTCTTTTACTTCTTCTTGGGAGGGGCCTTGACAACAGGTTCCTCCTCCTCCTCCTCCTCCTCAGCAGCAGCACTAGTAGCCTCCTCTGGATTCTCAAAATAGAGGTAGGCCTGCCAATAACATGGATGATCCCCTTCCTGGTTGTCTTCTTCTCTCCTGCCTTCTTAGGCAAAGATTTCTTGGGAATCTCAATAGGCATAGTTGCTCTAGCACTCTCATGTGCTCTGAAAGTCTATGGAGGTGCATAAACTTTACTGACTACCTTCCTAGATGAGGTAGCCTCAGTAGCAGACTTCTTTGGAGCCTTCTCTTGCTTCTTATCAAGAACCTCCTCTGGCACAAAATCAGAATCTTCTTCATCAGAATTGAGTCTCTTCCTTGTCCTTGTTGAAGCTTTAGGCAACCCATGAGAACTAGGAGTGCCTAGATCTGAGGAAGAGTTGGACTCGGGGCTAGTGCCTCAACTCATATCAACATTCTGCTCTTGCAGATTCTGACTATCTTCAGCATCTGACATGTCTGACCATGCGAATAGATTTGAGAAGAGTGGAATAGGATAAGTCATCACAAAATTCTCATTTTTGAAAGTTTGAACTAAGAATTTCCAAAGTAATACATTCTGTCACATGAAAATCGGTACAACCGAAGCAACAAAATGGGTCCTACCGAGACTGACTTTCTCATTAGTCAAAACTTGGCAGTCCTTTCGGTGAGACCGAAAAGAAGTACTCAGTTTCACCGAGAAACTTCTCAGCAACACAAATTTCAAATTGGTGACACCGATTTGTTTACTTTGGTTCCACCGAGTTTCATCGGGCGGAAGGTAAAACCCTAGAAATTCGATCGTTCGCTACTCTATGGGATTTTTGTGTGGATGATATGATGTGCAAACTGTGGCTTATAGAGAAAACAAACTTCATTGTGCAAGAATTGGATGGGGAGCGCAAGAAGGGTCGAATCCATACCCTAGCTCGGTGATGGATCTGCTACGGCGTGGACGGCGGCGAACATTTCCATCGACGGCGAAGATCCCAACGGCGGACGAGCGCGGGGAAATAAGGGAGACGACGAGGGATTCCTTTGCGACAACTTAGGGTTTTGAGGCATGACAATTGAGATTGAATTTCAAAGCGTCGGGGTCCACAGCTTATATACCTGTGGCTGTCCGTGACACCGATTCTAAATTTTTGGTGTCACCGAGTTTCTCAACTGTCAGTTGACACGGAAACTCGATGTAACCGAGAATATGGAATCGACAGTACTGAGATTGAAAAACCAGATCAACCCTAGGCATTCAGTGAGACCGAGATTTTGGATATGGTTCCATCGAGATGCACTTGGGAGGATTTAATGGTCAATCCTGTGTCGATACGGAACTCCGAGTGCTCCTCACACAAACATATCGAAAAGTACTTGTTCAAATTTTGTGATGCAGCATGAATAGAATATGAGGTGAGAAAACATAGATAGCTAAAGGAGTGGTCCTAGGCATTCTTGTATATCCAAATGGCAAATGAAAAATTAAAAGCCAGATAGCAACAATTGGATATCCTCGAATGAGTAAATAAATGCAGACCAACATGCTCACACAATAAGATGTCAAATGAAAACATGGCAAACATGCAAAAACACAATAGCATCTAATAAGCACTTTGGCGATGATGGAGTCATCTATATATGAGTATATTGACCTAGAAGCCAAGTAAGAATACTTGATCATAGGTCATACTCATCATTTAAGCACAAGTGGGATTACCACTTTTACATAAAGCATTTAATGTTGTCACATACTATGAGATGCTTTGACTCAAGTCTTAGAGTAAAGCTCCCCCTTGATGTGACATCCCCCATAGGAGGGATAAACTAATCTTGGGTTTTGTCGATGAAGACTTCATGTAGGTGACGTAGTGGTGGATGCTCAAGGTTGATGAACATCAACAAGAGTTGGGAGCATCCTTGTTGTTTCATTACTCTTCTCACCTACATGGGTTAGTCCAACACATCAGAGACAAATACAAGGATATCTATGGACATGGAGTGCAAAGCAAATGTGATGATGTCCATTGATTTGTTGATTACCTTGTCCCTTGCTTACCTTTGAGGGAATGTGTGACTCCTTGAACTATTGCATGATGTTGATGTTGATTGCAACTAGTTCTTACCAATAATGAATATGAGTGGATTTCATTGGCGGAGCCACCCCTCAAGAACTTCCCTAGTTCTTCTTCTTGGGGACCCACATCAAGTTGATGGGGATCCTTGGTGTTGAAGTAGCACTTGTATAAGTTGAGCTTGTAGTAGCCTTGGGAACCCACTTCACCAAAGCTTGGGATTCATCTTCATATGAGTCAATGTCCTCTTGAAGCTTGTTCTTTCCCGTGAGCTTGGGGTCTTGTGGTAGAAGGTCATCTTGAGATTTTGTTCCCTTGGGAGAGTATTTTCATACTTCTCCTTTTGGGAGCAAACTTGGGATTGGGGTATTGACCTTCTTCCCATTCAACTCCATTAGCGTTGAAGTAGACAACACCACGATTCTTCTAGTATCCTCCGTGCTTGCGTACAATCTCCTCAAATTGTTTGCACCATTCAAGACGCTTGTAGATACCTTTCTCTATAATCCCTTTCAAAAGTTCATTTTCTTGCTCAAGTGTAACTTGTCTAAGAGAAGAGTTAGTGGGATCAAGAGAACTACTAGAAGAAATATCATTGGATTTATCATTTTTATTGCTACTAGTTGAAGAACCTTTCTTTCCTTTGTTACTAGCTTGCTTAGACTTAACTTGTGGCATGAATGTAGACAAGAGAAGTCGTTTGGCTAGATAAGTGGAAGTCTTCTTTCGAAGATCGTCATTGATAGCTTTAAGGAACTCATGCTCTTGCTCTAAATTGAGCTTCTCAAAGCGGAGCTTCTCATGTGTCCTTTCAAGCTCTTTATGATATAGTAGAGTAGACTCGTGAGCTAACTTAAGAGTGTTTAGTTCTTGATTTAGTCATTCTATTTGAAACTTATCATCATGGCACGACTTATCTAGACTAGAGTGAGTACTAGCAAGTTCGTTTTGACTAACATTATTAGATTTGTCAAATAGCAAGTCATCTTCAATTAACAAGTCATCTTCATCACTATTGAAATCAAGATACTCGGGTCACCACTTACCAGAACCATGCCAAAAATCATCTTGGCTTTATTGCGTTTGATTTCTTCGATCCCTCCTTTACGTTCATATGCAATGTCTTTACTTTTCGTTGCCAACTATCTAGACTTGCATGTGTAGGGTGTTACTTGACTTGTGTGAATCGCTAAAACTTGTTGAAAACTAAAATCAGAAGAAGGCTAGGTTTTATTTGGTCAAGTAGTCTAATCACCCCCCCTCTAGACCTACGTGCGATCCTACATTAGGGTTACATGTCTTGTTGCGCAAGTTTTCTACTAATACATGTCTTACGATACTAGTAATGATATATCCTCTTAGAGGAGAGCACGCCATCAGGCCAAGGGGCCTAGCCTATAGTCGAGCTCCGAGGCCGGCCTGGCGACCTTGTTACCCGGAGGTCGGGTGCCATAGGTTTATCGTACCATTAGCGAGCATATACCACACATCGTCTTGCGCTCTAGTGCACCTCTCATTTGATCTCTCTTATCTGTAGTTTACTCGTTTCCATGTATATGCTTGATTTCACCCATGTTTAACCCATTTTATTATGAAAACAAAATAAACAGAGGAATTTCAAATCTTTTGCATTCATTAGTCATTAGTAGCAATATTAGAGTGGTTTGGTTTTATGAAATAAACTGGTGTAAACCATGGTGTGATAAGCATAAAAAGTAACACCCATCAAAACATTAGAACCTAAATCACAAAGTGCATTGTGATGCATCTCCAACGTATCTATAATTTTTTATTGTTCCATGTTATTATATTATCTGTTTTGGATGTTTTATATGCATTAATATGCTATTTTATATTATTTTGGTGACTAACTTATTAATCTAGAGCCTAGTGTCAGTTTCTGTTTTTTCCTTGTTTTTCAGAATTGCAGATAAGGAATATTAAACTGAGTCCAAAAGGAATAAAATCTTCGGAATAATTTTTCTTGGACCAGAAGCAACCCAGGAGACTTGTAGATGAAGTCGGGAGAGCCGCCGTGTGGCCACAAGCCATAGGGGCGCGCCCAGGGGGTAGGACGCGCCCCCCAGGCTTGTGGGCCCACAACGGCTCTCCCACCCCTATTGCTTGACCTATAAATTCAAAAATATTCCCTGTATACCAATGAGAGCCGCGAAAACACTTTTCTGCCGCCGGAAGCCTCCGTTCCCGAGAGATCCAATCTTGGAGACTTTTCCGGTAATCTGTCGGAGTGGGATTCGATCATGGAGGGCATCTACATCAACTCCATTGCCCCTCCGATGATGCGTGAGTAGTTCACCACAGACCTTCGGGTCCATAGCTAGTAGCTAGATGGCTCCCTCTCTCTCTTTGCTCTTCAATACCATGTTCTTCATGATCTTCATGGAGATCTATCTGATGTAATGCTCTTTTGCGGTGTGTTTGTCGAGATCCGATGAATTGTGGGTTTATGTTCAGATTATCTATGAATATTATTTGAGTCTTTTTTGAATTCCTATATTCATGATTTCATATCTTTTCAATTCTCTTTGAGTTATTGGTTTGGTTTGGCCAACTAGATTGGTAATTCTTGTAATGGGAGAAGTGCTTAGTTTTGGGTTCAACCTTGCGGTGTCCTCACCCAGTGACATAGTAGGGGTAGCGAGGCACGTATTGTTTTATTGCCATCAAGGATAAAAAGATGGGGTTTTCATCATATTGCTTGAGTTTATCCCTCTACATCATGTCATCTTACCTAATGCGTTACTCTGTTCTTCATGGACTTAATACTCTAGATGCAGGCAGGAGTCGGTCGATGTGTGGAGTAATAGTAGTAGATGCAGAATCGTTTCGGTCTATTTGACACGGACGTGACGCCTATATGCATAATCATTGCCTTGGATATCTTCATAATTATTCGCTTTTCTATCAATTGCTCGACAGTAATTTGTTCACCCAGCATAATACTTGCCATCATGAGAGAAGACTCTAGTGAAACCTATGGCCCCGGGGTCTACTTTCCATAATATATTTTCAGATCTATAAGCCAAAAATACTTTGCTGCAATTTATTTACCTTTACTTTCTGTTCTCGTTTACATTTATCTCTATCAGATCTAATCCTTGCAAATAACCGTGAAGGGATTGACAACCCCTTTATAGCGTTGGGTGCAAGAGTTTGATTGTTTGTGTAGGTGCATCCATTGGTAACTTGCTTGTTCCTCCTACTGGATTGATACCTTGGTTCTCAAAACTAAGGGAAATACTTATCTACTTCGATGCATCACCATTTCCTCTTCAAGGGAAAACCAACGCATGCTCAAGAGGTAGAAAGAAAGATTTCCGGCGCCGTTGCCGGGGAGGATAC